>BGPR01000187.1:1040274-1056854 GCA_013235015.1 Araneus ventricosus | reverse complement strand
TTTTCCGATCGCCTCCTGATGGTTGTTTTGTCGATTTGAAACGTCCCTTCGATATCCTCCATAGTCTTTACTTTTCTTGCAAAAAGAATCTACCGATATTTGATGTGTATCCATTAATCGGGGATTTAAAAATAATTCAATAAAATTAAATTAAGTTCCTTGAAAACATTTATCAATGATGGATTATTTGTATAATCTTCCATCAGTAAATCAGACAACATGTACTGGTCGTAAATACTGAAATATTCGATTTATTATTACGAGAAGTTTTGTAAATACAGAGTTTGGGTTTGCTGAAAACTTCCAAAAGAATTTTTTGAAATCTATAAGTTTATTGCGCATAAAATATCTCCACAAAGGTTCCTACTATGTAAAGAAGTTCCGAGAAATTGTCTATATTTACGGATAATTAAATTTAAAACGCATTTGGTACATTGAAAGAAGATTTAAGACAACTTCTTCTGCACTAAATGGAGCTTTATATAAAAATTGATCACTTTGATATTTTTATTTTATAAATTACAGCAAAAAAGTTAAACAACTACTTGCAAATATACTTCTTGTTTGCTTATTTCATTTCATCCACCAATCGCGCCGCCCAAGAATTTATGTACTGCAAAATATTCATGTCATTAAAAGAATTCATAGCTGTTTTGCTGAATGAAGATTTTTCAGAAGTATTTAATTCATTAATAACTTTCCTTTAATGTAAGGAAATAACATTCCTGATGTGATACAATTAAATATCATTTGATGTGCTTTCATTTCGGAATACTGAAGATTCATTTTTGTCAACAATCTTTAGAACTGCTTTTGATGTCTCTCCTATGTCATTTTAAAAATAGATGGAATAATTTTATATTCAAAATATTCTAACAAACAATACTATTTCCTTTAATAGTCAAAGGAGTTGATTTATAAGAGAAATCACATATGGTGAAAATGACAACAGATGAACATTCTTCTCATTTCAGTATATTTTTCCTTTTCTTCAATACATTTCAAGACATGGAAATACTTTTCTACATTTCTACTGTATGCGAGAAATTGTAAAAATTAAGGTGCGTTGGTTTTCGCTTCACTTTTCTAGCAATTTTTGATGGTAACGTTTCCTTAAAATCTGAAAATAATAAACTTCAGTCTCTTTCCGATCTTCAGAAAAAATTCAATTCTCGAACTGAGTCAATTAACTTGAAAAGTTATTATGAATTTTTACATAAGAAATACTCTATTAAATACTAAACTAATTTTCTTCAGTACATTAATTTAGAAGTTAATGGTGTCATTTTTGCAAAAGAAATTTTTAAAAAGAATCATTTAGATGGGGGAAAAAATCTGAAAAAGCTGTCCTTTCGCTATGTCTTTATCTTGCAGGATAAAAAATACATATATGTATCGAAGTTTGAGGAACAATAAAGTATTTTTAACCTAGTTTGAATATTTTATATTTAAAGGCATTAATTATTAGACGATTATTAAAATCGCATCCATATTTAGACCTAGTTATGAGTTTGAAAACCAACTCCAAAATTCATCTTTTTAAAAAACAGCTGCTTTGGCAAGTCATTATAGACAAAAAATCTAATCTTGCATTTTGAAAAATTAATTATATATTTTTCACGCAATCTTCTCTACAATGGAGTGGAAATGATTCAGCTTTTTATAGCAAACTCTCTGAGTTATAATTTTCAAAAGTGAACACGAAATCCACGAAACGGTAGTTATTTTCCGATTGTATAACTGAGCTATTTATAATACTCTAACTGTTAACAGATGTGATCGATTTTATAATTTTCTATATGAAAATTACAAGCCATTTTTAGTTCAGGTTTCTGGTACTATAGTTCATGTCAAAAACCAGAGTGGCTTATAAGCAATTTACTTTTCATTGCCCTCCAGAATGAGATTTTTCGTATTAGTAACTTTTTTAAATCAATTCAAAAGGTAGAATCAACAAAAAGGGTCGAAGACATCTCAGACAGATAGCAGGAGGGAAGTTACGCTGTGCATCTTTACCCTAATTGAATAATCCAAAATACCAACTTGATGCATTTCAAAGTACTAATAGAGGCATTTAAATAGTAAAGGATGCATTTAAACCCAAATAACCGGTATTTTATTTAACAAAATTGTGTATTTAAAACGAAAACTATTAATTTCATGGAGTTCCTTCCTTAGTCCTGAGACACGCAGAAAAATGTCATTCACCGGGGACGCAGAATCTCTTAGCTTTCTGTGTGTCTACTGTCAATCTGAATTTACCTTGATTATAATTAACCCGGGAGGCCCTCGTAAAACTCAGATTCCTAGAAAACTAGCCACCTGTTCATTCCTTTCTTATCAGTAGTTGAGTTAGTCACACCCCTCTGCTTTTTCTGAGTATTTAGAAAGTATTTCCGGAATAATACACTTTTGGTCAGTTGCTGGGGTTATTAAATGACCCCTCGCGTCTTTCCGTTTGTTCCACAGACTAGTTATTAAACGTAGCCGATACGGTCAGCTCGTTATTTTCCTTGCCGAACTGAAGTATTTAACTGTTTCTCACAATGCCGACTCCATAAGAAAAAGAAATGGAGCATTTACGTAAACTTCTTGCTGAAATTGAAACTGATGAAGATCCAGACTTTGACAATGAAGACAATGGATCTGAGGATGTTTTAGAAGAGATTTTTTCAGATCATGAAAGTTTCTGCGAACGTGATACGGAATCGGAAGAGGATAAAGATTCTGGAAATGAAGATGTGAATAACTTGGAATTGTTTTCATCAAAAGTGGACATTAAGTGGTGAAAAATAAAATTTAGGCAAAATATTCGTTGTCATATTATTGTGTCGCGCTCACCTGGAACAAAAGGACCAGCGAAAGATGTGACAAGCCCTGTGAAGAGTTGGGAGTTATTCATCAACGCTAACATAATACATTTAATTGTAGAGTGAACAGATATATTTATCGAGAAATGCGCACTACACTTTTCACGTCAAAGAGATGCGCGAAAAATCAACCTCTAGAAATCCGTGCTTTCTTAGTGGGCAATAAAAAAGTATATTTGATTTGTGTTAAGCGCTGTATTCTTATTGTCTAAAAGTCAAAAGTGTTATTTTCCCAACTAAAAATATAATGATTTTAACAGCAGAGGGTTGAATTTTAGTTTGGGGTCATTCGATGGCCCCCGCGCGTCTTAGCGTTCGCTAAGGAGGCGCGCGTTCTCTCGGGTGAAACTCATTAGTTCAAAGGGATTTTTATTACCCACCTTTATTTAACTTGACTCGTTTCATGTTCATAAAGCCGGAACTTTATAATCGATTTGTCACTCACTTCTTGTTGGGCTAGACTTTTGAAATTTTGCACACTTTTGTGTCCTTGATGAGAATATATTATTTTAATATTTTCAGAATTTAATTATCAGTTAATCGATTACTTTATTTAAATTTTTAGTCCATACAAGTGGCATCACTTATTAGTGAATTTCAGAAAAAATGATTTTGAGATTGCATAATATTTATAATATTGAATTATAAATTAAAAAGAAGAAAATACTTAAAATAAAAAACTTCTTTTTAGTGCATTAATTACTCTTAAACTTTTATTTTAACTTTAAACCTTTTATTTTTTGAATTGAAGTGTGAATGTTAATTTATTGTGATATGTGAAACAAAGATGTAACTACCTAAATAGTGTGGAAATATCATCAGTGTGCTATTATTTTCACTGACTTCTGAATATGTTGGGATTTTATATAAATATATTTAGAACATTTATAACAAAATAAAACAAAAAAATTATCTCGTTCTCTATCATAATGCAAACTAAAACCTAAGGTTTGATTTGCATTATGATAAAGAACGAGATAATTTTTTTGTTTTATTTTGTTATAAATGTATATTATGTCTATGTCATTTATAACAAAATAAAACAAAAAAAAATTATCTCGTTCTCTATCTTAATGCAAACTAAAACCTACGGTTTGATTTGCATTATGATAAAGAACGAGATAATTTTTTTGTTTTATTTTGCTATAAATGCCTATTATGTCTATGTCATTTATAACAAAATAAAATGCAAACTAAAACCTAAGGTTTGATTATGATTCAGAAAGAGCACTGGAGTGATTGCATTGGAATTAAATAGACCATTCGGGGGTTTTTTTCTTCTTCTTTCTTCAAAGCATTCGTTTTTAGGTAGATCATTTGTATGCAGAAAATCACCTCAGGATATTGAACTCTCTAAAAATAACATTTGACCCGAAAAAAAGGAGTGACAGAAGTTGATTAGAAGGTTGGTCAAGATGTATCCTCCGATGATTTCCTAAGTAAATTCACGTGAATGGAACACAATCACGTCTTTTTCTTAGGGAGTTACTGAAAATGAGCTTAAAAATTCCGTTCTCATTACTACTGAATCGCAAAAATTCGCTCTCGAAGATTACCACAGTAGCAGTTCAATCTTCGAGACTTCCACGAAGTTTAATATGTAGAGAAAAGGCTTATTTAAACCTACGTCCACAAAGAAAAGGCATTGAAGCTGATCTCCGGTTTTTCATAAGTGAAGCATGGAAAAAACGTGTCTGATGGTTAATTTAACAACATCTCTGCAGAGTTAGTGAAGTGCGCTAGCAAGCAAGAAAGTGCTACAAAATCTAACACATCCCGGAACCCACATCATCTCACATCATTGAATATATTTAAGCATTTCGTAAGGCATTTTTTTCAACAAAATGTGTTAAATGATGCATTTTATGAGGAAGACTCAAAACAATCAAATGAAAAATTGCAGTTATTGTTGATTAATTTTTTTTCAGTAAAGGAGTTAAAATTTTCATCTGATTAATGGAATATTTTTTTCTTGTGAAATCTGCTAATACTTGGAAAATACTGAGAAAGCATGTTAAGCTTGCATCCTATCGAATTTTTTGATCGAAAATCTGGTACAGAATTTTTATTAACAAAATTTTTTATTCCTATTTACAAAACTGCGTCATCCCAAGAGTAAAAAAAAGGAATTTGTTTTGTTTATTTGACTAAAATATATTGAGCATATTGAGCATAAACAAATTTAATTTTCTGAAGCAATGCAGTTGTTCACTGAAGCAATGAACTGCAAAAATTTCATTAAATATCTACCATGAGAAGAAATCTGAAATTTTCTTAGAAATCCTACATTTTTTATGTTATTGTTGTTCAATTACAAAGTGGTAACTTTTAGTGGATGGAAAGTTAATTCGAAAGTTATAATTGTAATATCGAAATAGGAACAGATGAAAATTCCAGATTATTTGAAAGAAAATGCATCAAAGCCGCCTATCTTGGTTTTATAGTCGAAAAATATTATTCTCTACCCCAGCTTTGATGTGCCAACGTGCGAAAACACTGTTATTTAAATCTCAGTCATCAAGACAATTATTAAAACCACTTCTTGGATTTGACAAAGATTATTATGTGTTTTTCAACAAATCTTCGCCGATGGTTAATGAAGATTCTGATCAAAATAATTTTATTAATAAGGTGGAAAATAATTTCCTGTTTCGGAGATGCGGAAGCTTATTTTCGTACGCATGGAACTAGTAACGTAAAGAACTAGTTTAAATTCACTTGATTAAAGTGAATTTAAAATTTAAATTAAGAAACTGAACTGGTGTAATGAAGAGATCCCTTTCTACGCCCTTTTTCTCTTAAAAAAATATCACAACATAAAAGTTAATCCTGAAATTCGTGCAAAAAATAGACATCATTTCCATTTTAGAACAATGCTTTTCATTTAATATATTTAAGACTGCGACAGTGGCTTAACTAGGTTGGGGCAGGTAAGGCGTCATTACCAGAGGGCGCAAAACTGAAGAATCAACCAATTGCATATCAGAGAGAAATACGTTTCTTTTTTAACTCAGATTCCCCAAATTAAAATGATTCCAATCAAGTGTGGGAGAGAACTGTCTTTTTTCGCAACCTGGAAACCAACTCAGGAAAGATGTCCAGGTGTTATCAAAACAAAATTGCCAATAGTTTTATCTTACAGACATCTGACGGGACCGCCGCGACACTGGTTTCTCTTTCTAGGAGGCCCTGCCTTTGATGATCAAACCCCATATGTGAAAGGAAAAGCCCGTTTAGGTCCTTTTCAAAGGGGTATTGCCTCAGGGTGAGGGAGAAATACTTGACCATCCTCAGACCTTTGTAGAAAGGGAAGATAATGTACAGATTAAGTCCACAGGGTGCCAGAGATTTCTCATGGTATCTTGTCGACTTACTCTGTCTATATCAGGTGTGCCTAAGTCTAGTTTTGCTTACAATGGTTTTGTGTGTTCTAACGCTTATAAAAAGCAGCCGAAACAAGCCAGAACCTACAGAAATCATATTCATATCTCCCATGTAATTCTGTGACCATCGTTTCTCTACAGGGTTCTTTCTGTACGTAGAGATGTTATTTGTCCTTCCGTTTCTTTGACTGTGCGTTGATCTGACATATATTACCTAATACCGTACCTTCCATTCTTTTTTCCCCCCATTAGAAAATTTTTGTATTATTGTGTCAAAATAAGAAAGTTTGTCTGAACATTTCCCACAGGTGGGCAAGTAACCGATAGTGAATTTAAAGAAGGTCAGATTGGACTGTAAATGAACTTGAAATTCTAAAAAGCAAAAAAATTATTTCCTAAAAGTTAAACGACACTTTTGATTTTGAAAATTTTTGTTCAGAATATCTTGGCTTTGAAATGACATTCTATAACTTAACTTAATCATAACTTTTTAAATGTCGATTGGAATCATGAATTCGTATTTCAGCTTCATCATTTTGTTTTTGCTATGGCTAAAAAATTATTATCTATATATATAATTGTCCAAACATGGAAGTAACGCGGAAGGAGTAAAAAATAAACACGCCCCTTTGCTCTGCGTCTTTAACGAACGCGCAAATCCGATTTCTGTTGTGGCATCAAAGAACTCAGACAAGTTTTTTTTGTTAAAGCTAAGCAAAAAATATCGTAAATTTCACTTATTCTGGATTGGAATAAATGTCAATAAAATGACTTCATCTGTTTCATTTCTTTTTTATTTTCATCATACCCTCGGTAAAGTTATTTATGAAAACGAAGGTTCGTGACAATTGATTCATAGCGTTTTCTAATTAGCAGTTTTATTTCTTTTTTATTTTGTATTTGGTAATGTATTTTTTTCTGTTAGTGGATTTTGCCTTATTTTTACTCGGACGAAACGAAAGTCATTGTTAAAAGTAAGGTTATTATTAAATGAAGATTAGTGTCAATTGATTCATCAGTTCTGCTTTTCATGTTTTTTTCTTTTAATTTCTTAAGCGCTCTGCCGATGTAAATGAGATTCTCTACTATAACTTTCGTTAGTAAATCTGTGACAATGGGATATGAGATATGTTTGGAGGGCTAAAAGCCCGTCTTAGACGGGCACAAATCTTCTAGCAGTTTAGAGTTATATAAATAAGTTCAAACATAAAATATAACTCTTCTGAAAACTGTTAGCAGTATTACAATTAGAAACGTTAGAAAACGTCATGCCGTTGATTGAACTGTTATAAGATCGATACGAACAGCTAACTAAAATCCTTGTGTTTTAACGCTTACAATCGAAAAATTAATTAGATGCAGAATTATTTACTGAATACAAGGGTCCAACTTACTGTTTTCAGAAGTATACGTTGATTTTTTTTTCCAAAAAAATTTAATCTGTGACTTCTTAAGTTCTATAATTTCTTTTTATTATTAAAGAAATAAAGAAAAGACAACGACGATTTTTTAACTAGAGAAATTAAGAACTGTCAAAATGATGCACCATTTACAATGGTGCCTGAGAGAAGACAATCTAGTGCAAAGGGTTAGAATAGTGAAACGTATACACTTAATTCAGCGGTTTTAATCTTTTAGTATTAGAGATCCAACTTTCCATATCAGGTTTAATCACGCTCTAATCTCAATAATTTCTGTTGATTCCCTGCTTTCAATGAATTTTGGAAATTTTAAACTTCTTAACAAAACCAAATTCTGCGTTACTTAGATGCATTTGCTTGCTTTCAATGGTAACGTTTCATTTTTTGCATTTACAATAATAATCTTTCGAACTTTTTGTTTCTTTAATTCATTTTTCGATTATTTTGTATTTTTTAAATATTTTTTCGTTTTCAATATAATGGGAACCATTTGATTAATAGCCCCTCATATTGTGACTGCTAAAAGTATTGCATTATTAGATAATTATAATTTGGAATATAGTTATTTAGGAAGCTTGAAATGAGGTTTCTGCCAATTTACGTTCATTTTAGTAACATTTAAAAACGAGGTTCATTGGTTTATGTATTAAGTTATCAATACCCCCATTTGTTATTGTACTGATAAAAAAACAAAGTTATTTGTTTCACGTTTTTAGGACAGTTATCAATATTAAATCTCTAGCAAATAGTAATTCTTTAGCTATTAACCCTTTGCGGCGCAGTGTGCCAGCTGATGGCACACCTAATTTCACTCGCTTATTAACCGTTAAATTCAACTATAAATGGAAAATAATAGGTTTAGGATAGGGCTAATAGTACTCCTTTTAGAATGTATATAGCAGCCTTATGAAATTTCGTTTCGGAATAGAAATTATTAGAGATAAAGTTTGGGAAAATTCCTTAACTCGGAGATGAGAAATGTTTTCAGTTCTGGGCGTTTACAATTTTAGCAAATTAACACTAAAATTTTCCTCCGATATTCTTGAAGTTTTAATTTATGATTTTCTGTAAGATTCAACAATAGTTTTTGAGTGTATCAAGGTGGCTGTATCGAAGGGGGTTTTCATATGAGGGTGGTGACCCCAAAGGAGGACGACCCCGCCTCGATATGAAGTAAAATTTTTAAATTTGTTTTGTAGATTCTATATCTAGACAATAAACTAAACCCATTCATGATGTTTTTTCATCATATTTCAAAAAAATTGATGCCTTGTACCGCAAAGGATTAAAACAAGTTTAAAGAATTTACTCACTAATGTGAAAACCAGGCAAGTTAGTGAGTATTGAAGGGTATAATTCGTTGTGAATATGAAGGTGCAAAAAATTCCTTGCAGAGCATATATTTATATATCATTATTTCAGTCATTCTCTGTAATAATTTTTAGCCATTCGTTGTTGTTCGGTACGTGTAGCAACATTCTTAATGATTTCATTTAAACTTTTCACTTAGCATGCTTTCTTGCCAATTTTCTCAAAGATGTTTTTCAATAAAGTTATTAAAAATTTCGATTATTTATTCCGTCCATAGCTATATCAGGTTATTGCACGAGTGATGGTCTCGAAGACAGGAAAAACACGCCTCGCTGACGGGGACATGTTTCCTTGGGTTCATTTATCCTACTTTAGCTACAAAGGCCAGCCACTTTGCGGCATTTAAATAAGTTACTCCTTTAAAACTTAATTCCGTTTTCTCTATGATTAGTGAGGGTATCTCCGAAAGACCACCGCAGCTCAATTCATCAAAGCTACTTGTTGAAGTGGCTTTTTGCCTTCGCGCAGGTTGATCTGGATTCATTGTCATACGCTTCTTCATCTTTATTAACAGTGCTCAAACGAGAAACAGCATAACACTCAAAGAAAAATCGACGCAAAGAACTTTGCTGATGAATTGAGCGAGAGCAAAGTTATTTATCAACTCCCTGGAAAAGAAACAGACGTTGTCGCTTAAATAATTGAAATGTCATAGCAGAAAAAGAATTTGAGGCAAGGCACTTTAAAAGCGCATGAACACGACTGGATGACGTCTTTCGTTATGAGTTTGAAGTCTTTTTTTTCTCTTCATTCCTTTAACTCATTCAAAAAACTTAATAAATCAATGAATTGGTTTTCTTCCGCCCGAAAATTGTTTTTAACTGTTTCAGTTAATGCGTTTTTGAACAAGATAAGCTCACTCTGAGGTGAAAATGTTAAGTAAAATTCACAGATAGAGTATTTATTGTGTTTGTAGTGCAATTTTAAAGACAAGACTCTGTCATACTCATACCCAAAAGTCATTATTTTGAAACAAACAGTGTCTTAACAAATGTTGTTTTCGCACACAATAGAACTGTGCGAATGAATCGGCGTGAGGTTTAGCAAGAATATCTAGCTATAACTATGATCAATTATAGCAAAACACGGTGTTGAAGGGATATATTTATAAATACACATTACTTTTAACTTTGTGGAAATATATTATTCAATACTATGAGCAGGCAACAAATTTTGAAGTTCGTTAAGATTAAAACAATGTGTTGCTTTCGGTAGGGACAACCATAGCTTACTACCACACTTAATGTGAGTGGGAGACGTATCGAATTATCACAGATGACAAGTTATATGGATTCCCATTTAATCCATTCGTATCTAATAATGCATAAAGTTGAGCAAAATTGCTAAAAGATAATACTTGATTGAAAGGGTCAATCTTTTCGTATTTACCGATAAACCATTATATATATATATATATATATATAAACCAAAATATGACCTGTTATATATGAACATACAAAACAAAATAAACAAGACATATCAAAACGCATTTAAAAAAGTAAAAATTTATTAATTAAACAAAATTTAAATTATAATCCTATACACAAAAGTGCAATACACATGTAAAGAGCACGCACACATATATATAAGGTTGACTTTTTCAGGTATTAATAATTTTTAGTCAAATTTTATTTTGTACTTCGAATGTATCATTATGGGTAGGGTAATTTTATTTTAATAATAGCTTAATATTTACATGTAATGTAAATATAATGCATGTTTTGTGTAAATTATTAATTGATGTATTTAAAAGAATATATATATATATATATATTTGAAAGTTTTTGGAGATTTATTCCCCTACTTTTTTGTTTATCCAACAATTGACTTTCGCAGAGGGTTAGTGCCACAAATCTAGATAAATGCGACAAATCGGTTCCCAAGACCGATTGGCATTTGATTGTTGGAAATCCAATTCTGGGTTGTCTTTTTCATAGTAGTAATAGTATATAATCAAACCAGCTTTTGTTTTTCATTTGTATGATTATTTATAAGGTAACTTTATTTTATTTTAATTTTTAGATTAATATATGTGTATGAAAATATAACATAAGTTTTGATTATTTGAAATTTGAAATATTTACCTATATATATATAGGTAAATATTATATATATATATAATATAAAATAACCATATATATGTATAATATAAAAACCAATGCATCTGTCTAAGAATGAAAAGTCTGAACTGATTCATTAGCCCTAGCTGCACTTTCAAGAAGGTGCTGCATTTAGAAATTGCGGTGTGATAAATGTTTTGTAACCAGTATGATTCGTAAGTCAAGTTAAAAGAATAGATTTTTTTCAATCTAAGCAGCTTTAAGATAAAGAAAAAAAGGAAGAGGAAGAAATAAACAGAATAAAAAATATAAATGAAAAAGCGATAGGCACATTTTCTTTTATGAATGTTATCAGGACTATCGAATCACCAGGATCTTGTTGTATTACAATCTACCTTAAGCTTTCGTTGCATATGACATGAATAATTTGTCACGCATGTCATAATGACACATCAGTGAAATTTTTATTTTTTTTTATCAATAAGCAAACCACTAAATAGGCATTTAAATGAAACTACGAAAATTGAATTTTGCATATAGCTTTCTAAATGTAATCATACGTAAAGAAAAACTTCTATTTCCTGTATTATAAATCACATAATTCATATTTTTTTTCAAAAGCAAATTATGAGTGGAAAACATCGGATTTTATGTTAAGATATTTATAGCAGCGATAATTAATTTAAAATTTATTTTTGTGAGATTTTTCTCATATATTATCAGTTTGAAAAAAAGATTTCTCTTAAATTTAATTTGCTAATTCATATAAAAGTTCTGAGTTCAAGAAATGAAATAATTTATAGCAACATGTGATTGATTTTGGACACTATTTGGCATGTCATATCTTGAATTCTCTAGTCGACACAGGATGAATTCTAAAATTCCAAATATTTTCAGAATATTTTGGATAAAAATACGAAGAAATGTTTAAAAAAAGACAAAATAATCGAAAAAATTAATGAAAGAAACAAAAAATTCGAAAGATTTTACTGTAAATGCAAAACTAAAACGTTACCATTGAAAGCAAGCAAATGCATCGATAATATTTGATTTATTATGAGCCGAAAACAGATTGTTTCTTAATGTCCATGCTTATCACCTTGCCCGTTGATGAAGGCATTGTGCTTTATTGATTCAGGAGCAAAAAAAATGAAAAGCAGATGTCAACAGAATGATATTTAAAAATGCATTATTTTAAAAAGAAATGTCCCTTCGTAAATTTTATTCTGTCATGAATATTCACTGAAGCATCGGATACCAAAGTACTTTTCCCTTAGAATTTAATAATGTTTTTACTGAATGAATATAGAAAATTAAATAATATGCTAATTTGCTTTGTAACTGAAGAGAAATTTATTTATTTACAATTTAAAATGAGAGTCTTCATAAAGTCAGCTTATTATGTTGCGCACGAGATAATTTAGAAACGTTTGTTATCAAAAGAGTTAATATGAACATTAAAAAAAATCTTTCATTATTTATAACAAGAATAAGTACAGGGAATAGGGCCATAATTAAAGTTATAATATATATAATTCCGTACAGTGGTACAGTGTACACTTCAAGGGTGACTTGTTAAAGGGATCGGAAAAACATTCAAAGGAAAAAAATTGACCCAAATATGGCAATAAGAGGGCTTATTACTGTGAAGATCCGTAGAACACTTTAAATATTTTTTTCGAAGTGACTTAGTAGCTGTTTTAAAATCTACAAACATCCGCTGAAAGCTTGTATTTAGTATAATACTCCCATTCACAATGGCATTGAGTTTATGGCGTTGCGTTTTATTAGATAAAATTGTTTTGGTCTAAATGCTGATTATTCAACAGCTACTCTTTGGAAATTTTAGATTTTGAAAAGGCTTCGAGCAACTCAAACCACTGGTAAAGGACTCTGAAAAACGATACTGAAATTTGAAAAAGCAGGATAGTTTTCTGTTCACCCTGGAAGAAGAAGATACCATTTTCTGCCCAGATAATATAGGAGCTACCGTCCAAGTAAAGAAGGACAGTGCTTCAACCTTTCAGGCCATCATGAGTATTCACTACAAATTCTCAGAGAATGTTGTAGGTTTTTAAAACAACTACTACAGCACGATGAAAAGAGCTTTACTATTATTATTATTACTATACTATATTTACTACGGGACTTGCCGGTAATATGCACTCCGGTGTCGATTTTTTAAAATTTTATACTTTTTAAAAAAATTCGCTGAAGGTTTTTCCTATTCCTTTATTAAATCATCCACAAAGTTTCACACTTTTTTGATGAATGATTACGGCTGTAGTCATCTTTGAACAGGAGAAGTTTATGAACACTTTGTTTATTAGAGGTACTATATTTGTAACGAGATATTTGAGAGCATCTTACAATTTCTTCCTAAGTTTCTACAAGTATAATGCTGTTGTTCGCTCAAGCAAATTACATCGTGAATATAAAAGAACAATTTCAGTTTGCCACGATTGATATATTTTTGAAATCTTGCATACTTCATGCTGAAGTGTGTTGGGGAAAAGGAACATTATAACTAGAATGCTGTTACATAATTGTAGAAATTATTTACTATAAATCTGTTCAATAGGAATGGAAGAGAGTATTTATATAATACATTCAATATAGAATTTAACTTAGGGCTAATAAGCTCAAAAGGAGGGAGGGAAGTCATTTTGTTAAACCAGATATATAATTAGTATCCAGTTTTCTTTTAATTTACTATATCTAAAAAATGTTTGAGAAAAATGAATGAGAATATTATTATTGTATGATTTTCCTTTCATTTCTTTCTCCATCACCACCTCTTTTTGATGTTATTACACTTTGTTTTTTCTAACTTATTCGACTTAAATCGAAAATGAAACATTTTCTAATGTAACTTAGACTTAAGCATGAAAAAAATCTATCTTCTGGTGAAATATAAATCTGAAACGTAATCCCTATCTAATTAGCATAAATATTTAATTTGCTCCAAATTCTGTTTTCCAAGATTTCGTATTGAAAATCGTGCATAGTTAAAAATGGTCACTAACAGTTTTAATGATAAAAACAAAGGAATTAGCTTTTAAAACCAATAGCTTCATATTTCAAAATTTTAAATAATTATATTCAAAATTCCTGGCAAATAATAAAATTTCATTATTATTTTGTTGCCTCTAGTTTCTTATATGATAAATAAGTGTGATTCTTATAAAGTAAATAAGATATTTATATAGTAATAAGTGTTTCTTATATAGAAAATAAGTGCGTCACTCATTCATCCTTCCTGCCTTGGACGACGTGGAAATCACATTTTAATTATGTCATACAATTTGACGTGTAACACTGTTATAGCGTTGCATATAAATAGCAAGGTGCTTTAGTATAAATGTTACGGTCAATACGTTTAATCGGTTGTTATTATCAATAATCGTAGTTAGTATTAATAATAAAAGGTTATTTTTAATATTAAAATGATTTTTAAATGTTTTTATTATAATAACTTTGGCTAGTAATAATCGGCTATTGTTAATACTATTCAAATTTTTTAATCGGTTATTATTAATAATAGACGTGCTTAGGTCGTAATTCATTAATTACGTAATTAATTAATAATAAGCGGGTAGCATTCATACTAACCGGAATTTTTACTTTAGGACATTTGGACTTCGCAAGCATATACATTGCGAAAAAAGATGGCTTGCAATGTTTACAGAAAATGTTAAAAATCGTCCGAATTAGAAGAATAGAGCTTTTTACAATACACAAAGCTCATTCCGGAATTTTAATGGAGTAATAAATCAAATACAATGAGTAACAACCCCTGAATGCGCCCATGAGGTGGCACTATTCTTCTGGCTTGTATTATTAGTGTCAAGTTTTTCGTCGTTACTAGAGTTACACTCAGGCCGTCTTATAATATATCTTTCTATACAGGACAAAAGATATCCCTCTATCCCAATTGCCGTAGGGTAAGGGATAGCCACAGTAAGAATCCTATTCAAAGAAGTTGCTTTCAAAGCAGAGAGGGGCAAGAAATTTCCTTGCCATTTTCCACCTTTTGATTGCATTAGTGAATTGAACACCGATAATCACCCTCTACCAAAACAAGAAGCTATTGTGGTTTTCGACTTTGTCAAGGTTTTTACACGTGTTTATTGAATAACAGGCTCAAGATTTATAGCAAAATTTTAAGAAGATAGTAAATAAAATAAAATTTACTAAATCGAATTTTAATTATGGAGAGAAAAGCGGCCATGCTTTTGGCAGCAACAGATGAATTTGAACTCATAGAAATTACACTGATGTCAGTGGTGCCCCCCCCCCCTCACATTTTGAGAGAAAATGTAAATTTTTATTTCATTTTAGCTGCTTAAAACTAGAATCACAAAAAATCAATAGTGTTAAAAAAACTAACTAATTTTGTAACTAAATTTTAAAATTTTGATGTGTACCCCTACACTACAGGGTACTTTTAGGTGTCTGTAACCCCCCCTCACGTACACACATACACTTTTGTCACCCAGTCGCCACCACTGCTAAATGTCTAGAAAAGCTGAAATATATATATTAAATTTGTATAATTTCCATCTTTCATAGTAACTTTAGTAATCAAAAGAAAAAGGGCGTATTGAATATTATGGGTAAAAAATCTGCGCCTGCTTTATTAAAACTAATTTTTTTACGAATCATTAAGGAAATTCTTGGAAATATATTTGTTCAATTTCATATACATTTTGCTTTTAAATTTATTTTAAGTTTTCTTTACTCCACCAACATATTTTCAGAAACAATAAGGAAAATGAATATAGGTGAAAATGTTTTCGATCTTTAAATACGAATGAAACCTCATGCGTTCTGAACCCGCATAGTGATCTGAAGTACAGAACATACAGAATAAGATTCGAAAATGAACTTTTCAAAGTGCAGTTTGTTGCAGTCATTTAAATAAATACTCATAGAAAAAAAATCGAAATTATTATAGAAATGAATATATAATCGAAATATTAAGAACTCTAAAAATGAGGATATTTGTTTATGTGGCTGAGCGCCGCACTCGGAATAATAATAATAAAAAATTTAACAAGCATTTTCTGCTTACGATTCTACTAAGAACACAAATTATCACATTTCGTATTAATTAATACAAGTTTCCTCAGTTCATTTCCCCCCCAAATCGGGAGGAAAGGAAAGGATAACCTTTATAGTGATATCAAAAGAGATTATATACATCAGATTTTGGGACAATAAAGTTTTTGAAACCATATGTTTCTGTTAATATCTTCAAAATCAATTACCGGAATAACTTAGAAGAGCATTTTCGTTAGAGTGGTAGATGAGAAAATTAAAAAAGCCTTTCCTATTCTATTTACTAACGAAAAATTAGCTTAGCGCACTTGTGATAAAGTCGACATTCGATTTTCATGTATATAAAGAATCCGATCTTTCCCGATATTTTTAGTTCTTGGAAGCTCGATAACTTTCTTCTATTTTGAAAATACA
>BGPR01000187.1:994113-1040264 GCA_013235015.1 Araneus ventricosus | reverse complement strand
TATTCTTTAAACTGGACACAAATTTACGAAATTACAATTTAAATAAATTTAGAATAGACATATCGGATCATAGCAACAATAATTCTATAAGACTTAATTATTTATCGTCCACACAATAAGGAAATTTTAATTTACCGCTCCAATGAAAATGATCTTCTGAGTTATTTCGGTAATTGATTTTGAAGAAATTAACAGAAGCATATGGTTTCAAAATTTTTTTTGCCTGAAAAATCTGATGTATATAATCTCTTTTGATATCACTACCAGTAGTTTAAGAGAGCACGTGCTAAAGCTTCCTGATTTACAGAAATTCTAGTATAGGAAATAAAATTAATTTTTCTTTGTAGCTTAATTTGCTAATAATTCTTAATTTTTGCACAAATTATTAAGTTTCGCTCATTTACTGCAAAAGTATAATGACGTAATATTTAAACAACATTTACTTTGAAATCTAATAACTTATTGAAACTGTCAAAATATTAATCAAATCCGAAAATTTACATCCAATACTGATGCGGTTCATTTATCAATATGCGTGGACTTTTTTTCCCCCTCAGAAATTGAATCAACATCTTACGAAATACGTGTTGCTAAATTTAATTTTGTTTTCGTGCTGCTCCTACATAATTTCAAACAGATTTCAACACTTGCAACTTGTCACCAACTAAATTTCTTACTTATTTGTAGAAAAAACGGATTTTAAGATAAACTTTTTTATTATTGAATTTGGTAGAAAATGCAAGAATTTTTTAGAAATTTTTAATGAAATAAAGTGATTTCTTGTAAAGTTATTAAATACGCAGTAAGACTTTTTAAAAAGGTGCAACGTATAAATTATGGTAGGATCATTGTCTTTGAAAAGAACTACGGGAAATTTATAATCTGCATTAATTAATTGGTCATTATTTAAGCTGTTTAGTTTAGCTTTAATTTGCTTTCTGATTTTCTACATCAGTTCTTCGCCAAATTTTTACCAGATCGTAAATCCATACTCCAGTTTTCTTAATATTAACTTTTATTGATCTGACTGAAATAAAAGAGTGATTGTAATTAACTTACATAATTACTTTCACAGCCACAACAATTACAGTTATATCATGCAAAATATTTTATTCATATAGAATAGTTTAATTAGATGGATGAAAAAAAAAAAAAAATCTGACAATCTGCTATATAAAATCAGGGCTTCTTAATCTGCATATCACGATACGAAGTAGGCAATAAAATACCAAAATCGCGAAATTCCGCATACGGCATTTTCCTTTCAAACTCTTTAACATTTACAAACAAAATTAATTAAGAGTCTTCACTTATAAGTTTTTGTGAAAATTTTCTAAATAATTATTTTTATCAAATTTCCATTTTGTAATCATTAATTAATGCATAATTATTTTTTATTTCTAAACTTTAGAGTTGGCAGAATTTTTTTCAAAAATGGGGCCTAGACAGTTTTTTCTATCAAAAACAGTGGCAGTGACTCGGAAGGCCGGTTGCCCCATCCCCCCACTTTTTACGGAAAAAATAATTTTTATTCCATTTTTATCTGCCTAAAACTAGGAATTATATATATAAAAAAACAAGTGTCCTGGAAAGCTAGCTAATAGTGTAACTAAATTTTTATATTTTGTTTTCTACCTCCTATACTTTTAGGTGTCTATAACTTTTTTGCCCCCAATTGCCGCCACTGGCCAAAAATGCCGGTAGCAAAACTACAAAAAATTTAAGAGGTCTTCTTTCCTATTAAATTTTCAAAATTTTGAAAGGAAATTTTTTTCCCTAATAATAAAAGACAACTCCGAAACAAAACAACCCTTCTGATTAGGTCAAAATAACAGTAACAGAAAATCTGCTGAATTATTTTTTGGACGATTGATCAGGAAATGCGGCAAATGAAAATCTAGTGTCTGGTAATTTGCTTGTTAAATCACTGGCGGCCCATCTAGGCTTACAAGCCGTGTTTTCAATTAACTGACTTTCTTGTCTTAGTTTTTATGCTACCGCCTTATACTTTGAAGTTAATTAGAAATCGTGACTTCTAGAACCTTGGATTTTAATTTAAAGTAACATACGAAATCTAAGCTCTAGCGTTTTCGGTCTCCTATGCATAAGTAATCCAGACTTCTTAACAATATTAAGCAACTTATACCTCTATTTTCAATACACCAACATAAGGCTAACTCTTCGATAATGAACTGAATAATACAATTTTGATTAATGCGACTTTCTTTCGTCAAATTAGAAAGAAGTTGCAATTCATTAAAAATTAATGAAGAATGCGTAATTAGAAAAATTAATCAGCTACTAATTACTAATTATAATTAGAAGAATTTAATTATGTAGCAGAAATTAGCTACTTGTTCTGATCTTACACGTTTCTTTAAGAAATTATTTCATACCAACGTACTATTAACAAAATTATTTGTATAATAAATTTTGCAAACGAAAAAAAGACTTGAGAGAAATCGGCCAAGTTTGAGTGAGTTCGGAATCCAGCGCGAGATGGCGCACCCACACTCCAAACTTTCCAACTTTCCGTTTCTTTTCTTGGAAGAGCTTCCCGAGACTTTCGCAGGGAGAAGAACAAACAACAATTAAAAAAAATTACCTCTTTCCTTCCTTTGGTCAAGTCCACATTCCAAATAAACAGTTTGATACGAGGATCGCGATTCGCGAAGACCCACCTCATCTGGTCCAATAAAATGAATGCAGCTCGCAATCTTGTAAGCTGGCGCCTCATTTGATAGGCCGGCGCGCCGCCTAGTGCATTGTGGGATCGTCCCGCGGACTCGCGAAGCACGCCGTTTCCATCCGTCAGTTCAGCGGATATCTCTGGCAGTAGGGAGAGCGACACTAGTTCTGCAGGCGCATCTTTCTGCTGCGACTCAGAGTTTGTTTATAAACAAAGCCTCGTTTCTTTTATTTTTTCCTTAGAGCTGGGTTTTAATCAAGGGCCAAAATTCGTGTCAAAAACCGAGCTCCACTTCCCGTCCTCAGGATGGATGCACATCCCGAGTCGGATTGTGAACAACAAATGGTAAGTTTTGTCCCTTTTTGTTTATATTTGCATTTGCGGAAAAGGGTGAAAACATGCGGCAAGCACGCGGTGACAATCGCGGGACATCGAACGCTTTACCTGCCGCGTTGCGACCGCTTCGTCACCACGCGATTCGTGCTTAATATTGTAGTTTTAGTTAGAAACTAGTTTACTATTCTGGTTGTACAGTTTGAGTGATTGTTTTTTTAAGCCTTACGTTTATTAGCATAACAATCCAAGATTCTTTGATTTTTGAAATTAGATTTAAATAAATGCATGTAAATCATTATACTAATGCGCTTCGTTAACTTTTTGGAATAATTATTGCATCGAATAATATAAATATTTGGTTTTTGTCTCTCATCATAAATTGTGCATGTATTTTTATATCAATCCATTTGAAGATGTCGGTATCTAATGACTGGAAATCATTATCATTAAAATGGCGATTTAGAACTAATAACTAAGAAGCATTCTTAAGTTGATTTGTAATATTTTCTTCTATATAGTGAAGTTAATTCTTCTTATAAAAGACAGTTGTCTTAAGCTTGACTTTCATCTGTCTTTGATTATCATAAATCCCAGATTAATAAATTTTGGAAGTTTAACATAAGCCTAACTAACACGTTATTGTTTTTGTGTTCCGATCATTATATAAGATTCCTGAAGTATAATGTTTTGGTTTTCAATTGATTCACTAAAATTAATTTTTACTTATGTTTCTTACTTAGAGTGCGCAAATGAATTTCTTGAAAATTTGCTTTCGTCTTACGTGATATTAAAGTAACTATACAAAACTGAAATTGAGATCTCTCATTCTTATTCAAACATTACCAAGAAGTTAGTAAAAATGATTTTTAAATTAAACAATGGTTGAAATTATTCTATTTTTGCCAATAATTTTTTTTCTATTGCAAAAACTTTTTTTCCCCACAGAATTCATAAAAACCAGCTAAAACTTTTTAAACTTTATCGACAGATTACACATCAAATTCGATGCACAGAAATTTTGTTTTCGCAATAGTTTTTAAGCATCACTGATGGTGTCTTGTTCAAATTATGTCCACATTTTTTCCTTCATTTTATATATTTAAACTTATTTCAGTTAATCTAGCTAATCGAGATTAATATTTGACAGATACTTCAAATGTAGATTTTTTTTTTTTTTTATGAATTCTTAAGCTGATTCGAATAGTTTGCTTTTTTTCATCTAAATTAGCAGTGGTTAAATGAATCTTAAATGCCATAACTTCATTAAATATTTTCATTATTCTCGATCCATATAAAGATTTATAGAAGCACCGTTTCTGTTAACGATAACAATTTTATGTTTGAGATCTATTATGTTTCATTATTATTAAATGAAAACGTATTTTTATGTTTACATGAAGGACTTGTTGTAAGGAAATTTTTAATGAGAAATGCTTTGTCTCTCATCATTACTTTTTTTGCTGACAATTGTTCACAGCCTATATCAAAATGAATGCGATATTAAGTACAGCTTTGAATTTAAACACTTTGGTTTTGACAATCTTGTCAAATTCTACTTTACTTTCAGCTGTAGGTTGTAAAATTAATCCGGTAATAATTAGATTACCTGTGGAGTTTTTAAATAAGAGGTTAATACAACCTCTGATTTTAAAATTCCACCGTATTAGAATTATTGACAATCTTTACAAAAATTCCACTTCATGAAAACGGCCCCTTCACAAAACTCAAATTCACGTAAAATATAGAAATATGATTGCTAAAATTGAAGGTTTTACATGATAAAAAAAATTTTCACAATTTTTTTTTTATTGTTTACAAAAATTTTTTTCTTCACAAAAATATTTTCATTTTTCACAATTTTTTTTTAACAAAAATATTTTTTCGCAATAATGTGCCCCTAAAAAAACCTGGATCGACCCCTGCTTTGATAATTAAACAAATTAGATGATTAAATAAAAAATAATTACGATAATTAAATGTTAAAGTTCAGCAACGGTATTTCACAGCTTATGATTATACATAGTTAAAAATTTACGCATTGCTGAAAATTTTGACCCATCTTTGTAGCTTGCATGCCCCACGCCATTGTACAACTCATATGGTTAATCTTAAAATTGAGATGTCTAATCAGTAACCGGTCATTATTTGATTGGTTCAAAGATAATTTATTGCAGAAAGTTTATTTAGCTAAGCAAATTTATCATTTCAGCTGTCAGTGTATGTAATTAAAAGGAATCCCATACTGTGAAACCCCCATTAAAAAGGGTTATATTACTGGCATTTAGGTTTAAAATTTACAGCTGAACATCTGGCATATAATCACTCTCAGGTGATGGTGCAAATAATTAGTATCAAATGTCAGGACTGGACTCTTTCCGTCTCCTTCAGTCTTTCCTGTACTGCTTCTTTACAGTATCGTTTCTAATATGGCATAAGGATATACAAAAGAATAGTGAAAAAGATCCTTGAAATTTCTATGCAAATTGTACTTCAAATTTTATGTCATAAATTAACGACGTAATTCTTTAAAATACATTCTTGTGCTAATATAAATTATTTCAAAAACAATTTCCCAGTCGCTACCACAGTATGTTTCAAGATTAGTTTGCCGTGATAAAATTATGAAAGAACTTTTATTGCTAGCTTTCACAATACCTGCAAAATATGTGATGAAACATATGGTAGTTTTTGAGTAAATTTTGAATAATTTGGAAATGCAACAATGGTTTGCTTGTAGTTTACGTTAATTGATAGTTAGCGAACGAATTAACTTAAGTCCGCCAACGAAAGCGAATAAAACTAATTACATAATGAGTCGAATTTTCCTTCCCTTTGCAAACTTTTATTAGGCTATTTTACAGTATAATGATTCATGATTCAAACAGAAAATGCGTTTGATTTCTTAATCGTTTGGAATATTATTTTTGAAAAACAAAAATGTTTTTTTCCCATTTTTTTTTTTAAATTATAGAACCATATTTTGGAAATCACAACACTCTAAAGAGAGGCATTTGCCTCCAAGAAGTACATCTACATATAGGGTTAAGTGGGGGTTGGGAGACTATAGAATGAATGCCTCACTGTGTGGAAAAGAGCAACATTCAGGGAAAAGTTGTATTATGGACTAGATTCATGGGGTTGTCGAACATACATCGACACAAAAGAAAAAGGGGTTCAGAATAGAAATCCTGACAAAAGGTAGGGGGACAAACATTTTCAGTATCATTTCTATTAGTGCTAGAATTCCCTGACAACTTAGTTATACTACATAGAAAGAACATTGTCGTTTAAAATTGCAAATTCGTTAAAACAAATGTTTTCGTTTGTCGATGCTTATTAGGCTTCTAAAAACAATAGAAAACTGAATATGTTATAGCATTAAAGATAGATGAAAAAATTGCAGAATTAATTGCAGTCAAGAAAATATTACATTATTTCTGTTGAAAAGATATCGTTTATAAATTTTATTTCTAAGTTTTTCTGTCATGGAGTTTCATATTTCAGCTAGGAATCTTTATAGAAAGAACAAACCCGACAGGCGGACGCATAATTTTTTCCCCTTTTCGTTTAAACTGCATAGTAATGTTACAAAATTCTCGACCGAATATATTTTATACATATAATGCTAATAATTTAATTCTCAGAAAATACTGCGATCCAGCCTTAGACTGAATTTACTAGTTAACTTGATCTTTTCGAACGGAAAAATGGATACTTTCAAATACAACGTCAATTGAAAAGTGCATCCTTGACCATTTTGAAGCAATCTCTATAAACGTTTTTTTTAACTTAAATTATAAATAATTAGGATTAATAAAATTTGATTATACAACCATTTTTATGTAGTAAATAAGGAACAAATTTTGAAATATTCAACTTGTCTCATTATTACGTTCCGACAGTTGTAATAGTTATGAAAGTGCAGAAATTTCACTCGGTAGGATTTCAAATTAAACAAAACAAAACTCTTTCTTCTCACCATAACAAACTTATTCTAATTTTTTAGGAGAAAAAAAAAGGTAGAAATAGTTAAAAATGTGTGGAGGGAAAGTTCCTACCCTATAATTTCACTAGTAGGTTACATTTCTCGTGTAAAAGGCATGTAAATACTGCAGCAAATTTAAATCAAATCAGTCTGCTATAATAAATGCCTATGGCATCAATTTCCCTTCTAAATAAATTTTTCTTTCGAATCAAAAAGGGCTACAAAGAAATGACACAGAAGATTTCTCAATTTTTTCTTAACAACTGAATTCAAATCCGGGGGGGGGGATTTCTTTCATCAATGAAATGTCTAAATAAACCAATTTTTGACAAGACATTTGAGTATTAAATAGAAAAAAGTATGCATCTTACCTCCCTTACCATTAGATCAATCATGGCCAGAAAAGCAGATATGCTTAATCACCAATACGAAATACTCGGTATATTGTTTACTGTATTCTAAATCTAGTATTTTTAAATATTTCTATTATAAAGTCGATGATGCTAAATTGAGTAGCACTGAATACTCACAAATGAAGATCGATCAAAATCAATCTAACTAACATTCTTTAAGGTAAACTATATAAGATATAACATTTCTAAATTATCAAGGCAGGACAATAAATTATTTCATAATTCCTTCCTATATCCACCCTAACAAAACGGAGACATTTTTAAAACTAAAGCTAAACGTTTCTTCGCAATAAAGATTATTTTAGAAATCTTCTTAAAGTTTTCAGTATTAAATATTGGTATATTTACACTAAAACTTTCATAAATTCCGAACTTATTTTGAAGACAAAATTAACAGCTGTTTTTCTGGTATCCCTTGACCATTTTAAAATCTTAATATAAATAAGTCATTATGGGTGTGTATGTGGGTATGTTCCACATCTCCTCCTAAACTATTACAGCAATTTCAATTAAACTTTGCACACTTATTATTTAAGACAAGAGAAAGATTATTGTCAACTTTCCGAAGTCCCGAAAGTTAATTAAACGGTCAGTTAATTAAAAATTAACCGAAATCCTTTTTCCGTATTAACTTCGGACCAAATTATCCCCTCACCCCCAAAATATTTTTATACCATCTTAAAGTTCAAAATTTTACCTTTTCAATGATACCAATTTTATATCTGTGAAATGTTTCCTTCAACTTGTATTAATTTTTCAAAATTTAATTAATAACTTATTACAGCAGACGATTCTTAAATGAAGCAAATGTAATGACACTTCGTTGCTAGGCAACGGTGAGATTTTGAACACATTTCTTTTTATTTCTGTAAATATTTTAAAAAGAAGCGAAAGATCACTGTCAACTTTAAAAGGCCCAAAAGTTAATTAAATTTTTTAAATTGAAAATTAGGCAAGATTTTACGGGTTTTTTTTTGTGATATATTTCGAAAGTGTTATGTTACAATAACTATTTTTATACTATATTAAAGTTTTAAAAAATAGCTTTTCAGTGACACAAATTTCATTTGCGTTCAAAATTGTTACCTTTATTTCAACAATTTTTTGAAAAAATTCAATTGTGTATAAAATTTACAATTTGCAACAATGCATTTTTTATTGTTAAAGAACAAGAATACGTATGAAGAGCTGTTGCGAGAACATGTAAACAAAATTCTGGAAGAATACTAAAGAAAAGTTTAAAAGCAGGCGATTCATAATTTATATCGAGAACAACTATTGATCTGATTTATTTTGACCCTTTTTATTAATGAAAATTTAACTATTTAATTAATTGACCCAAAACATTCGCCAAAATCCTTCTTATAATGATTATTTATGAACGAAATTGGTAGTAAAAACGTTTCAGACGATAAAGGAATTTTTGTATTATAATTTTCTATTCAAAAATAGTTTTTTCATTAAAAATATTAGACATAAAAGTGGTTTAATCCCGAGCAACGCCGGGCATGACAGCTAGTATTAATAAAAGTGAAACTAATTCACAAATAAGATTATCTAGTGTCATGATTCATAATTAAAACCTCTTGTTTTTAAATAGTAATAATCAGAGGGTGTGTTTGCATAGATTCCTATTTTATTTCAGATTCAAAAGTTCAAAGATATTTCAGACAGTTACAATACTGTGATTAATCTCTTGTATTCACACACCTTATAGTCCCTTGTAGTAGCAGTGTTCAACGCTTTAATCCCTTAACATACAATGACGTCTCTGACTCGTGCATCGAGAATTTTTGCTATTTAAATCCATATTTAAGTCACGTAACAATTAATTTTAGGTACAAATATCACCTGGACACGCTTAAATGTCTCAAGTATCCTTTACCATCTTAAATAGATAGAAATAATAAAAAAAATACCCCAAATGAGTGGTGGCATCTAATTAGGAGGTTAAATAAAATCGTACGGCAAGGGGTTAGTAGGCGGAATCTTCTTTTCTCTCCTGAAAAAATTCTCACGGTATTCAGAATCCTGCAGTGATAAAGTAAAGCAAGAAACATTTCGCTTCCTATCCCCAAACAAAAGGTCGTGGCGTCTCATTGTCGTACATGGTAGGTAAAAGTCCTGCGGAAAGTTGCAAAGAGAGATGTATAGCTATTAATCACCTCCCTTTCGGTGCAAAGGGGAGAGTCTTAGACCACCTTTCCAAAGTATCTAGTGCAATGATGGGTGCCGTCCCGTACATTTGCCTTTATACACCAAAGTCACCTAAATTGGCTAGCGGCGAGATTTTTGATGTATTTATCAATAGTAAGGTTACATTTCAAGAATGGTTCATGATTTATCTAATCTGAAATAACGAACTTGTTGCCATTGGCCACTGAAATACCTTGCAGGTGGAACCAGGTAAAAGAAGAGGAAATGTAGTGGGGGAGACATGAATGGGTTTCTGAGAAGTGCTATCTCCTCTCTCTCCATACAAACATGGAGACAAATACAAAATGGTCTCTTTCTCGCATTCCCCTTCGTGATCTGGTTACTGTTGCAAAATCGAGAGTACCAAAAGTAACCATCGTGTAGCTTCGAAATGAGACGTTAATCTATTAAATAACCTAACTATCCGATCTTCTCCCTTAATTTTTTTCACAGAATTTTAGAATTTAAAAAGTTCTAATGGAACATAAATCCATTCGTAAAATCATCAAGTTTTGAATATCTATTAAAATTTTGTAATTTATTTTATTTCGTTTGCTTCATGTCTAGATGGGCACTTTACATAATTTCAGCGCTGCTACTTTTATACAGTTTTACAGTTATATTTATCATTTCCTTCTAACTGTACTTAAGTTATCTATAATTGTGCACGGATACCATTTTAGGGGAGTTTTATGTAAAGTTTGTATAGCGATTATACTAATCTATAGTAAAAATTTAAATCAAATCTAAAAACTTTTAATTATTCATTTCTACAGTTGCTGTGCGTTTTTTTTTTTTTTTAGTTAAAGAATTCAAGTTCAGCATTGGGGATACTATGAGGTTTCTACTGTGAAATATTTATGTTCATAAGATTTTCCTTTTGCTTCGTCATCTCTTCCTACTTTATTTTTGGAACTTATTAAACAATTAACTATTTCATTTTTAATTGATATTTTTTGGCGATTTGATGCATGTCCACAGCCTAAATATTCCTCGCCCTACTAGCATCTGGTATTTTAGAGCATCTCTGACCAAAGTTCCAAAATTGTGCCATTATGAAAACTCTTCCGTAAGAAACGAATTTAAATTCATATCAAAATTTTAACTTCCAGGATCTTTGTGAACATCGTTCTGTGTGCTAGCCGTACCTCCCTTTTTGGAGCTCCCTGACTGAATATCTCATAATTCTTGAGACACTAAATAATTTTTCAGTATTTTCTGAGGTTCGAGTGCATCTCTTTACTTATGAATTTCTGATTTTAGAAATAAGTGATACTTGACAAGTACATGGAAAAAACTATACCTTTTAAATACTTTTTAACTTTTTTATTACACGTTGAATTATTTTAATATAGAAAATTATTTTTTATTCCGTTGCTAATATTCAGAAGACATTTCTGCATTCCAGGTGAAACCTTAATAAAAATTAATCAAATTTGCATCGAAGGGCGACAATTTATTTTCCTAAGAAAAACAGGTGTAAATTTACAATCAATAAGTAATTGCAGGAAATCAACAACTTTTTATTTTCACTTAAGAAGAGGGTGCACTTCTGAAATTTTCCCAAATGAAAGCAAAACAATTTTTTTTTTCATTTGCATTTACCGCAGATACAGAATTATGTATTGAATTTTTGCAGCGCCTCAATTATTACTCAGGCTAGTATCGTTAATGTTTCTTTGAGTAAATTATCTGCTTCAGCTCTGCGCGTAGACAAGAACTTACCCTTTTGAAAATATTTAATATTAGTACTTACGGACAAGGACCATCGATTTATTAACCTCTTTCGTCTTATTTTTTTTATGTTAATTCGACTCCTTTTTTACATGTTCGTGAGATGTTGATGTGATTATTATCTGAACTCGTGACTAAATCGATTTATCTGAAAAACAAAAGTGATTCAGATTAAAACAACAAAAGTCTGGTTTGATTGATCTATCATTATATGTTTTACTCGCGTTGCTATAGGCGAACTTTGGACATGTATCTAAAACAATCTTTGCATTTTATTGATAATGATAAACACATTTTGTAAATGCAGAGAGCTCTAACTTCACCCGCTTTTCATCCCCTTTCGAAAAACTCGTTTATTTCTAAAAAATGTATCGTTTGAAAGCACAGTAAAAAAATAATGTACCAAGATAAAATGCTGAAATGCACTTAAACTTCAATTAATCGATTTCTTTCATTAGAACGATTGTTCTCAATTAAATATGGCGACTGCAATGTTAGGTCATTCCATTTAATAATTTATATACCCAACTAATCGATTGCTTTCTACATTATTGATCAACTTTTGATATGATTTTTTTTTGTTGAACTTGGTTTGATGCTTAATTCTTAAAACAAAATGCGTAATTTTAATACTTAATAATAACAAGATGAGGTAAATGGTATCAATGGTAAATAGTTTAGATTAGGTAAATGGTTTTTTTACAAAAATTCCTCAAAATGATAGTCTTTGACAATCGTTTGTTTATAAAAGCATTCACAAGTTGTCATAAAAAAAAAATGTTCTGAACCTGATTTTATATAAATAATATTACTGATGAGGAAATTTCGGTCAGGAATCCCAATTGTCTTGAAAGTGACTTTGTAGTAGAACTCAAGTTGGTTCTATCCATTTATATTTAATGATATGAATTCAGAGGATGTCCGTCCAATGACCATGCATGTTGTTAAAAGAAATAGGGAATCTCCATTCACATTTCTCTCCTGAGTCAAATGAAGGAAAGGACACGAGAGCTAGATTTTATAACTTTAGAGCGTGGATTCTTCTGCCTACTGGATAGCAATAGATAATAAATCCTAGATTTAGCGTTTTAAAAGGGTTATATAATTTACACCAATGTTGGAAACTAGGTTCTAGAAGCAAGAAAGACGAGGCATGATAAAACATGCATTAGCGAAATAAATTCTCGGAATGTCTATAATTCAACAAGTAGCAATACGTCTGTTTTCAAATATAGTAAAACGGAAAACAATTTTTTATAGTGTTAAATTTGCATTGAATTCGGGTCATGGATTAATCTGTTAAAAACAACAGTGGAATTAATTTGTAGGTTATAAGTTATATATTCACGAAACTATTTTGTTCCATTCAAATAAGTTTTAACTACTTATTTTACTACTTTGGTACTACCGATGGCTGATTTGGTACTACTATTTATGAATATTCTGGCCATTAATTTGATACAATAAAAATTTCCACACGGTTCATTTGGCCGACATGCTTATATTAAATGTTTACAAAGAAAGACAAATTTTATATTTAATAATTTCGGAATATTTCTTTAGTAATGATTTTGTTGCCGATTATTTTATCTTTGTAAGCTAATCTTAAAGAGACTCTTATTAAAAGTAAGAAATGGAATTAGTTTTATTTTAAGATGGAATAGATCGAATTTTTGTTTATTGCTGAAATAGTATGTAAATTCTTTAAGATTAAATTCTTTAGTTACTTAATTGAATCTAAAAAGGCAACTACTTTTATCTAAATTCCAAAATCTAATCATTTCCAAAAAGGACTTTTTTGTATGGTTTCTTATCTGTCAGTGCGTGGTAAAGCGATGTGAATTAATGGCAGATTGTCGTCCAAAACCCGTTTCGTAGATATGAGTCCCGAGTACGTCGTTAATCTAGGCTAAACTACCCAGTTGCCATGAGAGTTAGCCCTTTCAAAAATTGTTTTTATCTACTTTTCTGTTACAATTGTGAACTGTTTCTGTAAAGTGTCTATTCCAGCTTTCCCGACACTACATAAGCGCTAAAAATGTTCGCCTGTTCCACAGAGACCACAGGGGAGAGAAGTTTATGAATATATCATTGGGATTATGAATATGTTGGACAGTGTTATTTCATCTGAGCACTGTGTGTTAATAGCCCGCGAAACTCTTCTGCACGCTCCCGGTTCCCGAACTTGAAGAGCAGTTCTTTTTTCAATTTGAACGAACTCATTCGTTGCGCTTCGTCTACTCGAATCTTGTGCGTGATGCAGGGATGAAATGCTAACGTCCACTGATAAGGATCTGTGAGAAGAAACTGCCACTGATTGTTCTACTGTACGGCGTTATTGTTTTTTCGAAAAGAGCCATGAAATTCGTTTGGTTCTCTCGGAATGGTCTTACAGGTGACATCTTGGCACGTACTCAAATACGCCATGCTGTAATAGAAAAAACACATGTTACCTCCTCTTCAATTGATTTATCGAATTGCTGTGTATGGTTTTGAGATATTAAGTTTGCATATTCTGAATTCTATTGTGGTCTTTCGGCTGTTAAGTTTTCCGGAAGGCTATATTCCAGAATTAGCTTTCTACATTTTTTGTTCCTTTTTTATGAGAACTTCCGTTTAGAAAATACTAATAATTTTGAACCTTGATTTAGAATGCCCATCGTATTTTAATTACCCGTAATTGACCTGAGGTTTTGAATAAGAAATCCAAGAATTTTTCCACTTTTAGAAATCTTCTTGGCTCTTTTTCTTAAATTTCTGATGATCATTTTGCAGTATATTGTAAATATTATTTATCATATACTGCAAAATTAGTTAAGAAATAACTGTAAACTTGGTTTCAATATAAAACATTTCATACATTTTACCCCTTCTCCATTTTTTAAACGACAGTTATAATTTTTATTAATTGTCCTTCCAGCAGCCGTGTATATGAAGGAGATACTTGTATTGTGCATCGTATTACATACTTTTATTGTTCCTTTATAAATTTTAGTACAACTTATATCGACATAATCTTTGTTTAATATTAGAGTTAATAAATACAGATTGCATAATAAAATTTGCCTTTATTTTTGTAAAACAACACTATATAAATATGTAATACGATTCACGATATAAGTATTTCCTGCATACGCGCTCCCGCTGGAAGGTTAATTTCAATCAAAGTAGAAATTTGAATACTATCTTTATTAAAGCCGATAATATTTATACACCTTAATCTCATGGAAACATCTGCAAAGATTTCAGCATCGCTTCAAGAACTCCCAAGACTAACTGGCTGCTAACTCAGTATTATTTTCTTTGCGACAAATTCTCAAATGTAATATTCAGCAGTTACTTGCAGGCAAAAATCTGATTTCAATATGCAATTTTATTAGACTTCATTCTAATCAATAGATGTTTATATTACATGCGCCACTTAGCATCTAATTGTCTTAAAGGGAAAAATCTGACTAATAGCTCTAATAATATGCGTAGATTTCCCAAGAAGGTTAATTTTTCTTGCATCTTTGAGTATAAATTGAGAATAGGAAGTTGAAGTTATAACTATCTGATTCTCTACGCTCATCTAGATCTGTCAACTCTTCTTGTCATTTAGGGCATGAATTAACGACTTAAGTAGATTATATCTACTTTATGAAGAGCTACTGGAATTCTAAATACAATGGACGATCCAACAGATGGTTTATCATAGCCATCCATACAATGGATAGGTGTGAACACCATTACGTATTTATTAGTTATAATGAATGTTTCTGTACGACCCAATACCTTGTGATTTTTCTGTGCATTGAACCGAGTTGATATATATAACATGATAAAGCCATAGGTTTCATATTTTTGGGAGAGTGAAATGTCATTTCCCTAATTCATTCTAAATTTTTAAAAATATTGTAAGCAATTTTTTATAAAATGAATATGATATTACAGAACAATGTTCCTAGTTTCTGTTAATGGTATTCTGTTAATGCGGTATATCTTTTATGCATACCAAAATAAGGGTAATTTTTAGTTTATACAAGTTTCAGATTTCTTCCAAAAATATTTTTTTGCTTTCTTTATCAGAAATCTATTTTTCATGATTAGCTCAAATCGTAGTTCTGAGACATAAATAACTCTTATCTTTAATGCGGTATTTATTTACGTTCACTATTAATTAGAATTTAAACGAATAAAATGGAAAGGCAGCAACTAAATTTTAAAGATGAAAATATCAGTACATAATTGTATTTAATTATAATAATTTCTTGATCTTTTGTTACCTCTTGTAGGTGAAATATTAAACTCTGGCTTTTAACTTTTAAACATTAGTGGAAACTCGGGATGAAAAATATTCTGTTTTTAAAACTTTAAGATATTTATTATTGAGATCGGAATCCTAGTTTATATAAGTTCAATCTTTTGCAAGTTTGTTTTTGATTCTTTTCTTCATAAATTAAGTACCATAATTTCACTCAAAGTGTTTATGCTGGATTAAGTATCTGTCTATTCTTATTATTAAGAAAAAGAAAAGAAAAAAGACTGCAGTAGTGTGTTTTTAGCTTTGGCAGAATGTTCAATCGAGCATAATATTCATGGTAGTTAGTCGCAATTGAGTGAATGGGCTTTCCAAATTGCGTCATCTGAATTCTTAGACAGAATGTAAGATTGTTCTGAATCAATCAAGAAGGCAACAATCGAGGCGAGGCTCCTTGAGCATGGTAGCAAATTTAATATGAAGCAAAACGTAATGAAATTGTGCCCACTTGGTCACAGTCTTTTAGGCAGGGAAGCCATTATTAAAAAAGCATTGTCTCAACCCTTTCCTTAGAAATGTTGCTTGGATGTTATAAAACATCACAATAAACGCGACCAGAATATAGCATTTTCAAGAATATTTGTTTATTTATTCGAAAGGACAAGGTCAAATACTGGTTACTTTATCTCTATTCGAGATACATTATTAAGATAAGGTATATGTTGTTGATTCGTATGTTTTTAGATAAATTTCTGTATATCAGAAATAATAATTGAATTTAGACGTTCAGGGCTATTTCATATTGGAAAAATTTTTGATAAGATTAGTAGACGAAGGTAAGAAAATCGAAATTTTTAAACTTATACACGACTTTTCATTTTTTCCTATGTATACAAATAAATACTCAAAAAAGCATTGAAATTCAAAAATTTTGCATGTTTGCAAAACACTGTAGCTTTTTGCTCCATGACTTCAGACGGAGAATATCAATGCATCACTCTTATAAAGCGCATTATAATTTATTATAATAATTCTCAAATGCCTGTTTCAACTTACCTTGACCATGGTTGCGATTTGAAAACGAGTTATCAAAATCTTTCATGCATACCAAAATAAGGGTAATTTTTAGTTTATACAAGTTTCAGATTGCTTCCAAAAATATTTTTTGCTTTCTTTATCAGAAATCTATTTTTCATGATTAGCTCAAATCGTAGTTCTGAGACAAAAATAACTCTTATCTTTAAAAATATTCTCACCAACTCTTCAGTAATAGGTCAATGTTTTACAGTATCCACCTTCATCTAAGTCGGAATAGTAATTAGTTTCGTCTGCTTCCTTATTTAATGTACTTTATGTCCAAAGCATTGTTCTTTTTGCTTGTTTACAACATTTTTGGTTGTTCAAACCGGTTTAAATTAATCTCTTGATTATTTATAGAAATAGACAAGAATCACGCTCCTCTATGCTTAGCTAGATTTTAGTGGTTATTACCTCATGCGAAATATAATTGACCATGAATATGAATATTTTAAAATAGCTAAAACTTTTTCTTTAAAGGGGGGGGGGGCTTTTCGAGCAGTTCCCGAGCTGTTTGAGGAGGCCGCGGTGGACGGAGTATGGAATTTTAGTTTTGTGATCACTAGTTCTTAGGTTCGAATCCCAATTTCCGGGAAGATACAACGTGGATAGGGCTGGTATTCATTGACTCTGGGGTTCAAATGATCTGATGTTGATGCCGTATGAAAGTTTTAAAGTTTGTGCTGTCTAATATAATCTTCGTCATCTCCTCACTGTTCGTAAAAGTGGGGTTTCGCTTCCTGTATTCATCGTGGTTATCCGATAGCCCAGTCAATAAAGACCCCAAAACAGTCAAATTAGGAAAAAATTTGCATAAAGCTGAATTTTACCCCATTGATAGACCCTACCAGAGGAGCATTTTTACAAAAATCCCCCTTTTGCTTTCCCCTCAGCCCCCTTCAAATGTCCAAAATGGCAATGTTTACAAAACAGCCAACATCTCTGCTTCTGATACTCGGATTAAGTTCAACTTTTTTTTGGCTTGTTTGTTATTAAATGGCTAAAAGAATAGTTAGCTTCATATTTGCGTTTAACCAACCATATTTTTTAATTTATGAAAATATGAGGAGAGAAAAGTAGGTTTTTTACTTAGAAACTTTTGAATTCGACGCAATATTTTTTTATATGTCGTATTATGCGAAAATCCGTTCTATTAATGTTGTAGTCTACACTTTTTTGAATCTACTGTTATATATTTTTATACATTTATGAGCGATGGTAACCCTGGGAGGGAGGGGGGGAGGTTCGGCGAATGACACGACTGTCTAGTGTAGCAAACTCAAGTAACGTGGGAAACATTTATCATTCTCGGCTATTACTAGTTCTTGGAATATAACACTCCCGATGCGTCAGTAACGACCTCTAGTCATTTGACCGTCAGTGTCCACCTTCAAAGGTGACATAATGTGGGAATGTATTTAACACAGTATTCCCATTTACGGGTGGTCAGCTGAACTGGACCCCACAATTATGGTTTGGGGTACTTCCGTTTGTTATCAATGCTTATTTGCTTTTCCGATATTTTGTCGTTAACGTCTTGTCTGGTTAAAATCGGACGTGTACGCCGGGTCTTAACGTCTTTTATATTTAGTGCCTTTGTGTTCACTCTCAAAGAACAGTTTTAAGTTCACTTTAAGCTCTGTACCCAATGCTTCTAATTGAAACTATTTATGTTCCTGAATTTTACAGTGCTTTTGTTTTGTATGTATGTGTTCAAGGAATTAGCGAGTAATTTTAAATTATAAACGTTAAATGAATTTATTGTTCAGTCAGAGATATCCAGAGAAGTAATTACCACGTACAGTTTATTACTTTTAAATTATCTAATTTTTAAAGTTTTCAGTGATCGTAATTTATTTTTTATATTATATATAAAAAAAATGGATGGTTCGGATTCGGTGTGTATTGTTTGTGGAAACAAGTTGGAGAACGATATGAGTTGAGAAGCGACTGGAATCGATTATTCAAGCAAGTTTACGAGTAGAAGATGGACTCCATGAGAGGTTGACAGAAAAAAACAAAAATTACTATTCACAAATCGTCCAGGCAGAAATATACTCGACCATCTAGTATTAGGGCTTCTATAAAGCAAAAAGAAATATCTGAATCTGCACCTACAACGTCTTCTGTTTTGAGAAGTTCGTAGGAGAAATTCAATTTTAAAAATGATTGCTTCATCTGTGAAAAACCAGCAGTGGTTCATTAAAAGTATGCATTACAACGGATTTGTATGCATTACGGTGGATCCACAGGTTGTGGATAATGGAATGACCCTTAGTGAAAGGGTTAGGGGGAACCCTCCGAAACAAAACTGGCATGAGCATTAGAAATTTTACAAAATTCATTGTATTTTGTTTTATATCATATTGTTGTTTCTTCGGCAAACCCAGCTTATAAACCCAGCAGCAGATACAAATTTTATTACCAAAATCCCATTAATCTATGTTGCATATTGCAGTAGATGCAATCATTTTACAGCCACTCCATTCATACGTGAGTAACTATTCAAGTCTCAGTATAGTAAGTCAACGTGGATCGCGAAGACTGAACTTCTTGCTTTCACCTCCCCCCATTGCCATCGCACGTAAAATTTTAAAAATATATATCAGTAGGTTGAGAAAAGAGTAGGCTACAACATTAATAGAATGGATTTTCGCATAATATGACATAAAAAAATATTGCATAAAATTCAAAAGTTTAAGTAAAAAAAACCTACTTTTCCTCATATTTTCTTAAATTAAAAAAACACTGGTTGGTTTAACGAAATATGAACTAACTATTCTTGCAGCCCATTTAATAACGAACAAGAAAAAAAAAGGAACTTGATCCGATAATTAGAAGCAGAGATACTGGCTGTTTTGTAAACCTCGCCATTTTGGACCTTTGAAAAGGGGGCTGGGGGAAGCACAAGGGGGATTTTTGGGGACTTTTGTAAAAATTATCCTTTGGTAGGGGTATATCAATGGGGTAAAATTCAGCTTTACGCAAATTTTTACCCTTTCAAGGGTTTTATTGACTGAGCTACTAATCGAGGCGTCAACCGAACTATTTGAAATAGATGCAATCTAAAAAAAGTGAGGAAGCGAATATATTTATTTTGAAATTGACAAAACTGAATCTGCAAAGAAATGTCAGAGAATTATCTTCCGTTTCTTAACATAATCATTTTATTATTACCACGTTTTTATTAACTCGCTTTCTTGTCTGTCTGTTCGGTACAAATTTTGCAATCGATTTTAAACTATCTTCCCGTTGAGCTTGAAGCTTTAAACGTAGCTCAGAACTGGATGACAAACAGACAGAAAGAAAGCGAATATATATATATATATAACAATTATTTAAATAATTTTTTTTAATATACCACGTTTTTAAAACGGACTAAAAAGTATAAAATAATTTCTCCTAGCCCCATACAGATTTGTAACCCCAAAAAAGATTGTCCTGAAAATTTGTGATTGTGAATTTTTAATAGCTATGAAAATATTTGTAAGATTTTAAACGAAAAACGTGGGGCGCATGCAATAGATTATTGATGCATGAATAGTTCACCTAACTCACTAACATTTTTATTGCACTGCAAATGATATGAACTGTTGTGTGAGTTTTCTCAACGACAGCTACTCTTTACTATTATATATTGCATGCGCCCCACGTTTTGTGTTAGTAACTTTTGACAAAATATAAGTTTTTCAAAAAATACATTTAAACTTTTAATTCGCTTTTCATTAAAAAATATATTTATTTAACTTCCTTTGAAATTTGCCACAATTGTAAGATATACCTTCTTTATTCAGAATCTTATCGCATTTTTTCATTCTGAGAACCGTAAATTTTTTTCTAGCATTCTTTGTTCTTGCCAAAGACTGTCCCTTAGAAGTGTCGATTTTAAGGTTATCGAGTTTAAGATATTATTTCAATGTATATATTGACCAGGAACTATTCCCAGTTCATGAAATACTCTTTTAAGAACATAAAATCAATCATTAAACAACAATTCAGCCATCGATGTCCCAAAACTTGAATTTTGTAACTCCACAAATGTGCATTTTGGCAAAAATGTCTATAGTAGCTTGCAGAAACTCAAAATCTAATTCAAATTGACATGGCTTGCAGATAGAGTATATAATTAATTGAAATAAATAAAAAGCAAATTAATTTTTCGTATAACGAGGGAAAACAGCCAACTTCCGGTTTCGTTTTCAACTACCGTGTTTTATAAAAAAAATTCTATATCTCCGTTTCTGTTTATCGCAAAAATAAAATAAACCCAGATTTAGAAAGCTAAATAAATGGGATTTAAAGTAAAACCATAAAAACAATTGTGAATTTCAACCCAAAACAGCCTTTTAGACGTAGTCAGATACTTTAAAATATAAGTGAGTTCAACATTTTTTATCGAATCTCTTCGCATTCTTACTATACATGAAGTGGGATTGTAACAGATTTTTAAAAATTATTCAAATCTTTTGCATTTTTGCTCAGATTCCTTCCAGATTTTTTATTTATGAAGTTGAAGTTGGGTTTTCTTTGGGACCTATAGCGGCAAAAGCTGCCATCTCCTACTATCCGAAAGTCGCAGTTAGTAGATGTCAAAGAGTTTCAGCCACTGAAGAAAAACTTGAAGATGGCACTTAGAAGAGCAAATCGTATGAAGAAAGACTTTGTATGAGGAAAACATTTGAAGATTCAGATTGAGTTTCAAGCAGAAGATCGTTCTGTGGGGCAAATACTTCTTGCAGTTTAAATGAATATGTTCGATAATGTTTTCTTGATTACACACGGAGCAAAAGGGGTTATTATGAAGTCCAAATCTGTGCAAGACAGCTGGGGTGATAATCATTCGGGTTAAAATGCGAGTACAGTACAGTCTCGCTAATTCGAGGTGGACGGGACCGGGCCTACCTCGAACTATCGAAAACTCGAATTATCGAAATCATAAAATTTAATAAATAAATGGAAATAAAAGCAATTTTTGAATTTCAGTTTTGTATATTTAAATGAAAAATGTACTTACATATTATAACAAAACTGCTGATAGCAACAGGTTAATTATATCTTAAAATAATTGTCAATTGTTTTTTGTTTAAATACGTTATCGATCTTATATATATCCTGTTTTCTTTGGGAGAGGGGGCATTTCTGCAGGTGGCTTCGGGGTGCGCAGTGGACATATGACCCTTCGAACAACAGTGAAAACGAGATGCAGTAATTCTTTCACGTGTTGGTCATTATTTGGAGCTAAACTGATTTTTTTCACTAACTCGGATTTATGGGAAAACTCGAACAATCGAGACTCGAATTATCGAGACTCTACTGTAATGATGATATCCTCACGTCTGTTTTTTAGCCACAGTGCAAGGCATAAGATGGAGGAAAGGTCTCCCAGGATTTCTAGATATTTGCTATTTCGAATCGGTTTTTGAATAGAAAAATCACTATAGTATGAACAAATATCTTCCACTGCGATCCACTTAATGAATAGGTCCGACTCCGTGACATTTTTGACGAGTGAATCCAATTTTCTATTTACAAACATATTAAACAGCAATCGCGATTTGCTTATAAAAATGCTCGGAGTTAATAACACTAACAGCGCATCGTTAATCATGCCGTCCAGGTTGATAACTCTTGGGATTAACCAATTCAAAGAACCAGGAAAGAATAAAAACTGGATTCTTGATTCGGAAGACAGCACGGATATGGATTCGACACGGACACTGCACAATATGAGGATGTCCAAGTTTTGCACGTACTTAATAAGTCTTCATTGTTTCTGTACGTGTGTTTCAAACATTTATCGCTAAAATTCACTAACCGATAAAAAGTTTTAATCGCCGTCATCCTTTTTTAGAGCCGAGGCTTTATGACGCATCACTAGTAATAACTATTTTCGATTAATTATTTTGTCATAAAAATCACGTTTTTAATTCGAATTAAGATTAACTCTTTCGAGGTCAAGGAGCAAACATGTCTCCTTTCATTTCAAGTGCGCTTTCAAATTGATTCATTCAATCTTTCTTAGTTTTTCTTATTTAAATTAAAAAATGGCTTATATTTATCGAGTGAATTACGTGATAAGAACTTTTATGCATGCTAGTTAATAAAGATGATGAAGATATTCTTTTTATGTGCTAAGATGTGTAATAGCTAGAAAAGTTATTTCGTTTATCAGCGTATGAAAATTTTCTCAAAATTGCGATGTTTAGTAAGATAAACCTAATGGAGATTGATATAACAAATTTATATTTATGGCACGTACTTGGAATCAATGCAAAATTATTTAGGAAAGACCAGAACTATAAATATTAAATTTCAATTTTTTTTCATGGTATCCAATCCATTTAATCAACATTCATTCCTTGTATACGTTTTATAAAACAGATTTTTTTTTCCTTCTTAATAAGCTGTAAACAAATTTTATTTACGGAAAAAATTTAAAAGTGCGTGTGAAAAAAAGTAACTATGATGTGCTTTTGTGTGCGTGACTGTCTGCAAAAGTTTTAAATTGTCTCATTGACTTAGTATAATTTTAAAAATCCTTAGAAACCAGTAACGAAAACTCGTTTTTTGACTGCCCATTCGTCATAATTTTCGCCTGAAATTTTCTTTCGAAATTTAAATTGTAAAATATGTTTTTCCCTCTTCAGTCACAGTTGTGTAATCTGCATAACGAAGCGTAAATAATATTGGAAAATTAGAAATTCATTTTAAACATATATATTTAATTAAAATTAATTTGGTGAGAACTTTCCCACTTCAAATAAGGTTGTAAAAAGAAAATTATTTTATTAACTAATTTTTAAACTATCCATAATTAACAAAAAAGTGCCAAAAATCCAAATGATGCTGACATGCATCACCGCACAATGTAGAGTTGGTGAAATTAAAATTTGTACCTTCCGACAAGTATTTTATTTGTAAGAATCAAACCTACACTGCTTTTCAACCTTGTTTTTATATTCATAACTTTTTGAAACCTTGATTTACCATGCTCTAAATCTTGCTTTTAAATACTTCACTGATATATATCCCAGTTGTCCGACAAGAACTCAGTTTCAAACAAACCTCTTCACCTGCACAGCCTGAAAACCGATTCCCAATTTAATCTGAACGACATCCACTCATTAGGCAAAAATTTCTTGAATAGTGTGAAATGAGCTCGAACATGTCTGACACGTCGGTTCAAAATCAGCGATTTCCCTAATACTGCAACCTGATTAAATGACTCAAACACTAGGTGTCCTCTCATTATGGAATCATGCGCTTTCGTTGATCCGAGTTCCAGATAGGAAGTGAACTGTTTGATTTAAGCTGCAAGACCACTTATTCCGAATCATTGGACGCGTATTTTCCTTTTTGATTCTGTTTGGACGACGGACGTAATATGGCTGTCAGATCAGGAAACGTAATCAACAAAATCAAGACGACTGATTTCGGAGATAAGGGAGACATGTGTTGCTCATGACTATTGCTTATCACGGGCAGAAAATAGCTCTGATTAAACGGACTCGCCATTGCGCTATGCAAAATTGCGCCGGATATAGGTTATGAAATTCAGGCACTTTCCATCTTTATATGGTTACCTCTCGCCAATTAATACTTCATTAAGCGGAGTTGAACTCGTGTTTAAGCTTCGATTTCAAACACGACAAACTAGATTTTCCTCCTCATTATTTCCTAATTATCTCAGTTTGTTCTAATTTCTCGAAAAAATTTTTTTTCTTCTTACATTTAGTAGTTTTGAAGTCCACCTACTTCGAAAAAATGCGTCGTTGTTTGCAAATTTGAAGCTCTGAGATGATACACTGAATTTTAGAAGAACTGTTTACTTTTTATCATCATACTACCTAAGAAATGATAGAAGATATTTTTACTATTTGAATCAAACTATAAAATTTTCTTATTCAAAATTTGAAAATATTAAAGTTTCTGTTCTTTTGTCTACCTAAGTCTATGACCGAAAAAGAAAGCATGTCACGTAAATTTATCGTGACAGTTAATCCTGAATTCATCATTGTTGCCGAGTCTCGTTTATTTTATTATTTTCTCTTGGATTTATTATTAGCAATTCAATTTGGAATTTATATAACATTTTATCAGATTTTATCCGTAAATCTGATTTATTATTTGTTATTCAATATTCAGAAATCTATTGCAGAATGACTGCTTAAACTGTTGTTGAATTTTAAAAAATTAATATTCAAAGTTATTGTTGAATTTTATGCCCTGATAGTTTTTTATTTAATCTTTATTCGTGATTAGCTTAATCCGGTTATTTAAATACATCACATTGGTTGCTACGCAACAAAACAAACTAAAAAGAATATTGTGTTTTATCTTTTTTCGGATATTTGTTGAAGTAATCATTGACAAAACAAAACTGACTTTTAATGCAATCATTTAATTTCTATCATCCGATAGATTACTTCTTTTATTCGGCGAAATTCGTTTACGATAAGATAAAATCTCTATAATAAAAGCAATTTAAATAATTTGCGCGGAGTTAAATGAATCGAAACACTGACATGAAGATATTAACTCCATCTCTTGAAATCTTTTTTCGCCTTTATTCTAACATTCGGTGTATGAGTAATTTTCTTTGAATGTAAGCATTCAGCTCACATTAGAGCTTTTGATGCAAAAAATTCCGGATGTTGGTGCGTGTTTCTTTGTCATTACTATTTAAAACAGCCGGCGAATATCAATTAGGCAATTTCGTTCCAAAAGTGAGTTAAGGAAGGACCGTATAATACTACCTGGTTCTTGCTGAAGACCGCTCTGCCAACGAAGCGAAAGGGTTAATCTCCGATGTCTGTCCGTATCTACGGTCGCGCAAGCGCACCTTCATTGGCACAGACATCACGTCCACGTGGAGGAGGAAATGCAAACGTATGCTCATCAGTGACACTTTTGATGAGGGGGGGAGGCAGATGAAAGAATGATTCTTGTTTTGATGCGTTTAAGGGGGAAAAAAATGACGAGGAATAAAGAAGGGGGAAGGAATAAAAAAAAACCAGTAAAAAAGAAACATCAGTCAGTGAAAGATGATGGTGAGCCGTCAGTGAGAATTGATGGTTGTCCAACAATGCTGAGGGGATTCGTAGAATTTAAATCCATTTAGACGAGTCTGTCAACCATATGAAATCATCTCTTAGTTTTAGATCGGATCGAGTAGTTTTCTCGTTCTTCAAAAGCGTGGGCTCAAGATTCACTTCATTTGAAATTAAATGTAAACAAAGCAGGCGAAATGAAAAGATTTGAACTTTTTGCTTAACTGAAAAGATACTAAATGGTATTTAATCTGTGGGAACTTCTTAAAACCTGACTCGTATTTTTTTTGAACGAAGAGTTACTCAAATTTAAATTTTGTAAAATATAAAAATAATTGAGCGCAATTTAAAGTATAATTATCACTGAACCGATAAAACTAAGCATGGTAAAACGTCTTTTTCCACTGAAATATCTCATAAAATGAACTTTGATTAGGATTTCTTTCTTGCTCTGCAGCTATTTAGATTCTTGTCGAAATCCCTGTTCGAAATTTTTTGTAACATAAACTTTATTCTGGTATCTTGTTCATAATACGCTTGATGTAAGAAATTATTCTTCTAAATTAATTGAAAGAATGCGTTTTTTGGTGCTTTCCGAATTGATCTGCAGAATTAGTACGTACCTTTGTTTTGAAACAGCCTCAGTAGTCGTTCCTTAAAATTTAGCAAAAATTTAGGAAAACATAAAGATGTGAACTGAAAGTTTAATAAGTTGTTGAAATAAGTAGAGCATACTGAAAGAGGTCTCTGATTTTCTCAATAAACGATTACTTGTAATTATTTGATCGAAATTATTTTGTTTAAAAAATAGTGAAACGATGCAAATTCTACTTTCATCAAATGCTGTTTATATCTTTGGTATTTGGAATAAGACTTTTTTTTATCAAAACAAATTTCAAAATGCTTGCTTCGAAATATTACTTGCTATACCTAAACCAAAGTTTCGTAATATATGTCACTTTAAGTATGAAATATATATATATATATATATAATATAATTATGAGAGCTACTTCAAACTACACATGTAAAGCTTACAAAAGACTACATAGTTTTTTTAAAATTCTTTTTAAAATCATTCTTGAAGCAAAAAACTTGAGAGGGAGAATTTTGGGGAATGTGTGTTTTCTTGAAGTATATGTGTGTGTATTAGTTTCGATGCTCCACGGGTGGGTCAAAGTAGGAAGTTTACCTTCGGAATCTTGTTACTCCCCGCTGATTCTTACTAAGGGCACTTTTCTTTGAGATGTATAAAAAATGACATGAATATTTTTCCATTTCTTGTTCATTGCATACATATCTCATATATTTCACGGAAAGGGAGCGTCATTGGGGAAATATATAGCTCATTCGTCCTAATTATTTCATCCTATTAACCCAGATGGAAAACCATGAGATTCTCCAAAAACTGTGCAAGTGTCTCTGCCTGATAACCCATATCCTATTACTATGCGTTTCACGTTTGTCTGAAATCCTAGTTAGAATAGTATTTTATTCTTTCACATCGAGCTGCCAAACATCTGTTGCGCTTCGGGATAGATGTCCTGTTATTCCACGCTCATGCGTTAATTGCGCCATAATTTAAATTCTGAACTCGAATATAAAGAATACATTATGTTTCTTCTTGCAACAGTAACTATAATTTTTAGTTAAATGAACTTTTTTTTCTTTTTTAGCCAGAACATTTCTCGGCGAAGGAAGACACGGGGGACAATGCAATAATAAAATCTCCGGTAATAAATCGTCTTTTTTTAATATATATATATTTTTCTAATCTGATGAATCTTTGGATCTTTTTTTCCCTTACCCTCCTGAGACGTAAAAAAGATGTATGATTGTGATATTAGGTCTCTAAGTATATACAATGAATTATTGAATTATGTAGATTAATAAATAATTTTAAAATGAAAATAGAACTAATAGCGTAATAGTTCCTACTCAAGAAAGAAATTGGAATTCGCAAGGTTTTGATTATCTGTTCCTCTGAAGGTCAGCTTTGTGCCGGAAGTTAGATTTGTAGGATCCCAAATCTCCTTAACCCTTCGCAGCGCAAGGCATGAAATTTTTTGAAATATGATGAAGTTTATTGTCTAGACATAGAATCTACAGAATTAAAAAAAAAAAAAAAAAACTTACTTCTTTCCAAGGGGGGTCGTCCGCCTTTGGGGTCACCTCCCTCATATGAGGACCCCCTTAGATACAGCCACCTTGAAACACTCAAAAGATATTGTAGAATCTTACAGAAAATCATAAATTAAAACTTCAAGAATAATGGAGGGAAATTTTCGAGTTAATTTGCTAAAATTGTAAACATCCAGAACTGAAAATATTTCTTATCTCTGAGTTAAGGAATTTTCCCAAACTTTATACAGTTAACTCTCGATATCTCGAAATCGAAGGGACCCGGGAAAAAATTCGAGATAGCGAGTTTTCGAGATAACGAGGTTACCCTCCGAAGCATTAAAAATTACACGTAATTACAAGGTAAAGAATATATTGTAAAATATTTTAGCCAGATAGAGTTAGATGTCTGAATACAGCAATAATTCCCATATTAATTCATAACAGTGATATTAATTTACAGAGAAGTATAAAATTTTTAAAACAGAATGTATTTGTAATAAATTACTACTACTTAGAATTTCTTTAAAATGTTCAGCATAGTGACCTGGCGACACTTCAAATTACTTTTCTACTAAGTTTTCAATCCAAAAAATAGCTTTTATATATCCTCTGATCTAGAGGTTGCAGCTTGGAAGTCGTGTTGGGTGGGAGGAAAACCACCTTTATACTGCGTTCATTTCAGGGATAAGTATAATCACCTGTTACATAAACACAACAGCTAATAGGCTTGCCTAACGAATTGGTGAGAATGGCACTCATTGCAGCCGATACTATGCTACCTTGAATATCCAATTGGGTGTAAAGGAAGTGGTATTGTCCCTTTTGCATCAAATTCTGGGAAGCATCCCCTACGCGAAATCTTCACGAAGGTCATAATGTGACTAAACAGCGATTTTCAAGGAAAAAAATATTTTTGGCTTCGAAAAAAATTCGACATATCAAGGTTTTGAGTGAAAACTCTTCGAGATAGGAATTGAAATTAACATTAGGAGAAATATGAAATTTCAAGGGGAAAAATATTTTTTCGAGATATCAAGGTTTTCGAGATATCGAAGTTCGAGATATCGAGAGTTCACTGTATATAATAAATTCCTATTCCGAAACGAAATTTCATAAGGCTGCTATATACATTCTAAAAGGAGTACTATTAGCCCTATCCTAAATCTATTATTTTCCATTTATATTTGAATTTAACGGTTGAGAAGCGAGTGAAATTAGGTGTGCCATCAGCTGGCACACTGCGCCGCAAATGGTTAATCGTGTTATGAGTGAATTTTAGTAAGAAGGACATATCTCAATTCGTTTTCCTGTAGACATAAAGAGCTGATTCAAAAGGAAAATCTTAATCACAGAGAGCATTCAAATTTAATTTTGAGATTGAACTTTCAAAATCAGATAGAAATTGCATGGGTTATTTTTTAAAAAGTGGCAACTTCAAATCCTGAAATCATTTTTAAATGCTTAATTCTAAATATTTATATTCTGCTAAGCATTATTGAAGATGCTAGTTCGATCTAAAAATTACAATAAACTGATTTTATGCATTTAACGACAGTAAATATCACGATGACTTTTCAGTTTTGCGTTTATATTTTGATTTTTAAAAGGTGTGATTGGGTTATGTTTGTTAAATGTTATTGTAACTGAAATATCAACCAATGAATTTATAATCTATTGCAATTCAAGACTACAGTCTTGACAATAGTCTGACCACGTATTCCGAAACTACCACTTTTGGACGATTTTACACCGGAAGGGGGTGTCAGGCAATGAGTTATATGAGCGCATTTCCGGAGTTCTTTGTTAGTTCACGCTTAGTAAAATGTAAATATCACTATTCCGTTCATCACTTTCCCCCTATTTTGATGAAAATAACTCCGCCCGGCTCATGCGCAAAAGCGCAGAAGGTTTCCGAATCCGTTGCTATACAATATGTAGAAATCTACCAGCAACTGCATTACCTATGTCTGACATAATCTGTGTTTTTAAGAGCTGTAGGAAGATTTCCAGGAAAGTAATCATCTTTCGTTTAAAATATAAAGTTAATTACTCAGAATGCCTGTTAGTGATGTTTAATGCTGAATTCTTTTCAAATTTGTAAATTAACTTAAAATACATTGATGTTATATTTAATACTCTTTAAACCGTGAGTAATGCTAAACTACCAAGTTTTACTCTTCCTGTATTATCACTGATTATAGCAACATCAAGGGGAACAGGTTAGCACGAGTTCAAGTTAATGAATTATAATGCGCTCGACTCCGGTTTTAATCGGATGCAATGTTAATATTGAAATGACACTGAAATAATAACTACAAATCATCAGACAGCATTTAAATGGACTAACATGATCGTGTTTGATAAGAGAAAAAAGAAAATGGCAGCCCTTTTAGGAGGACGCCATTTTTTTTTTTTTTGTCGTCTTGACCGAATTGCATCGGCAATTTTTCTAGTCCACCTACTGATGTCAATTTTACTTAATTTTTAAACAGATTGACACAAATTTTGGAATGAATATATATATATATATATATATTAATTAGAGAATAACTGTCTTTGTTGCTAAAAATCTCTAAACCTCGTATCTCTTAGAGATACAATTCAAGACGAAGATCATAGTGTTGATTTGAAGCTATCTTTGTTTAAATATTTTTCTTCGTTTTCTTTTCTTGTTTCGTTTCTTTTTTTTTTCTGCTATCCTTCAAATAATCAGCAATATTTGAGAGGTAAAGTACGACAATTTCTTGCATTCCATCTTACTCTTACCAGAAAAGACAATCTCTACGTGCGAGAAGCGGCATCGTATAAAAACATATATTTCATATAAACGGCATTCATATGAACAAAACAGAACAAGTATGCGGTCATTTTTTGAAATGGTCCTTTATTTGATACTACTATCGGCTACTTGCTTCTGTGGTGGAAATTCACGAGATAAGCTTTGTTTTTTCCGAACTTGTCGTTGATTACTATTTTTATACACTTGTTGCGCCGAAGCGATGCAAATTTATAATCTGCCTCTTTATATCATTTCGGTTTTGACAGGAGAAGAAAACAACACTTTCGAACTGAAAGATGACATCGAGCGTTGCTTGATCCTCCAGTACGTCATGCATAACAATTTCCCTTTATATTTTCCGGCAGCTAAGTTTTGTAGATCTTGATACAATGGGTAGTAAACCACTGGCATTTACGGGCAAGCAAAAGTTTATATCTCTCAATTTGATGTGAAAATGATTGAGCCGGAAAACTTTTTATAAGAATGGAAAATTTATTTGTTATTGTTTTCTGTACAGAATGGAGCAAAATTATGCAATAAAAATTGCACATTTGAGGGTTTGAAGAATACTTCGTGTGATACAATGTAATTCAAAAGATTTTTTTTGTGTTTCGGGTACAAAAAAGGGATTGCGTTTTGTTCCGATAAATCGTTGAGAATGACAGGGGAAGTGTGCCATTTTTTTTCAAACAGTGCTCAAGTTAAATAGATACACCTATTTTCTGCAACAACATGAATACATTATGGGCAATACGTATTATATTATACGTAATTTGGCAGTTCTTATGGAGTGATCCTTATTATATTTTTTTTTATGGGAGCTGTTTCTTCTTTAGAAATTTTATATTGCCCATCGAATTATGTTCCCTTTGAAGTTTAAGTGCAACTCAGAATTTCGCTACAGTCCATCTTCCGATTAGTGGAATCTTTTGTTTATGCTTATGTTCTTATTGAATAGATTTCTCTGATTTGGTTCACTGAATTGGTTCATGCTGCAGAAAACATTAAATCTGCTAAAAAAGGGATATAGAATCCCATGATCACATTAATTACCAAATCTGTTTTCTAGCGGAAAAAGTTATTTCTGGAATAGAATAAATTGTAAACTAAGGGTTAATTATATGAATTTGAAGAGAATGCTGAAATTCAAAATTAATGAATCTCGGGAATATCTATAAAACTTTTAATTGCTTTAATCAGTCACAATTGAATTTAATAGGACATATAAACGAGCTGCGAGAGATTGCATCTCAGTAGAATAACGTAGAACGGTTTCTATGTAGCTTAGTACTATACAAAAAGCATTTTAGATGCAGAATTTCATTATACAAGATATCGTTTATTGGTGGTTCGAAACTAATTTTTCCCCCTGAAATCCATCAATCGCTTTTAAATGCATTAGCATCATGCTGAGGACTATTTATTTTGGCATAGTGATACATTTCGTAGCTAAGCCGTCAAATTGAAAAGTAACTACAGATATTCGTATTTAGTTTGACATGTTCAATATGCTTGCCATCAATGGCTATGACTTGGCGCAGACGAAGAGCAAAATTGTGCAAAGATCGCCGAAGTGTCGAGACATCGATACTACCAGTTCTCTCGAACTTTACAATCGCATTTTTGATTGTTATAACACTTGGACCGGTTGTCTTCAGCTTGTACTCGGTCGCAAATTTCCTTTGGGTCAGAATCGGGCTGTTATTGCTCGAATAGTAGGCCTTGACTATCAATATACGCTCAGAAACGCTGCATTTCGACATTTTCAACGAAAAATGAACAACAATAAGAGTGCGCATGCTCAAAAAAAAAAAAAAAAATCCCAACATGCCCTGCATTCAACCGCCAAGTTTTAGCTGAATCTCGCCAACGGTTCAAAAGTTATCAATATTTTTTTCTTCATATAGTTCAATAATTGTCGCCTTGTACATTTAAATGCAATAAAAGTTTCACACTAGGTTTACCAACATTTCTTATATACCCTATTCGAAATGTGGGACAAAATGACCCGCCCTGTAAACCTATTGTTAATAAAAGTTCTGATTAAATTGGGGAAATATATTGTAGGTGTATTTTTGGCTACAAATGGGAATTGAGATATTATGGTCAGTATGAAAAGCTATTGCTTAAATTTAGGGTTCGTATTGTTGCAGTCTATCGATAGCTTTTATTTGCGGGGTAATTATAAAACAAGTTGCGGTGTAACTAAAAGATAAAAGGCGTGGACTGTATGATGTTGAGTGCGGTGAGATCTTTGAAGAGAAATGACGAAGTGATGGTCCATAATAAGTTTTAGCTGAATCTCGCCAAAAGTTCAAAAGTTATCAAGGTTTTGTTTCATATAGCTCAATAACTGCACCCTGTATGATGCATGCTTAATTCTTTGTGTTTCCATTTTATTTATTTACCATTGTGCCAGCATTTTGGAATTTGTGCTCAAAGATATAGTTTCTTGATTAGAAACTAGTGCTCATGAGAATGTAACCTTTTTTCCCTTCTTATTATTACTACTGTCCTTAATTGTGACCTGATGCTTCATCAGAGCTATGAAAAGTTCCTTTGAAGTGAATGAAAAGCATTAAATTGACCTAAACTGCGAAAGAATACAGAGTTCATGCTTTAATTGTTTTCCTTAAATGATATTTAGCTGAATGACTAGATCTAAATGCAATCAGTAAGATATTTTGATTGACTTGGTGCCATTTTTTTCTTCGGTGAGTCATTGTCTCCCTTTGTTCCTTCGCAGATCATTAAAGTGGATTGTAAGACACACACCTAACTGTTGCCTTCCTTTTCTTAATCATTTCATTTCAAAAGTAGTAACCTCAAAACATAATTCTTTTTTTTTTTTTAATCTTTTATATGTTGGCGGGCTTGCGTATTTGTCTGTTTGCATTAACATCACTTGAAGTACAATTTCTTATTCTCAAAATATGATTAATGAGAAATGGGGGAAAAATGTCCTTTGCTTTTTTTTAAATGATTAAGAAGTGACGCCTTAGGATGCTATGGGTTTTTTTGGTATTTACTCGAAAGTTTTGTTTGTTTCGTTTGGTTAATAGACTTTAAACAGATAGTGAAAACCAGCCTGTTCCATAATGTACCACAGAAGAAAATGCTTTATTTTTCTTGCTTTCTTTAATTGACACTTAAGTTTTTAAATCCAAATAAGGTAGAATTGCAGAATAATTAGAATTATTTTCCTAAGACTGAATTCTGGTGTCTGGTCCTCGAGTACACACTAAACAGCTTGTCCCATTTACAGAGGAAGGGGTCTTCATCAATATTTTTTACCTTCCCCCTTATCAATAAAAATCTCTCATATTCTTCAGAGAAAAGGCACGACAACCCATACACATTCAGTCCTGAAGCAAAAGAGACATTTTCACAGGAGTTCTAGTTTTTCTTTTTCGTAAATAATGCTGGTTAAGAACACGACTATGACTATTAACTCGATTTGACAGTAATATAAATATTATTTGCTTTAGACAAGCCTGGTAAAAATTGATACTAATCTATTTCCGATTAAAATTTTAAAGAAAATGTTGGCTTGGCTTAATAAAAAAAATAATAAAAGGAATAACCTGGACCTTTCTCATGGGAAGAAAAAACTAGACGAAAACTTATTGAATATTTGCTTAATGACTGGCTTATAAAATATTTGCTTAATGACTGGCTTATAAAATATTTGATGCCTTCTGTTGAATTCATTAATTGCCTTTATTCGCAGAGTAATGAACTTTGGTAACGTGTGGTCGTATATTTCCACGAACTCTTTACGACAAAATTTTCTTAAAGTTGTCCTCATTATATCAATCGGAGGATTATGGCTTAGTGACTACTTTTTTAGTAAACACGATACGCTATTATTTGGAATGGATTCGGGAGCTGAACATTAAAATCTTTGCTGAGGATGCTACGATTGCTGTGTTGTCGCTCTATAACTCTAATATCTTAGTATTTCATTTAGCTAAGGTTTTAAATTTTGAAAGCAAACAGAACTGAGGTTATTTGAAGCTTCATTTTGTTATATTTGTTTCGTAATAAAGCACGTTCTTTGACCTCGCTAGTGACAAACGTCTTTTGTCAGGCTTGCATTTACACGGTTGTATATTTTTAGGAAAACCAACTCGTAAAAAGGGACAGAATTTCGAAAGGGAAGATCTGTAATGTTCTGCTGCATTAGGATGGAGACGGCAGAACTTTATTGCCCGTAATAAGACACATTATGATAGGATTCCTTGGCTCTTTTTTTGAAAATGATAAAAAAATTAAATTGACATAAAAAGGCGACAATATTTATCTTTGTTTCCTTCCTTTTTGGGAAGGAGAAAAAAAAGAGACGACTATTGTGTTGACATCATCAGAGCCTCGGGCTTAAAGAAAATACTGCACGCAGACCAAAACAATAATAGTTGAAAAAAATTTCTGTTTAAAACCAGCAGCACCCGGAGTCATAAAACTACAGGGGTACCTGCAGTTGGGTGTGAGACACTTTTACAAATGTAAACCCACCTTTTGAATACGTTTAATGCCCAGATAAAATGCAGGAACACGCCCGACGGCTTGCTGTTACTATAGCAACCCATCCGACCCGAGTTGCAACTCCACCTTAAAAGCCTACAAACCCGGTGTTGTTGCTACTAACATTTACAACTACCTACATTGCGTAACATTTCATACAATAGCAAAATGCTTTCTCCTCTCCACCCCTTTCCCTCACCCCCCTTTTATTATTCATTTATTACATTAACGGAATTTTTCTGAGCGTTTTAATGACGTTTGAAATCAAGTCCCCATAAAACGACAATTCTTTTTTAATGTTACCACCCGCGAAGAAAAAAATGTGACGCGTTTTTCAAATATTTTCGGCATATCTCTTTGCCGAGTAAAAAATATGTTGTGCTTGTTTATTTCTTAAGGGAAAACATAAAACGGCGTCATTAAAATATTTTTAATGGAATCTGACCCGCAAAGCGGGCCTAGGGTCCTGCTATTGTGTTCAGTGCATCGAAAGAACTTTTTTTTAACCCTGTTTTCCCTCCCAACTTAGTGTTGGAGAAAAGGTAACTTTGTAAACTTCTCCCCCTCTCTTAACATTCATTAATCACAGAATATGAACCACTGATGCGTATATTCTTTTCAAGAATTAAGTTTAAATCAATTCATTTGAGTTTATGAAGCTTTATCTCAAATATTATACAATTTGTTACAAGAGAAGGCAATCGTGTTTTCGAGTAACTGTGTAAAAAAAACTTTGAATGTTCCTCTGAATTAAGTTTTCCCGCCGTATATTTTCTGTTAAAATGGTGATCTTTCTTAATTCTTTTTTATGATTTAAACAAGAGTTATCGAAGTCTGAAAATGGCTGACAGTTCAAAGTTGATATTTTTCTTCAAATGCTCTTTCAATTTCAGAATATATTAGTACTTATATTTTTAAATGGCTAATTTATTAGTCATTATCCCACATTATTTTACAGTTCATATATTATTTATCTTTAAATTTTAAAAAAAGGCAATAAGAATATATTTCTCCATAGATACTGAGACAGTGTTTATATAAATTACCCAATGCTTATGCTATGTTGGAGTAGTGTTTAATTAAGCGATTCAAATAAAGCATCGTTATTAAATTACTGTGATATTACTTCTTAATTAAACCTACATATCTGAACATTACTTGAACTTTTCATGTAATTTAATGGGATGTCGTTTTTCCTCTCTTTTTTTTTTTTTATTTTTTTTATCAATCTTCATATTTGTATTCGGGTAGCATTGTCCAGCTTTTTCTGCTGTTATATTCCTATTTAGTCACATAATAAATTTTTTATGCTTAAAAATAAGCTCCCTTTCGCGCTTTGCTTAATGATATCTTCTTTTATGAAATTTGAAATCTGAGTATCACCCTAATTAACTGTGCGAAGTTTCTGCATCTGTTCTGAAAAACCCTTAAAATATCCTTCAAATTTCATTTGAGAAGCAAGCAGAGCATACGCAAATTTTGTCAAAGCCGACGCTAAATGGCAAAAAGAAGAAAAAAAGTTGATAAATCTGTTTCCATTATCAATGGTTTGATTTATAATACCCTCAAAATCCTTCGCCATTAAAAAAAATACCAGTGCAATGAGAAGATGCAGACTTCCTTCCCCTTTTGAGGTTTCGGGAGACCTTCTTTATGGTGCCAGCACTTTACAGACTAGCGGGGAAGAAGCTTTTGTTACAAACCCTAGTGACACCACAGGTGCCCTCTAGTAGATATTAGACTCTCACTTCGATTTCATACCACACCACTTTTTTTTTGTTCAAGTTGAGAGAACTCGATCTGCACCCCTCCCCTTCTCGTTAAAAGTCCTTCCCAGCCTGGCTTTTCCGGAAACCGAGAAAGTTCCCCCACTGCCCTCAGGGTTCCAAGGTTCGAATGAAGGTCAGATATTTCGAAAGATTTCTAATTCACCCCTACTTTTCCACCCCTTTTTCACTTGCCACACCGACCGCGAATTTCTGGAATTTGGTGTTCCTTCCTCTACCCCTACCCCTCGGGGGTCGTTTGTGATCTTGGGTATGTATCTTTGTTTTCGAAAGGGGGGAGCTCTGAAAATGGCAGAAGAGTCCTTCGTTTGACCATTAGATTTTATGGCTGGTCCGTTCTCCAGTAAATAAGGCTTAGGTAGTTCGCAAGCATTTTAGTCTTGGACAACAACTGTTCTTATTTTGAGATATAACCAGAAGAGTTATTTGTAGGGTTATCATAGTTTTTTTGGTTGAAATCCAAAGTGAAGTGTGAAGGGTCTTGGGGGTTCAAAGGACAGTATAAAATTCTAAAAGCTCCCTACCAACGACCCTCTTCATAACACTAGCACAGAGTTGGAGGAAGTGAAAAAAAGATTAAGACATCAGAATGTATGGAAGATACATTTTTTAATTAATTTTTTGTAATTCAAAATTATATTAATTAGAAACAGAATTTAAAAACTGCCAAAACATTTAATTTTCAGTTTGAAATGGAGTCTGGATGAGGGGGCTCATCCACATTCTTTCATTGAAGGAATGGCGTCAGTTTTTTCGAATACATCATATTTTCCCTTTTACAACTAAATTCTTCTCTCGCTGTATTCACTGACGTTAATCCGGACACTAGTCCGGATGCGAGCTTGAATTCCGAACGTATGGTAACCCTAGTTATTTTTATCTTAATTTATATTCATGAAAATTTGATTTTTCGTGGATATTTCGAAGTTTTCTTTTTATCACTTAGAAGTTTTCTTAGGATTGTTGTAAATAATTTGTAGGAAGGAAGCAAATGTTTCTCTAAAACCTCAACTTTATGGTAGTATGGCCTGCATTTTTTCAAAATCGTGTGGTTTCTCCATTTCACTCAAAAGTTGTTTAAAAACACACGACTGCTGTAAAGCCAGTTGCATCATTCATCCTAAAAAAGAAATATATATATAGTTAAATATTTTACAAACAATTAAAATTCAAATAACATTTTCAGTATATATACCTATTAAACCAATAATTAAAATTAAATATAAATATAATGTTACCTAATTAATAATCATACAATGAAATACATAAAGATAATTAGATTATAAACTATTACTATGAAAAAGACAACCCAAAATTGGAATTCCAACAATCAAATGCCAATCGATCTTAGGAACCGATTATATATATAATATGATCTGTAGTTCGATAAGCCTGTTGTCAAGAGTTATTACAGGAAATAAGTTTATTTCGTACTTTCTCCTTTTGAGTGAGCATTTGTTTTGTACCAGTTGCTATTTTATAATTTATGCTTTAGAGTTTTACAGAAAGTGCAATTCTTTAAATGAAATAAACTAATATAAAATAAATTATTATGTAGTTGCATAGCTTATTATAATGCATTTCATTTTGGAGCTATCCGTCATTTGCATTATAGAAGCGTTTCTCAACCTTTCAACATTTGCGACAAAATTTTCAATCATAATTTTCATCGCCCCCCCCTCATACAATAACCATATGTACAATAATAATATATTGGATACAATCCGATTTATAAGTGTATTATATCACTGTAAATGTGTATTTTATTTTGTTACTATGTCGGAATGTATTTTGTTTACTTTCCTTTCAGTAAATTAATTAATTTTTTAATAATATTTTCTTTTTGATATGCTCGCCCCCCCCCATTTAGTGTTACCACGCCCCACAGGTTGAGAATCGCTGCACTATGGATCTTTTCTTGACCTATATACCACTCATTCTGAAAGTTATCTTTGTTCCAGAATTTCAAAAACAAATCCAAATCTAGAATTACGTTCTTTAATAAATGCCATAACAAATAAGATTCTATTCCTACATTTACTGTTTAATCAAAAATGTAAGGTTCTCCAATGCAAGATTTCACTTGCAATGCAACTTAAATGTAAATTTAGGATTTTAGCTCCGTTTTATAACTTATCTTCAAAATTCTTATCTTACTTGTATTCAGTTTAAGAAAAAGGGCAACACAATGTAGATAAATGACGTCTGGTCATCCCCCGATCTGGAGAAAATACCATCTGCTGGACCGAACCCTCTTTCTGTCATTTCTTGCTTTATAGATGGTACCCCATTCTTTTATAATATTAGGGGGGTACGACGGCAGGTATGGGGATCAAAGAACAGGTTACGACCGCGGATCATAATGACCCTTGCCCACCTTCGTCGAGTTGAGCTGTCTTCCGAAATGCATGATTTCCTCCTATACTGTAAGAAAAATCGCACTTTTGGCAACAAATTGAAATCGTCTGCTCTTTTACGTGGCGTGCTTGAATTTATCATACATCAAGGGTTTAAATCAGGATATGCTACTATAAAAGCTGCAAAGTAAATAACAATAGGGGCATATAATTTCAAAAAGGAATTCGATAAAATAAAGACAACTGCAGTTTTGCCGTAATTTTGTGCTCTAAATAATATTAATCATTTTAGTGGGTTGCTGTCATACTTGTATTTTAAATAGTAATTTGTCTGAAAAAAATTCATAATATAATCAATTTTTTTATATGTAATATTTTAGCACTGGAACTTTTGAACTTTTATTGTTTTGGTAATAAATTAAAGATTTTTAATAAAGAGCTTATGCAGTTACTTCACAATGAAAATCTTCTGTGTGCAAATAAACGGATACGTTGTTAGATTTAAAATGTTGTCATAAACCTGTACGTCGATTTATCAGCTGTATTCTATGTTGTATGCAATTGGTATGCATTGTATACGCAAAATTAAAATTTTTCTCTTGGGAAATAGGCATTGTTTTCAAAACGCTATTCGTTAATAAAACATTTTTCAATCATCCAATACATAGCAACTTCCATCCGGAATTAATTACTCTATGATAGTTACATTACACTGAGAATAAATACAACAATTTTCGACACTAGTTTTTCATCATTCGCGATCTTTTTAATTATTATAATACATTTTCATTGCATATGTGGGTACTTCATAAAATTAGAAATGAAAAGGTTTTTGCACTGTTAAATAGTGACTATTCTGAATAATAATGTCTCTCAGTATAGATGATTAATTATATGAAAGAAGTTTATGTTAATTATTCTGAACTTGGTGGAACATTATAAGATTTATGTTCTGCAATTGAGGTATCTCTTCAAAGTAATTTCTTATTTTATTGAAAGTTACTTTGAGCATTAAACATTTATATACAAATGATCCCAATATAATTTAGCATATTTACCTTTGTAAAGAAACAATCTTAAAGGAGGAACTTTTAAACCTGTTGTGTCTAGAATTTTTATGTTTGTAGTTTAATACCTAAAAATTAAATATCACGTGTTTTCTGCATTTTCCTCTTGTGCTAACAGTAATAAATTTTAAAAATTAAATTATCCATCTTGAGAGCTTGTAACATTAAGGGTTCCCCGCTTAGTCACTCCTCATGATAACTGAATTACAACTAACCGCTAAATTAAGATGCAGCCTTCGAAACTATATTTTCAACTGCTCCATGATTAACCAAATAAATTGTTTCTGATCGTCTTCCATCCACCGCAAAAATTGGTCAGTCAACCCCCTTCGCCAAGTTGGCGCCTTTGCATGGGTTGCCTGCGTGGCAACCTCGTAACGTAAGGTTCCTGGCGTCCACAGGTCGTACTTGAGTTAGGAAGCATTAAGAAAATTATAGATTACCCCCACAGATTACCCCATGCATGCGCTTTGACTGATCTGTCTTTGAGTTGGGCGGGCAGCGAATTTGTTGGGGTATCAAAACGGAAAAGGGAGTATAGAGTAGCAATAAATGTGCGTCGGGTGGGTCTCGTCTTGTTGGACCCCTTTCTTCCCCTCCCGCTATCTGTAAGATTTTGTAGCAAACCGCCGAATTATACTCACTACAAGAAGATAATTTCGTGCCTGAGTATCTTTATTTCGTGATTTTGGTAGCACTACCGTTGCTACTTCTTTGCTCAGTTTCATGCGGTCGTGGGTTTTTTTTTTTTTTTTGTATTTTTTCAATTTTTTTTTTTTTTTTTTTTTTTTTTTTTGGATGAAATTGCTCGTTTAAAGGAATGACTTCAAAAGCTTTTAACATTTCACTCTCAAATACTGAAATTACTTTAATATAATGTCATTATTTTGAAGTATGTGAGAAAGGGTATCTTAGGCATTATTAGTGATTCTAAGTAAGAATTTGGTATGATATCTTAATTTTAATTTCTCTTGTTCAGAGTGGAGTAAAGGTTTGGATCTGCAAGAGTCGCTTCGGTTGCAATAGAGTTATTAGATACCTCGAAACATTTTGTAATCTCATACAATATATCATTACGCAAGACTCCTGTATACAAATATCGTTCTGTAATATACATATTTTTTTAAAATTGATAAATAAAAAATATTATATTTTATATAATAATATATTAATAAAAATAATAATAATATTAAATAAAAATAATAATATATTTAAAAAATAATAATTGATAAATTTTATTTAGACAACTGAAGAAAGAAGAGCAAACTTGTTAGATCCATTTCGACGAAAATTTATATAGCACGCTAACAGGGCCGTGAGCAAGGGTCGATCCAGGAAAACATTGGAGCCGTTTTGTGGCCCCTTTACAAAATTCCACTTCATAAAAACGGCCCCTTCACAAAACTAGAATTCACGTAAAATATAGAAATATGACTGCTAAAATTGAAGGTTATACATAATAAAAAAAATTTTCATAATTTTTTTTTTTCCCCCACAAAAATGGGTCCTTAAAAAAACCTGGATCGACCCCCTGGTGAGTGCTTTGGGCTAGAGATATTTGGTGCCTAATCAGAACTTAACTCGGAATTTGAGCGCCTATGGCCTAAAGAATATACCTAATTAATAAAATAATTGAGGAGCAAAAAAATAAAGTTTTTTTTTTTTCACCTGTTCACTGTTAAACGCCTTACAGTTTAGCGCCTTTTCATTTTTAAAATAATAATTAAATAAATCTTTTGGTTCAAAATTAAAATAAAATCCGTAAACTAAATTTCTAGGCGCTCTTGGATCAAAGGGGCCCCTGGGCTACAGCCCATTAGATAAGATGGCCCCACACACTAATATTTTTGTCTTTAATTTCATATTTTTTTATATCTTTCCCTTCAACCTTCTGTATCATTATAGTATCATTTTTGTTGAAGTATCTTAGTTTATTATATGAAATGCTTTTGCTTATTCTTACAAAAAAAAGGAAAAATCTAAAATTAAAATGAAATTTTTCCTGCTAACATGTGCTAGTAAGGACCGATTCTTCTATGACGCTCATATCCATAACTACAGATATTCGCCCGAATGTATTTCATAAATTTGATGTAACATTTACTTCTCTTGAAAGGGGATATATATCGAAAAGAAAGTTAGGTATATTTTGATTTTCGGTATCCTTTCAGATAATTTGAGAAAATGGAGTTATTTAAGTATCCATTTTAATGACTTCCATTTTCCCCCTTTTTGAAATTTAATCCATTTCAATTAACATTGAGTGTTAAAAAAAACCCAACATATATACATGAGGTCGAGTCTGGAGTCGATTTGCGTTACAAAGTGTTATAATGCTGTTTTTATTTACTTCAGCAATGAACGATGAGGTAGAAGAACGAATCTTCGCAGCCAAAAATTCATTTACCAGATCCCTTGAATTAGTTCTGTGTTTTCTGTTAGCTTAGAATTGAATATAAAAAAAAAGTTTCTGGCAATCTTATAATGTACCTTATAAATCATAGCTTGACATGATAGGATGGATGGTTTAAACAGGAATGCCAGTCTCTTCCCCCTTTTAATTTATGACGTCACGCACCGTGTGTACGTTCCGTAGTCCTCTGCCGTGAAAATGTTTTAAGATTTGTTGCATAATTTCTTGATGAGCAAGCGTTACATTCTCATCTTTTTTCAAACAGTGCTTACTTGATGTATTAAAAAGCAAATGATGTCTTGCCTATGAAACAAATGATTGGATGAATTTCTTTTTAATTTTAAAGCTTTTTCTCCTCATAGTCTATGCTTTTAATTTAAAAAATGGCACCCGTTTCCAGCAGACAGATATGAAGATTAATGTTTTATACCTATTTTAAGGCTCCCAAAGAGAGTTCTGAGCTTTTTTAAGAACTGGTGTCAACGTATTGTTATGAAAAAAAAAAGTTGCGTTATACCGGGATAATCTAATGTTGCTAATTTTTTTATTCAAAAGTTCAATTTTATTTGGAAATTATCAATTCTTTTGATCAAGTGAACCATGTAGAATCAAAGCGCCAATTAATTAAATATAATAATAGGAACTCTAAATATAACTTTATTTCTGTTTTTATTTATATTTATCATAAAGAATTCCTCAATTTGAAATAATATTAAAGTTAGTACTGGATACACAAACACATTTGCCTAATATTCCAGTATTGCATGTTAGGAAACATATAAGAACATGTCTTATCAATAATTAGGCGGCCAGTATTTCAATTACATTGTTCTATAAAGAGGCGAGTAAACTTTTGTAACACTTTTTTTTATTCAGATTCTCCAACATTTATCATACAGAACGCCGCCCGTACCTGAAGCCATTACAGCAACCGAACCCAACATTTGTAATAAAGAAACAGTTTTAAAAATCTTACTCAAAATATCTCATTTATATTTCAAAAATAACTATTTGAAACGAAATTTCTCTTTATGCCATGACAATTAATGTTTTTTATATTTTAGCGTCGGGAAATTATTGTGGTCTGAAAAGCGTTGCGATGAAAAAATGTTTGAAAAGCCCTTCTTTAAAATAATTCACTGTATTCGAAAGATTTGTTGAATTTTTAAATAAATTTTGTTACTGATTTCTTACGTTTTTTTTTTTCCTTTCAACTGTACTCAAATAAAATAACTTCTTTGCATAACATATGATATTTAACTAATACAAAGAGTAGTTCCGTTTCACCGCTTTCTCACAAAAAATCATATTTACAATTACATGCAACCAGGATTTGATTTATTTTTTCCCTCCACGAAACTCTCCTGAAAAACATTTCTTGACCCAACTGGAACAGTGAAATTATTAAATCAATTCTCATTCAAAATCTATAATCAACGCTTTTAATATAAAAATTCAGAAATAATAATAATAAAAAAATACCCCTTTATAGCATAAGCACATGTCTATCTTCTCAATAGAAAATCTTGAAAAAAAATATATCTCCTGCTATTTCATCTTTAAAAAGCGTGTCCTATGGCTATGCGGGCTTGAATGAAATCATTCGTTTTATGTATACAGAGGCAACGTTCGGATAATTGAAAAAGCGAATGTAATGTTCTCCCTCTGCTTCCAGAGCGGTAATAGCTCATGTTGTCACGAATTTCAACCATTTGGTACAGTGTTTCCACACCCTCTCCATTGTGAGATGTAACAATGAAGTTATCATGATGTCTATGCTTTTCATCGAGTTTCCAGCTTTAATTATTTAGCAGTATTGTAACTTTTTTGTTCTTCGGCGCTGTATAATTTTGCTGCGTAATAATTTGCGCTGGCATATTAAATTTTGGAAAACATTTTTGCCTCCCTACCTCCCTTTTATTATTTCGATTTCAATGATACAAAAGGCGTGACTTCTCGGCCAGGGAGTTGCGTTGTCTGTTGCTCGGTTCTCACGCAATTTTGATTGTACATTTAGGTATTATTGTTTAATATAAAGACTTCTCTCTTTGTAGTTAGATGAAGAACTAAAATTATAGATGAATTTGTTGCGTAGCGTTTTCTTCAGCTATGAACAAGAAAAAACATCAAAGAAATAAAACTTTTTGCGTTTAACTGGGGAGAATAATGATAAATGGTAACTAAATATGACGCGCGCAAGACCATTTAGCTATTTTTTAAAAGTGAAATTGATTTGTTAAATAAGAAACTTCAGAATTTTTAAGTACGAAGCATATTGATTGCTTTTAATAATAATAATATAATTAAATGTCCGGTTCTATTAATTTTGTCAGAAAAGTTTCCTTTATTCAACCTTCATTGCGAATGCTTATTAACCTCATCTTTACGAAATCAGTGTTTAAATTAATTTTGCCTTAGTAAATCAACTGTTCCATAGCAAATATATTGATGCTTACTAATTATTTTTTAAATTTTGCAAAAGTAATTACTTTCTAAAACTATATTAACAATTACTTAGTATAATGCTGAAAATATTGCGAAATTAATTTGATTGTTGAAGACGAAACTGAAAGCAGAAGAATGCCTTAGAGCTGAACAGCATCACTGCATAGCTCCTGAAACAAATCCAAATTATTTACGATGAGGGAACAATTTATTAATTATTTTATAAAATAACCTCTCCTAACAGTATAAATAATTAATAAAAGTTAAGATAAACATTAGTACTATTTTTTGTTATTAATGATTGAAAAGTTATTCAACTTAATTACCATTTATGCAACAAAAAAGCATTACCGAGAAAGAATAGCCTATTTTTTCAGTATAAATAAGCTTCATAGTCAAAATAACATTCTAATTAGAATTTAATAAGTATCAATTTAATGTCACAAATAATAATAACCGATTCATCCTTTCTACTTACAAGCCAGGACAGTTTTCCCGACATAATATATTTACAATATAATTTTTAAATGTTAAGTAGAGGAAACTGGTTCAAGCGCATAGTGTCAGAATTTGCCTTCACTGCTTAGCATAGTTTGAAAAATTATAAAAATATCTATTTGATAACGTATTTTAACAGTTCGCCTGCTTTTGGCTATTATATATATAATTTTAGCTATAATAATTTTTAACCAATTCAATACAAATTTTGGTGTCTAGTTTTTGCAAATTAATCATTCATTTATTCCAATTTGAAATACCATGTTATCAACAGCCTTATGTGATGAGACATGTTTGCATTTTAAAATTAATTTTAAATTATTTCGATATCAACAAAATATTTTACTTATTACATTTTAAGCTTGAGTCAAGAATTAGTTTAATATTAATTTTTTAGGTTAAATTTCCTATCTTCCTGTCATTCATTACCATAGGTTTA
>BGPR01000187.1:978940-994103 GCA_013235015.1 Araneus ventricosus | reverse complement strand
GGTGTATGAGTTAAAAGTGCGAGTCGGTGTGTGAAATTAAAGTGAAATTAATCTTAGTTTAAAATCTGCTCCGAACTTACACCACTTTCCTGTGAGAAAATTTCTCCCTCTTTGATTCGAGAGAAAAATGCATTATTATTTTTTTCTATCTCCCCCTTAAATGCGCCGTGTTTTGTTTTTCCAATTGCTGCTGCCGCTGCAGAAAAGGAGAATAAAAAGTAATATTAGAATAAACCAGTTATAGAGCTTCTCGCCGTTGTAAAGAACTTAATGATAAGAAAGGCACCTCCCCCTTTCCATTTTTCCCACTCGATACATTTAACTCGAGATGCTGAAGCCAGATTAAAAGGTCAGAATTCGTATTTTAGTTTCCTTCTCTGCTTTTATTTTTATTATATTTACGATCCATTATTTTTTAAAGGATGAATAAGATTTTTTTTCGCTCTCCGCATTCAATAAGTGTGGTCCTTTATCTGCTTAATTTATCTCGCATTGGTTTCGAAGCGACCGATGTGGAATTTGTAGACGTTATAAATGAATGGAAAGAAAGGTTAATTGTAATTTATAAAAAAATAATAATAAATGAGTAAAGGGTAATAATGTTTTTCTTACTTCTGTTCGAATGAGACAAGTGCTGGCGGAGGAGGAGGAGTTTAAATAATTGTAGAAACGGTTTTTTTTTTCTTTCTAATCTTTTATTTGCGCTTTTTTTACTTCCATGTACCGGATCTTGATAAACGCAAATGTCATGCATAGTTTCGTTGTAGCTCAGCAGTCGTTTTAATTAATGTTTCAATCGAAGTTTTCTTCATTGAAGTTTCCCTGCTGAATACCTCTTTTGGTAAGTTCTTTGTAACATTTAAAAGCATAGCTATGTCCCTTTCAGTTCTTATTTATATTTTCCAAACAGTATCTATTAGCTTTCCTGCATATTTATAAGCTTTTCTCTTGTAAAACACTCGAGGATAAACTCTGGATTTTAACATTTTTTTTTAGCTGCCTATTTTTATTTATACGAAATCAAAGCAAATTTTTATTTTATAAACCAGGAATGTTTGATGATTAAAAAGTTAGCTAGGAATTCAATGCAATATAAATCTGCTTAGTTTGTTTCCGAGCAGGCAGAAAGTTATATGCTTTCAAAATAAGAGTGAGAAATTTCTTTTTTCCATTGTTTTTTGGAATTTTTACTTTTTATCACAAGCCGCAAGGTAAAAATTCAATTCGATGCATTTATAGCATTTAGTGGTGGTGGGGTATCATATGAATTTTTAAAAAAAATAAAAATGGGATATATTTAACATTTTTCTTCGAACTAGTTTGTTGGACGTTGATAAAATATATGTATTTTTTAACTCTTAAAGGCCCAGTGTTGTCTTTAAGCAACATACCCAATTTTGTCTTCTAAAATCTTGAGAATAAGACTGAAGTTCTAATGCCTGCTGTTGCCAATAGGATACATACTGAAATGTTTAGTAAATCAGTTTACAACATATAGATAACAGCCTGAATACTGATATAAATATATATATATATATATAAATAAATTGATGTTTTCCACTTGAGACTGAATCTTTTTAGCTTTGTTTGTACGCTCGAGAATACCATATTTTATTCTACAATGTTGAAGGAAATTCCTTATCAGTATTATTATTTATTAAAATTCATCTGTGTTTGACATTATAGAATTTTATCAATGATTTTTTTTTTCTGAAATAAAGCCCAGTGTTGTCAGTTGGCAACAAACTGTTTTTTAGCCAAAAAAACCATACTTAAAACAAAATAGGATTTTTTAAAATTATTTTTCTCGTGTTTTATTCAAGAAATGAAAGTCAAAAAACATTTTAAAATCGATTTTTAAAAAATCGTGCCTTTAAGGGCTAAGTGATTGTTTTAAGAAATTTTCCTATTCAAAGACTTTCGCTGTTGTCAAAAGAAAATATATAAGGCAAGATTTGGCCATACTTTTAATATAGATTCTTCCCAATTTACAAATCTGCTGATAAACCGGTTAGTAAAGATTACTAACGAGCATAGTTATTGTGATCACTATGTCTTTATTATGATTACTAATGATCATGTAATGATCATTTTTTTTAATACATTCATACTTTGCTGAAGACTAACATCATACTTAAAGTCATCATTTGAAAACGTCGGCAAAGAATTAAGAACAGTTTTAATGAGGAACTAAGTAAATCTTTATGGAAATTGCATATTATTATTATTATTATAAATATTTATAATGTAATCAATCATTAGATGAACATTTTTGTTGATATTATAGAATCTCTGATGTCATTTCAAAAGAAAGAAAACGCATTAACTTGAGACTCCCTAAAGTTTTTCTGGGTATTCCAACGTGCGCTTGACCTATTCCCCACCCCCCAATCCCACTTTTCAACAGATATTTTTTCTATTTAACTGAAATCTCCTATAATTATTTTCAGTCAAGATATCAAGAAACTACCCATGACTACTCACCCAACTTACCATGATCGACATTTTAAAGCAATCTGTTGTCTGAAAAGTGAAAATTAAATATGTTTTGCTTAAAGGAAAGCTGCTTCATATAAGAACAAAAGCTGCGATGAACGAGAGTAAAGCGCAAAAGCGTTAGGAAAAAAAAAAAAAATTTTAAAAAAATTTAAATTTCCCCCCCCCCCCCTTTCAACATGTATATGAATACCATGACATTGTTTCAGCTTCTTATTTTATTTATTGTTTGTTTGAAGTGTTTCATACCATTCTTCCCATGATTCCATTTTTTTATTGGCGAGCGATTAAATAAATAGTATATACATATAATGTTGGAATCATGTTTGAATAAACATTTTGATTAATTTGCTAGATATATCTGCACCACTTTCTTACTTCATAATATTCACTTCATTTTAATTTAACCAAGGAAATATTGCCCCATTGTTTTAAAAACAAAATCTCTCGCTTGTTCGATGTAACAAACACTGCATTTTATTGGATAGGTCAAGAATTTCCCCTTCACAAAGTACATCTTTCTCGTTCTTCCATTTTAAAAGAATGAATGCAATTTGACCTTTTTGATAAATAATTTTTTTTATCGGCTTCTCATGACAAACCGATAAATGTCATCTTCTCTTAAAAAGCACGGGGGAAAAATTTCTTCTCACTCAAGGGGAAATCGAGAGGAGGAGAAGGATGCTCCTGAATTCACACTAGTTGGGTAATTAGTCAACAGTAAGGAACCTTCTTCAGGAATCACAATGCGATGCTACTTTTTTTTATCGCCCTTTCCAATCTCTTCTGCATACGCTGCCTGCCATCCCATTCGAGTCAATAAATATCTCCAGATTGTTCGCTCAATCGGTAGCAATATTCTTCCCACCTTGAATGAATGATATCTACAGATATTCCACCGTCGTCATTTGAGTTAACAAACAGAACCTCTCTATATTCTTCGGAAAGGAAGAAAAGAAAGAAAAAAGGGCTGGAAGAAGAAAGCGGAAGCTCCTTTTGTGCCGGAGACCCAATAAGGTCACTGTCTAACTAGAACCAACAATTGGATGCATCGACAAGACCGGAGTAATAAATTAAGCGTCTTTAAGGTTGCCTTTGTCCTCCCCAAGACCTCAAACTTCAGGCCTCAACCATATCTTTTTATTTCGGTGTGTGTGCTCTTTTCTGGTAAGAGATGCGAAGATAGCAGTAGTTGGGGGTTGGGTTCTTGGATCGATACTAATGAAATCTTGATTAATCCCTTGGGTAGAAGATGTTTGGGAGTTGCATTGTATACCCCGGAGCTTTTAAGTTGGGGTTGTTTTGCTGTGGCTTTTGTCGCCAAATTGGAAGTCCTTTATTGGAGGAAAGCGCCAATTTGTGGGAGGGTGTTTATGGCTTATATTCGCCGGAATCGCTGGAAATGAGCTTTTCTATCGAAAATAAAAGTTGAAAAGAAGGTTGAGCTCCAGGAAAAATTTCTCTGCATTGCCGTTAATGGATGAAAAGGTAAATTATAGCGACGTGAATGAATCAAGGACCTTCTAATATATCCAGGCCAAAGGTTTTCATAGCCTCTGATATTTTGAGAGAGATCCTGTATGAGTAATTTTTAGTATCAATTAATGATACTTATTGCATGAATTGTATTTTCTTTTTATATTAATTTCTTGAAACAGTTTCTTAATTTAAAGATAAAATTATTAATAAATAGTGAAGGAAGTAGCAATCCAAACGTGTCTTAGATTTCCTCCCAAGTCAGTTATTTGTGTTTTTTTTTCCAATTAGAAATTTGAAAGACCTGGTAGAGAAGAGCCACTGAGTTGTAAAACGAATTTTTAAAGCCGAATTTTATGGCATATTAATCATTACAAATTATTTTTAACTGTTCCTATCAAAGCATATGGCACTCTATCGCTTTCTTTCAAAATAAAATTATCTATAAAGTAAAAATACGTGCATTTTTCAAGGCCTGTTAGATCGTGAAATGTTGAATTATAAACCCCATTCAAAAAGAATAATATGCCTATTAAATAGAGTTATGCTTTAATTAAATTTAGTAACATTTGACTCAGCGTATTATTATTTTAAAGGGTAATTAAACAGAACTTGATAGTCTTTATAAATTTGATTGTGGTTTAATAGTTTTTTAAAAATTTGTACGTTTCAAAAAAAATCAGGATTTTTAATGCAGAAATTATTCTTTACACCATTGAACGTGTATCATTAAATTTGAACTAAGAAGTACATGTTGGGCTGTTAAACCACAGCATTGTGTGGATTAATAACTATCCTGTGGATTTTCTACAGACAGTTGGCAGTCTCCTTCTCAAAACTGCCCCTCTGTTGTTTGAGCCGACACGGATGACTCTGCCGTGACATTCATTAAGTTCCAATTCTGATTGCTTGGTTGATAGAATTCATTAATTTATTGCTATTTAAATATCGCTGTGTTAATGATATAAACATAACGTATATGACAGATCTACGATTTGTACTTTTTTTTTAAAAAAAGACTCCGTATCCGTCTCCTTTTATGATTATATAACTCATGCAAGAACAAATTTCCTCAATTTTGCCGAAGTGTGCCTTCAAAAGACCAAATCCTAATTTTAGCACTAAGAGTCCAAAATTTTTCTTGAATATTTATTTTTTTATTTTAAATTAAATATTTGATGTTCTAAAGTATTTTTCGCTGTAAAGTGTTTTTCATTTTTTAATGATTTTATTCAAATTTGTTTTGTTATCAAAGATAAATATCTGAAATACAATTTCAGTTCTTTCTCCGGCAATTTAAAATACTGTAAACTTTCTATTTTAGGTTTTTAGCCCGCTAATTGAGTAAATCACGTGCAGGTATTTTCTGATAAATTAAATGCATTTGTCAGTTAATGGAAAAAACAATTTATCATCGGAAAAATAAGTTTGGATGGACTTCGCATTACTTTCATATTTCACGACCTTTAATCGTCGGCGCAATCATAGCCGTTTCTGTAATTTGATTAATCTCACTGTAATATGTATGATAGTTTTATCGCTTAGAAGTGCCATTCAAGATAATGTCAAGATAAGCGCATCAAGAATTTATTGGTCATATGATTTATGTGTCAATAGTAAACAGTTCTATTCATATTTCTTTTTATAATTATTTTATTGTGCAATTTTAATAGGCGGTAGAAATATTTACTTCTTTTGTCGTGAAGTGAGGTTAAATTAAATTTTAAAGATTATATTGAAAATCATACTAATGAGTTAAACTCGATATTTTTAAGGTCAAATTTTTAAATGAGCTAACAAAGTTGCACATATTTAAATCAAAACTATCATAGCATTCTACTCCCTTAATTACTTTAGTAAAATCTTCGGTACTCTTAAATTCTAATACACTTTTATAATGCTTCTTTGATACATTTATAATTAGTTATTGATATGATATATAAAGATTTACTTGTGCATGCCAAAAGATATTGTTTTGAAATGTATTATTTTATTGCCTTTAGATTTAAACTTTGCTACGTTAAGTAAAAATAAATTCTGGGATATTATTTCTTCCCTCAGCTTTTTAACATAGTAATACAGTAAGAAGTGCTTCATAGTATAGTGACGAAAACAGATTGGATTCAACATCGGCTACAGATCTCAATTATATCATGTTATTGTTATATTGTAATAGATAGCAGTCATTTTGAAATAAAAGCTTTCTTTCTTAAAAATAAAACTAACATTTTCAATCAATTATGCACATATTCATACCGCTATATATTCTAAACTATTCATCCTACGAAAAATATGTAGGACTATTTTTGCAGGAAATTTCAAGTAACTTAATTTTGTAATTAAGAGTATTTCGCTAAAACCCATAGTTTTCGAGATATTTAAGAAAAACTGAGAACCTCCCTTTGAAATCCCTGTACCCACGCGCACCCCCCACCAGCGGGGACTTATAGTATATCGTTTGGGACAGTCTTCCCAACAACTGTGCCGAATTTCAAATCTACAGCTTTTTTAAATTTACAATTCGTTGACTGGACTACGTGTAAAAGGAAACTTGTGAAGGGGAATGGATGTGATGGGAGGAAGGGAACACGACTGTTCCTCAATAGGTTTGTCAGCTTTCCCCCCTCCTATCCGACACATACAATACTACCCTTCTACATTATTATATAGGCATGAAGTTTCTCTGAGGGTTGATGATTTCAGCACTTTTAAATCCTCCTGTATCTTCTAAACTATTGATGCTGCAAAGGAAAAAAAAAAAAAATTGTAAAACTTTTTTTATCAGAAATTTCATGTAGTTTAATTTTGTAATTGAGTGTTTTTCTCTAGAACCCATAGTTTTCTAGTTATTTAAGAAAAACTGGAAACGCCCCAAGAAACCCCCGCGCACCCACTAGCCCCAACAACTGTGCCAGATTTCAAAACTCCGCCATTTTTTTCCTAATCAGCGATTTTTGGCCTTCGTTGACTTAACCATATAGTGAAGAAAGCAGATTGGGTTCAACATCGGATGCAGATCCAATTTTGATGACAAGGACCACACTCCAAATTTCATTCATCTAGGTCATTGAGTTTTTCGATTATCGCGTTCATTTGCACATGAATATTCAGGCCGGTAGACGCTCAGCCCTTTGACAGATTTAGTTCGATATGGATCTTCAATTCGGATGGTAAAAGCGTATGCCAAATTTAATCCATCTAGGTCATGGCATTTCTGAGTGATCGTGGTCACATTCACACATTCATATTTCATCCAAAATCTGATAGGTATCTATAATTCTAGTGTAAAGACCTCACGCCAAATTTCATTCGTCTGGTTCTCTCGGTTTTTGACTTGTCTTGTTCGTAGACAGACGGAATTCCATAAATAATAGTTTTTCGGACTCGAGGCAAGTCCAAAATGTGCAGATTCTTCAAAATCTCGAGGTCGTTTTATTGATTACATTATTTTCTCTTTGCATGATCAAATCTCAATTAAATATTTAGTCGATATTTCCATATACGATGTTAAAACAAAAAAAAAAAATCCATTAGGACAAGGAAAAATTTATGTAAACAATAAGGAAATTGGGAACTGACACAAATAAGTAAAGAGCACAGTAAAGGAAAATTTTGAATCGCAACAAAATCTTCCGTGACAATTGATTTCAAATAAACATAGACTGAGTTTTTCAAATATGCTCGTCAAATTCATTTTTGTTAGTTGAATGAAGGATAAAAGAAGTTAAGTGCGCAAAATCAGTCTCATCTTCATTCGTTTTCCATTTGGCTAATTTTGTTAACATTTTCTTTTGAACTCATAATTTCAAATCTCTGGTTTAAAAAAAATTATTTTCAAAATTTACTTTCTTTCTTATTTCTTGCAACTCTTGTTTTGAGTAACTTACAGACAATAATAAAATTGATTTATTTAGTGGGAAATCAATAAGGAAAAGATGGCATGTTTTAAATTCTGTTTGATATGCTTTCAGTCACACAATCGTTATTACTATGGACATAATCAACCATTAGGCTACTTTTGATTCAGTACGTATTTTTTATGGACTATGCAATTGTTATTGTGCAAATAGTTACCTAAAATGGTTTTTGGTTTTACATAAAATGTAAATAGTGAGGAGCGTCAAGGGTTATATTAAGTGCCTCAAATAATGCGATCATGCCGATAGATGGCAGCACGGTTATTCATTCACTTCGACGTTTTTCATTAATATATTTTTAACTAATTATAATTTCGGAATTCAAATGGTCAAAATGGATTCCTTGGATTATATCCCATCTTTTGGTTTTTTTCGGCTCGTTTCTGCGTTCGGTGGTTCGTGAGAAGATAGCTGGACTTGGATACATACATTTGTTTACCTTCGAATTTTAATAGCGTAGATAAATCCACCTCGTTCAGGCAGAAACCACTAAGTTCAGAAAAACGGCTTTGACGGACTACTGCAGTCAATTATAATGTGCAATTAATTATTTCGTGATAGAAACCTGCTATCAAAACATCAGTAAATCAAACATATGGAGCTACAAATCTGTAAAATAATTTTTACTATTTATTATAACGATTCAAAAATAATTAATTTTAAAATGAGCACATCTCGAAACTACAGTTTTGGACTTAGTGACTTCTGCCCGAACGTCGAAGATTTGATATCTTTGCATGTCTCATAACTCATAATATAAATCCTTCTGTGCCTTAGAGCGTATAAACCTTCTGCTTGTGTGCTTTTTTTTTCACTCATTATTGTCTTAATTCCATTTTTTTCACATCTTAATATGCAATAGAATTTTGTCAGGGATGTACTTGCTTCTTTTACACAGACACTGAAATACTGTTCACTGAGACTGAATCGTGTCGCGAGATATGTCGCCAAATCTGGTGCGCCGTGTGTGATATTAGGTGGATCCTCAACCTCCGAGAAAGACAACGACGCAAGTAGCCAACTAGTTGCAACAGTGGCGACCGCTGTCTTTTTCCTTCGAGCTAACAGGCACAATGTTAGTTTCGGTTAATAAGCCTTAATCAGCTAGGCAAATCTCTCTTTTTATTGACAATGTCGTGGAAGAACCAATTGATTTTTTACGACCCGCGAAAAATTCTATCGGAGGTTTTCTTCCCTCCCCTCCTCGTTGTCTCCAGTGCAACAACGGTTAATCAGTGAATGAAATCTGGCGCTTCTTTGTTGCACGATATTGCTCCAACATCCGCTCGGTTCTCGCTTTTCTATTTTCGTTATAATGTTCTAGACTATTTTTTTCTCTTCCTCATCTCTTTAAATGAACGGATATTTCTATAGGAAGATGAGTATAATGCATTCCTCTCAAAAATTTTTACCGATCTTCTTTTTTTGCAACTGTAAATGGAACGCTTTGTAGTTTCGTAATTGATGGCAATGGCAATTTTGTATCGATGCACTTAAACTGCATTTCTCAATGAAAACTGTAGTTTGTTCTGTGAAGCAAATGACCAGAGCTTCCTAATTGGATAATCCATCCCATTGAGAAATGCTGTTTTATGTAAATGGATAATCCATCCCATTGAGAAATGCTGTTTTATGTAAATGGATAATCCATCCCATTAAGAAATGCTGTTTTCTGTAATTGGATAATCCATCCCATTAAGAAATACTGTTTTATGCAATTGGATAATCCATCCCATTAAGAAATATTGTTTTATGTAAATGGATAATCCATCCCATTGAGAAATACTGTTTTCTGTAACTAGGTTGAAATCTGTGAGAGTTTCAGAGTTTTTAAATTCAATGCATGAATTCATTATTTGACAGGCCTTGAACAATTCACACTACAAAATTCGATATTGGTGTATAACTGTCGTATTTAGCTTTCCTCCTCCACCCCCACCAAATGATTTTGATTTTTGTCACAGACCGTACATTAAATGATCTGGAAGACTGGAGATAAATAATAATAAATCTGTATTCCCTTAAGATCTTTTTCATGTGTGTGTTATTGCCTCACAGCAGCTGGTCATTTTCACTAATATCATTTTTAATAATATTTTCTCATACTTATAAGTCAAATTATTTTATCTCCTTCAAATATTTTCTTTGTTTCCTCAAATGCATGTTATTTATGAAATTCGTATTAAACATTTAATAACTAGAAGATTTGTGACCGTCTAAGACGGGCTTTCAGCTTGCCAACAATATCTCAGATCTGATTCTCACAGATTTATTAATAAAACATTTTTAGTAAAGGAAGCCTTTCAGTATAAGGACGCGCGCGGTTAAGGAAAAAATATTAAAAATAAAATTTATCAATATTTAATTTCAAAATTAAGTACGAAAAAGAAGGAACCCCTTTAACAAAAACTGTTAACACAGTTTTCTTATGGAGTTTCGCATGAATGAATTAAATATAACGACCGATGCTTCATAATTCAACAAAAAGATATCGGAAAAATAAAGTATAACTTCTATTTGATATTACGGAGTTCTCTGGATGAATAAATATAAAACAATAGAGGAAAGAAACTGCTTAATTCAGATAAAAAAAAGAAAAGAAAAAAAAACCCTGTCAAATAGCAATAACTCTTGTCCTTTGGATACTTTGAAGATCTTATAATTAGCTAAAATATTCAGTGTTTCCCCAACATTCAGAAAAAAAAGCTGCTTATAAGATGATTTAATATCAAAAACTCTTATTTGATGTTAAATCATCGCAGAATAATAATAAAAAAATCCCTAATTTGTAGACAGAGTGTCTGTTCTAAATCTCTGACACGTAGTCAAATCACGTGACCGTCACAGACAATTCTGCGTTTATATATATTAATAAATCCACATTTTAAAAATATATAAATGTTTCACTTTAGAAAGTTTTTCTAATTCGAACAATCTTTTTGTATGCTCATATTAACTTACATGAAAAATATTCATAAGATGATTGTGTCTGTTAAAATGTTTATTTGTTAAAATAACTGTTTAATAGCTGTGAATTGCATAATGAATAAAATAAATACAATCATTTGCTTAAATAAAGGAGCAACAACATAAAATAAAAGATGCATGTTGTAGCTAATTCGTGATTTATTTAAAATCATACACGCTTTTAGAAGAGAAAGCTAAGGATGAAAACATTGTTATATTTATCCTAGTACTTTTATGAAACTCATTTTTACCCTCTATCCCCTACTCCTCAGAAACCATACATACAGCGTAATGAATGAAATGTGTGTATTTTGTTAACTTGTATTTGGTTGGGAATTATGGCAGGGAAAAATTTTATTACCTCATATTATGAAACCAATTTTTACCCTCGATCCCCTACTCCCCAGAAACCTTACATATAGCGTAATGAATGAAATGTGTGTATTTTGTTAACTTGTATTTGATTGGGAGTTATGGCAGGGAACAATTTTATTATCTCATATTATTGCTCTCGGTCCAGTCCCTTAATTTGTGTTCTATCCCCAGCTGTGACGTCAGCTTTTCCTTTCGGTAGTTACCCTTTCCTGCTGACCTACTCTTTTCTCGCTTGACCCCTTAGTAATTAGCACACTGCGATAACCTCCACAGGGTTCCTACTATTCGACAAAATTGCTGAAATTCCTAACTTTTGCATGGCATTTGGAGTTTTCGTGAAAGAACTGCTTATATATCTTGGAACTTTTTTTATATATCTTGGAATTATGAACTTACTTTTTATACCATAAATCAATTTTTTTAAAGAATGTTCCCATTGTGTTGTTACTTTGTTCAAGGTAATTTTTGCTCCTGTGAGCTGTATTCATTATATTGGATTTTTAAAGTTGGATTATTTTTTAATAAAAAATGATAAATTTATTAAAAATTTAAAAAATAATCCAATTAATGAATTAATATTTGTTAATTGAATTATTTTTTTTTAAAAATTTCGTGAAAAGATTTTATTAGTTGATTTTTTATTACTTATTTTTTTCTGTTTCACAAAAAAACCATGTATCATTTTGAAAGCAGAAAATTTAATTTCTATTATAATTATCTCCAAAATTGTATGCAATTTGTGCAAAAGAAATTCCAAGAATATCAGTTTAATATTCTGTTTTCATTGGAATAACGATTCTTATCTTTTGTATTATTTTGTATGAAATTTAAACGCATTACATTATAACTTATTATTTGCCAGTTTTAAATTTTAAAAGAAAGCTAATTTGTTTTGAGTATTGGGTCAACATAATGCTGCACAATTTTTGATAGATGGTCGTTGTTTTATTTGCTCGGTAAATAGAGCATAAAGTATAGTTATATTCATATTTCTTAATTTACTCTTCGGGTGAATATCTCTATGAGATGTAATGTGCAAACTTTTTATTTCTTTCACTATTATGTTGATTTGAATAAGTATTTGCAACTGATTCTGAAAATAATTGAGTAAAGATAAGTTTATTGATTTTAGCGCATTAAACTTAGCTGAGTTCTAAGCCGCGCTAACAAACGTGCTCTGTATTTATTTGAAAACTAAATGTTTATTTAATTACAAAGAGCATTTTCCTTCAGGAAGAATTTTTATTCAATAAAATAGATTAAAATATATCATCGGTACCGGAGCATAGAAAATCTCTCTAGTCAAATGATTTTCAACTTTTCTAAACGTATAAAAGCGTTTCAAAATATTTAATTTGTATATAATAGTTTTGCAGTGATTTTTAACTCCCGGCTGTAATAAATTTATCAGTATTTAAATTTCGCCATGCAAACTGATGTTCGAGTATCTGTGATTTCGTGAAAAGATATTTTTTATATGGGCCAATTTCTTTAAAATTTTAAATATTTTAAGATTTGAAATCAATCCCTTCATTGAAACTACTTTTTCAACTTCTGTAATCTTTCTGCTTTAATATAAGGGGGTTTTACGCAACGACGAATCTTGGGCAAATATGAGGATACCAACTAAAGAGTGGGGCATGAATTGTATTCAGTCACAAACATATAAATTAGTCATTTGCTTCCTTTGCTCAAATAGGGTTTTTGTAGCAATTTGTGGAAGGTAACCAGTATTAAATCGCTTTCATTCAGGGCTCACAATGATTATTTACAAATTAACAGAATTCGCGCCAAAATATTTAAACTTAACAAATAAGCATAAAAATTTTCCTTCATAAATGTATTATTTCTAAATTTAAAGATTTCTTTATAAGTAAAATAAACTCTAAAGGTTTTAAGCGAATGTACGTTTTAGAAATTCTCGCACAGAATTTGTTTGCATCACTATACATTAGTACAAATTTGTGCACCAATTTTTAAGTTATAAAATTTTCAGGATTATACAACTTGTTTTAGGAATTCTTATGCCTGGCCACTTATCATTATGTTAATTTACCATCCTGTTTGAAACTGATTCATAAAAATTCAATTGATCGTTTTATATTTTTATCGAATGTAATATTTTGAAACTTTCTATATGCTTTCGAGAAAATTTTTATTATCGTACCGCAGATCGAATTTGAATTAAATTAGGGGACATATATTATAATGTGAATTATTATACAGACAACCTCTCTCTCCTCATGTTCTTGTTGGTCGATACAATTTAGTAAAATAACAAATTTAACTCGGCGTAGTTTTAAAGAAAGAAATCACATCAGTTGCAACTGTTTTGTTAACAGTTTACGAACAGTTGAAATCTTGTCATAAAGAGAGACCAGATAAAGAAATCTATTCATTCTTCCCCCTTGACTTGACGTTAATATTACGCTTTCCGGCTCATTCCATCTCTTTTCAAATCGATATTTAAAACAAAATTCTATGGAAATGGCGAAAATAAATCGCAATAATGATAATGATGATGATATAAAAAATTATGATCTGGATTTTTATGCTATTAGAAAGTCAAAACCCCAAAAAATGAAAACGTTTTCATGAACGAAAACATTTTCCTTCTCTCCTTTCATTACCATTATTTTACTTCTGTGTGTACGGCTTTGATAATTGTTCGATTTCAAAAGTGGCTCATACACCCTGGGATGGAAGCGAAACTAATAATAATAATAAAAAGCAACGAACTTCTATTTAAAAAGAATGAGTTGTTTCAGTTCATGGATATGATACAGCACAAAAGCAAAGGGAAAAAGAAAGGGAAAAAAAATCCCCGATAAAAAGAATCAAACAAGAAAACAGGCAACTGCATAAAAAAGGGCCAATGGAAACTATTATTTTTTGATTTTGATCTTCGTTTTAAGTATTGAGATAAAGGCCACATTATTCACTATCCATTTACTCCGCATTCGATCAAAAGTACATCTACAGAGCGTATAATACGCGAACACATACACATGCCTTCGTTATTTCATTTCCAAAACAAATGGTTCGAATTTAATGAGTGACTATTATCCCCGTGTTTAAAGGCGGCCAGTTCTCCCCCGTTTCCTCTCTGCTGCTGTGCACTTGTATGGCCAGAACGGAATGACTTGCTTAGTCCGGAATATATTGCATTAAATTCCCTGCTACTCATTGATGACGCTCTGATTGGAGATTTCTGTACTGTTTTCGGCTTGTAAAAATCGATAGCGCGACAAAAGAAGTGCTTTATGCGTTCTGGGATTTGAAAAGGCAATGGAAAGGAGTAAAAAAAAGTGAAATTAAAACTGTTACAAACATTTTGTCTGCCCATTAATTGGTATTCATTTCGGGTTCGGAATTTCAAGCGCGGGAGGCCGTTTTATTCTGTATCGCTATCAAATGTATTTTATTTGTACTGAAAAAAAAATCCCGCCATCCGGTATGCGTGCGTATGACAATTTAGTTAACTAGTTTAGTTTTCAAAGCATTTGGCCATCCTTTGCCTTTTGTAAGTATAGAAAGACTTTTTAAAATCTGTCCTCGATTCAATGTCATTGCCATACTTTACATTTGGATGCAGTCATACAATCTGGGGCCAACTACCATTTAATGTATTTCGGCTTTGTTGTACCATTGTAAATTGTACCATTGTAAACTGTATCTAAATGCATATATTTTTCTATTTAAAAATAAACCAACTCAAGTTTGCTGCACAACAGGTTACTTGGGGGTGCAATAATTAAGTTAAGAAGAACACGGCATTAGATATTTTTTCCAGATGTAACATAAACAACTACATCTGGAAATGTGAATTTTGGAGATGGTTTCTATTTTGCATATCTATGCTAATTTGTTTCTCTCTAAAACGTCCAATTTGTAGTAATCTCCTTGAACTATTTTCAAACGAGTTCGTTATT
>BGPR01000187.1:918923-978732 GCA_013235015.1 Araneus ventricosus | reverse complement strand
GTCACATATTGCGAGCAAACTTTTATATTTATCCAAAAATAAAGTTAAATTATAAGTTTTTGAAAGTAAGTTATACCCACTCTTAGTGAAACTGGAAGCTCATATTGTGTTAAAAGAGTTAAAAAAAATAAGTTTCCAGTTCGGGTCGCGTCTTTTTTGAATGATTAGAGATAGCACGGAGCTAAATATATATTTTGAATCCACTTTATCATCAGTTATTGATTTCCATATTGAGAAAAGCAAGGAGGCGTATCATGCGTAGTACACGCGTCCTGCATTTTCAATATTATCTATAATAACCAGTTCTTAAACAGTTATCGTATTTTGTGTCAATCGACTTGTAAGAAGCTCTAAAGAGATTATTACAGCATTTGTAAATCCGACAATCGCTGAGCCCCCTAGCTAATACGTGATCTGTTTTCGAAGCGAACGTCGCTTGCTTTTTTTTGAGCAGCATCTTGTCTTTCGCTATTATCTGAAAGCCATGATGGAGATAGGCACGCTTCGTTGTATCGCTGGAACCTTCCTTACAGTAGGTATCTGTGGTTGGACAACGCGCCGGTTATCTTTATTTTCACACTTTCTTCCGTTAATTTTTGAAGCATTGTTATGTTTTGTCTGGAGCAGCTTCCTTTTCCTGTGTAATGCTGTAATAAAAAAAGAAGCTTGTTAGTTTCTTTTTGAAACCTGTTAATGTCCTTACTGAGTACTAATCATTTTATTATGATGCTTTCATACTTATTACAGCCTATGGTCTTATTCCTAGATGCTTATTGGAATCTGTTTAATGTCTTTACTGAGTACTAATCATTTTATTATACTGGTTTATTGTGATTGCAGCTTTTGGGTTTTAAACAAAGTATATCTTGCGATTTATTGCCTATTTACATGAATGGAAATTTCATTGAGAATTTTAATTCATATTTTTTGTTTTATATTGAAGATTATATGTTTTTAATATCTTTATCATTACCATGCTTATTGTCTAATAACGTTTGGAATTAAGGACCACTTCACTGAGCGACAGCATTCCGTAGTGACAGAAGAGAATTATATAAAAGTTATAAAAATTTTTAAATATCAGTTTGTTTAAAGTTATTCAGCGCTAAATGAATAAAATAGTTTTTCTATATGGAAAATCGTATCGTGAATTTTGTTATTTACATGTCTTCTTATGAATAACTTTTATTTATGGAACTATCTAGAACTATACTTAACAGTTCCATGAATAAAAGAATTTCTATGAGAGGAAATAGTATCGGAAAAGGGTGGGAAGCGATATGGAGAAATAGCCATCTTTAGATCATCCATTTCTTTGAGAGACTATTCATATTAAAATAATGTTAGTGTCAATCGCCATCAACTAAAGTGAAAGGGTAATTAACTGAATCAATGTAGGTTCCAGAAAGAAAACAAAAATCTCCAAAACGAAAGCTTTAGTGACAAAATATGCTGTGACTTTGCAAGTAATCAACAGCTGACCAAAAGCTGTCGACAGGCATCAAACGTGCGGGAAGTCGGTTGTGTGTTTTCTAAATAAATGACTTTTTGCCGTGTCTTTGCTTCATATGATGTTTCATTAAATAGATCTGAGCCCCCCTCCCCCGTTGTACGGTTGTGCATTTTGTGCTACACCTGGTTGAGCCGTTGTGGCAATCCGCGGCTATAAAACTGTTTTTATGCCCTTCTGTTGTCTGTGCGAAAGCGGAAAGATACCGAAGGAATATAAATAAATAATGAGGCATTTATTATGGAACTGCTTACAGAGTGCGGTTTGTGTGGTTAGGGAACAATTGGGCGCAATGCGCACGGGATTTCCTTGTGCTGGCAGATACGGTTCACCGGCCCCTGTATTGTGTGAGAGATGACGAGACACAATGTTGACAGTTTATTTCGATGATTGTTTTTTTGTTTCATCGTCACCTTACACGCAATGTTTTTTTGAGGTTTCTGGCCCGGCGGCTTTCTGGCTTGACGCTCTGCGTGCGACGGAGGTGGCTCTCTTTCTTCTGGAGTCTCGTTTTGTCAAATTGTTTCTCATCTTGCTTGGCCAAAGAAGAAGTTATACATTTTAATTTATTTTCCCTTATTGAAACTAAATGTGCAAAGTCGCCACTTTTTATTCTTTTATATTATTGACACTCGGTTCTAAATAGCAATAATGTCTTTGTTTAGGGGGACACATTACCTTCTCAACATTTTTTTTTTTTTATTTGAAGCAGTGGCGGACTGGGTCTGAAAATAATGATTGTCATGAGTCAGTAGGGGCCCTATCACATCTACCGTGTCATCTTACAATATATTCCTTACATTATATTTTTAAATTTTATTTCTTACATATATAATAAATGAAATCAATAATAAATTAATACATTATTATTGAATAATAATTTAATTTAATCTCTTCCTAATTTAAAAATGTATTATATTTATTACTAATTATAGTATTACAAGTATTATACATACTATTGGAAATAAGAAATACCTCATATAAACACAGTTTTATGATTGAATATTAAACAATTTTGGTAGTTGTATTAGAATACTGTAATTTTGGAACTATATTGCAATCTTCAGAATTTTTTTTAACCAAATTGAAAGTAAATTGCAAATTATTTACCTAATTCAATTTTTTAAAATATTTTTTACTTCAAAGGTTAACAACTCAAATTACGGAAGTGTATTTATTACATGTGGTCCATTTCATTAAGGGCAAGTCGACACACTTCTGAGTTCACTAGATGACTGTTCAAATATATCAATAATTAATCTGCATCCAAATAATCTATCAATTCCATTTGAAAAGAGAGTAATATATAGGTTTACAAGTTCTCCTCAGACAATGAATTTCTTAATATGGTCAAATATTTGATCGCATTCAGTAGCGATCTTTAGCTTCGAAATTCCAATAATATCATTGCATTATTCCTCACTCAAAAATGGATTTCAGACTCCATAAAGATAAAGTTCTTTTAAATTTAACTTAATATTTTCAATACAAGGACTATTAGGATACAACTGTGACAGGGAAACGAAATTTCTGAGTAAAAGCTTTGTAGAAACAAGCATTATGGTCGGCATTACATAGAAACCACCTCAAATATAATTAGAACTGTTAGCTAAATTAATATAAATAAATATGAAGAGAAAGGATCATGAATAATTAAATATTTCTTAGTAATTAACCGGTTATTATTACCATTGAGCATATAATGCCTCACGTGTTTGGCGAGTGAAGAATATTTCCAAAATTCACTAAAGTTTAGACAAATGTGTTTTTTACAAATCCCCTTGAAAAGAAAATGACAGATGGCAAACTAAAGCAATGAAATGGTAATAATATATTATTTTTAAAGATGCACATCAAGAATTCAATGTTATAACCAAATCTGAACCCATGACTGTTGCATATGACATAATTTAATCTAAAAGAATAAATTTCTCCTCCTCAGGGTTAATATCACTTTCACGTTTAAATTAACCAAAATATGATTAAAGATATTTCATTTTAAATTCAGTAAGTTAGATTTTTCTTATAGGGTTTTAGTGACAATGCGTGAAAGAAAAATGCCGTCCTTTGTTTGGGCATCCATTGTAAGAGATACAAAAGAAAATTCTTTGGAGGATTTGGAATTTTGAAATTGGAGTAATTTTACAAGTAATTTGTCTTTAAATTGATATCATTAAAAATGTAATTTTTCAATTTTTAAAAGGGTGCAAAAATTATTCTTATGAAATTATGATTTTAAAAGATATCCCGAAAAAACGTCAAAATCTTTTTTAATTAACTGAAATTTAAATTAATTTGACAGTGATTTTTCTCTTAATGTGAAGAACACGTGTGCTAAATAATATCAAGGTCGAGTAAAAATTGTAGATTTGTGTAAAAGACAAACATTCATCTTTACATATATAGAACTAAAATTTTAAATTAAATCAATTACAAACAAGACAGGTGAAAACAAAGAGATTATAAATTGGGTGTAGAATTGCTGCATTTAATCGTTTATGCAATAAAAGATTAAACGATATCTTAACAATAGTGTTATTTCTATGTTTTGCTTCTAATCAATTCTTTTGTAAGCAAATACTTACAAATAATAAATGCGAATGTATGTGTAGATGTTTGCATGCCTTTTGACCTTCTACAGGACTGTCTGTTTAACCTAGAATTACTAAATTTGGTGAAAACATACTATGGAGGGTGAGAGTGAGCACCTCGGAACATTTCTTTCTTTCACTTTAGAAGACAGACGAGTTCGCTTGTCCCTCAGTTTTACGACAGTAAAATCCACGAATAACAACAAAAAGCGCATTGTTTAGCCACCTGCAAAGACCAAATCCTTCCTGCACAAAGGGGTTAAACCCTCCGTCTTGCCGGGAGCCTCTAAGAAGAATAAAAATCTTGTGGTTATTTCGTTCCGTCCCGGCCCTGCACAGACCAGGGTTCGTACGCGTCCTTACATGTCCTTAAAAGTCCTTATTTTTATGCCCCATTTTTAAAAAGTCCTTGAAAAGTACTTTTTGCCACCTCAGCTAGAGCAAAATACATGCAGTATTTAGAAAGTGAAAGATCCAAAGAAAAGACTGAAACAAAACAACTGAAACGAAAAGGTCTAGGAGGAAATAGATTTTTTAAAACAAAAGAAAATGTTCCAAACCAAATACACCAAACAAATGGAGAAGCAAATGATTTAGCTAATGAGGCTGAAAAGTCAAAGGACATAAATTTATTTATTCGATCGCATGAACTAAAAAAAAAAAACAATTACTGAAAAGAAATTAAAATAAATACCTTGGATGTGAAATTGAATGAAAAAGTTTGGAATTAAAAGATATTTAATTTGATTACCAGTTTCATGGGGTTTTTTCATCAATTTATTAACTCATATTTTTAAGAGTTTTTGTTGTGTTAAATTTGTAATGTATCTTCTATGTTTTATATTATACTTTATCATCTAATAGGTTGAATTCGCAAAAATGAAACATTTTATTTAAAAATACGTACGACAATTCGTTAAGTTTATTCAATTTAGAGGTCCTTATTTTTTTTTTAGTCCTTAAAGGTCCTTGATTTTCTTTTAAGGAAATGTGTATGAACTCTGCAGACAGTGCGCTGTGTAGTTTCAACATAAAACTATTTGCTATTTTGCTTAGAAAAAGCGAGGAAATTTACTAGAAAAAGAATTCTTTCCTTCCTCTCTGATGCATACACATCCTGCGGGCCCATATTGACTTATGTCTAAGGGGACCCACTTGCCATTGGGCAAGCTATTAAGTCCGCTACTGATTTGAAGTATTATTGAAAAACTTTTGACATTATTGAGACTTAGCAATCATATAAAGTCATCTTGAGGAGAAAAGTCCATTTTGATTTGCTTGTTTAGTTGACATTTAAATTTTTTAAAGAAAAATTCAATTTTTAAAAATCCCTACTACTTTTTCAAATATGAATATTTTTGCTTTAAATTTTATTTGTAGATTCACTGAAATATATTACACGAAACTGTGCATGGATTTTTGAGTGTATCTAATATTCGCTTAAATATAGATATTTTACTAAATTATATGGTGAAAAATGTGGAAATTTAGCAGAACCTCATTTTATATATTGCGTATAAAAAAACAAATAAACAACTGAAGGCTTATTAACCATAAACGTGTACAAAAAATTTGAAAGCTCTATCTGAAAAGGAAACAGGAAAGTGCAGTAAAGTCCGACATGGAGAAAAAGGCATTTAAGTTTTCGTTTGCGCATGTTTTTCATTGGTCATCGTAAATAAAAATCCAAATAACTTATGAAATATTAAAGGTACAAATTTGAAATTGTGATACAATAAGTAGAAAGATAAAGAGCAGCGAAATAAGCTAATAAATGGCCCAACCCTATTTTGGCCATTTTTTTGGTAATGTGTGCCCTTAAATGTATAAGGATTTCTTTAACAACATTTAAAGAACATATGAAATGCTGCTAACTTTAACCCATTCGAGACGGATTGCACACCCTGTGTGCAATGCATTGCTGAGCCAAAAAGACGGGTATTATCTGTCCGCCACGAGAACTCTGTTCGTCAAGTTGTCTAGTTGACGGATGTCGCTATAGCAACTGGTTATGTTAAGGAAGATCCATTTCGAATGGGAGGAATCCGACGGAAGTCGGGTTTTTTCAAAATTCTTGGCGCCAATTTGCGGCGGTAGTTGAACATTCGTCTTATCAGTTTTTCCGCAGTTGCACGTTCCTTCTCATTTGGAGCTAAGTGCGCCAATGTAACAGACTTGAATGAATGTCTACCTACTCGAAATGGACTCCTCCTATGATGCTTGTTTCTATAGCGACCGCCGTCAACTAGACTACTTGGCGAACAGAATTCTGGTGTCGGATAGACAAGTAGCACACCTTATGTGCAATGATATTGAATTGCAATTATCAGTCAGTTTGGAAAAAGGAGCCGTCGGGGTAAGACTGGTTTAAAATAAAAATTATCTTAGAAGTATGTAAACATAAAATTGATATTAGTTTCAATATAGTCCCTAAAATTAAGGTGACCAACCGTCCTCCTTTTCTATGCTATGTCCTTCCTCAAAAAGTGCACAAAAAATTATGCTGCAAATGTATTTTTTTTTATGTATTTATGATATCATAGGGTGTTCTGTATTATTCGTTGCAATGAATTAAATGTTTCTTTTATTTATGATATCTTTTAGCTTCAATTTATTTTTGTCCTCCCTCTGTTGCGGCGGATGTTCGAGCTAAAGTTGGTCACCTTACTAAAATGAGTGACCCATGGGCAAACAAATACTATGCGACAAACTCTTTCAAATATGATTTATCCGTTGTGGGGTCAACCATTGTTTTCGCATTATTAGTCTCGTAGTTATTAGCGATTCAAATCTGACGGTATTTTGTCACACAAGAAAGTTCGACCGACGAGCGGAAAGACGTTTTCGCTTCAAACTATTCTGAGGAGCGACCTGCACATATAGTGTTCAATCATCTTATTTGTACGAAGTGACCTATCTCTAATGCAAACATGTTTTTTTAAATTAAAATGATCAATATAAAGCAAAAACACATTTCGGTTTCTGGGGTTTGACTTGTAAAGACAATTTTTATTTTTAACCTGTCTCCAAAACAGTGTGCCGTCTCGAATGGGTTAAATAATTTGAATTTTAAATGAGAGAACTCTTAAGAATTCAATCATGGGTACTGAAGACATATACTTAAATTTTAAAAACAAGCATCAAATGTCTTTAATTAATTTTTAAAATGTCAACACGTATAAGATATTCATTTTCCTTCAATACAGCGACATTGAAATAGATATAGTGTGATCAGTGCAATAGATACAGAGCGGAATATCAAATGGTTACTTGAAAACTTAAAATAAAATGCTGAAGCTGGAACACTATTGGAAACGTTATGCATGTATTACAGTATATAAAGCTAAAGTGAAGACCGTGTTTGTCACCCGTTTAGTATTTCTTTTTCATATTATCAAAAGATATTCACATTTTTATTTAAAATTTTTTTACGATAATTTTTTCTTGAGAACTTTTCTTTACACATTTATGTCTGACCTATATATGATTTATGCTTCGTTTATATCACAGTATTTATGCTTGAAGAATTTATTTGCTAGTTTTAACTCTACAAAAAAAATCAAAGCTTATATTGTTCAAGTAGATTAAAAAAAAAAAACTTGGAAAAATATAGTAGCTAGTAGTCTTTTTTTTTTTATTGTTCCGCAATTGCTTTACTGAAATTTATATTGCAACAGAAATTCAGTGATCTTACAAATGAATTGATACCCAGAAAAAATTTAATTGTTAAAAAATTAAATTTATCGCTCACATTAACATCAGTGTTTCTTATACAGCAAGTCAATTTATGAAATAAAAAGACTGAATTCATTCAAATTGTAAACAGACTAAGAGGAATTTTTTTCTCCATACAGTTCATGAAGAACATAATTTTTTTCTTACGGCGTTAATTTATCGTTCCGATTACTTTTTTTTTAATGTCTCATCGCAACTCTCTCTTCGCCGTATTCATCATCCCTATCTTAACTGATATTTAATCGAGCAGAACAGGCGATTTTATTAACGTAACAATCCTCTCTAATTTAGACCGATAAAATAGCAGCACAGAAAGGCGATTTCGCGTTTTCTTTCTTTTTTTTTCTCTCCTCCCCCTCTTCCTTCTCCCATACAACTCATCTCGTCTTTTTTTTAAGCGTCATTGAGCGGGGGAGGAGGGAAAAAAAAGTCCGTCCCGAGTAAATAAATAAAGAAAAAAAGAAAAGAAAAAGGAATATAGAATTGTAATTGAGTGAAGTCGAGCCCTCGTTTATTTAACACGAGATTTTTCGCTATTAACCTTTTAGCCACATTACCGACATTCGTGCTCAGACATTGATTTTTTATCACGCCTAAATTCTGGAGGTGGGGAAGTGGAAAGAGGAGGGGCAGGGGGAAAGGGAGTTGAGAGAATTAAAATAACGATGTCACATCCCCCCACTCCCTTTTCCCGAACTCCGGAGAGGGAGGACGGGAAAAAAAGGAGAAATTAAAAAGAAAAGGCTAAGGATAAAAAAAAATGAAAAGGGGGAATTGAGATATTTTTCTTTTGCTTTAAACGTAAATTACCGCAGAAGAACGACAAACCAAAGCAGTTACAAATTCCAATACGAAGTACATTATGAATCGTTGATTTTGCTAATCGGTTATTTAGAGACTTTGAATTTCTCCCCTTTTTTCACTCTTTTCTTGCCTTTTTTTTTTCCCTCTCCTTCCCCATTCGCCTCCAAGCGTTTGGTAGCTTTGGTTTTGCTGTTTTTAAAGATCAGTCGTTCCGAGAAGGATTTTTCGCTTTCTTTTATTAGCCACGCCTTTTGCCTTTGAGATTTGCCGACTTCGCTGCCGATTTGGACTGTGTGATTTGGGTGTAAGGTTTTACTCAAATGTTTTTCCGGCTACTCTTAAAAGCATGTTTGAATGAAAATTCCGTCCTGGAAGCTAGTATTTCTTTTCTGTTTTGAGTGAAGTGTGGTTACAAGTAACTTTTTAAATTGTCTTTGATTGATGATCGTAACAATTAAGAATTAGTGCGCTGGCTTTCGGGAACTGAAATCTAAAAGCATGTAACGATATCAATTATTGAACAGAATTTTTAAATGTAAATTAGGATAAATATATCGATGACTTAATCCGAAATAACTTTTTTAAAATCCTGTTTCGTTATTTTTAAAAGTTCAGCGCAAAGAGTAGCATGTGTAAAATTTTAATTTAACGTGCAGCGAGAGTATTTATTTCGGAAGATTTTTTAGAAGATTAATTGAAATTTAGTATGCATTTTTTATGGTTGAAATCGAAATATAGGTTACCATTTGAAATAACGAATTTTCAAAAAATGCCCTGGATTCACATATTTATAATTGCAAATTTAAGTATGATAGAATTTTTACTTGAAAACGGTTAATTTGCTTACCTGTCTAGATAATAAATTTGAGTTGAATTGTTTCCTGCTTAATTAAATATATAATGGGGAAAAAACACCTCATGGAAGGGATTCTGTGATTATTATTTTCATTTAAAAATTCATTGAAATTTAAGCATTTTGCTTTCTCGTTATTTCCAATGTTAGTGGAAAAATAAAGAAAAAAAACTTTTCATTAAATTCTTTAAAAATCTTAGAAACCCCAACCCCCAATCTTCTTCCTATTTTTTACTTTTGGGATCTTTCCAATTCTTCGCGTTACTAGAGGAATAACTGCAATAATTTCGATCGGATTTTATTTTTAAAGTCAAAACAACTTTTGTCCAGTCTTTGACATGTCTTCCTGGCGTGCATGAGTTGTGCTTCTATAATCTTATTTCTATTACGTTCCAGATTGTAGTTGTCAGCATCAATCAATATAAATGCGGTTTAGGAAAACGTTCCCCTGAAGTTTAATCGAATCTCAAGTTAGGAAAAGCATCCTCCACTCTCCAAAAAAGCCCTTTCAAATTGCACTGCGAAGCGAATGACTCCCAGTTTTCATTATATTAACCATCAAGCTAAGATCACGATTGGATAATGCAATTGCTTCATTGGCGTCCAAGTCACCCTTGGCTGTTTGCAGTACCAACTAAAATCCCAGAAAAGAGAAAATTTTCTCGATAATAATGCAAAGGCAAAGAAAGCCAGCAGCGTTGACAGCATTTCCATTGACTAGACCCTCGAAACCAATAATGTAAACAAGGCAATTAAAACTTGCAGTGGTTCTTTGCTGGGAGGCAACTTGGAAGGTTGGTTCTGCTGCTGCTGTGCTACTCCTCCAAAACGGATAACGGGAACCGAGTGCAAGTCGGTCTCAGATTTAGAGAGGAAGGCTATTAATGACATTATTCTATCCAGTTCATGTTGTTAGGAGATTTATTTGGGGTTTTCGGCGTACTTTGACTGCGTGCCTCATCGTTTGATAGGATTTGAAAATTTTAAGAGTTTCTTTCAGCAATGTGGTATCTAAAGAGATCGAGGCTTCTGCTAGTTTAGTGCTATATTTCCGATTGAATAGAACTCAAACGGGTGATTTGTATCAAGCAGAGTTGTTTTAACTGCAGATTTTGATTCGAAATATATTTGAATATCTCCTGTGATTAATCTAGTAATATTTCAAGAATAGCGAACTAGTAAGAAAATTGTTCCGAGTTATTAAGTATCTTTTATTGGTTGGTAACTGTCGGGGTTTCTTATTAAAGAATTTACACCTCCTTCCATATCATTCAATGAATTGAACTGTGTATGTCATTTTCTTTCGCATTGAAAAACATGAAGAAACCCAAGAAGTAATTTACCTTCAAAGAAATTTGAAATGTTTCACTGTTAACTATTTGGTTACATAAAATAAAATTTAAAAAATGATAAGATTGTTCAAAATTTCTTAAATCAACTTTCGATTTTGAAATATGTTGAAATGCTCCTCAAGTGATGGGTGTATGGGGAGATGGTGTAAAGAGAGATTCGGAAGATACCTTTCTTGGCTTTTAAGATCTGAACCCTTAAAATTATGAGTTAGATTTATTTTGTATCTACGGAAAACGTTGATGAAATCTGGGCGTCATCTTTGTTACTGCAACTAAATTCATAATTTTAATGTATATGTTATTTACATATAATTATTTTAAAATTTCTCTATCAGATGAAATATATTTTCTACTTCCCTGTCTTGATATGAATATTTTGAAGAACTCTAAATCTTCATTTCAAATGGATATTGTAAAAGCAAAGTTTTATACATATTTTTCAATATTCGTGGCTTAATAAACAACACCGCCTATCTCAATTTTTTGAAATTTCAATTTTGAAGAATTCTAAATCTTCATTTCAAATTGATATTGTAAAAGCAAAGTTTTATACATATTTTTCAATATTCGTCGCTTAATAAACAACACTGCCTCTCTCAATTTTTTGAAATTTCAAAGAGGAAGAAAATCCTCAATTTTTCGCAACCAATAACGTATATTTCTGAAATTTCTTCACATCTAGCTGCAATTTTCGGTCTTGTGTTCATATCAGATGTGAAAAAAATTCAGATATAACCGTTATTGGTTGCGAAAAATTGAGTATTTACTTCCTCTTCGAAATTTCAAAAAATTGAGATAAGTGGTGTTGTTTATTAAACGACGAATATTGAAAAATAGGTATAATACTTTGCTTTTACTATATCCATCTGAAACGAAGATTTAAGAGTTCTTCAAAATTGAGTATTTTCTTCCTCTTTGAAATTTCAAAAAATTGTGATATGTGATGTTGCTTGTTAAGCGACGTATTATAGAATAACTGAGGGATTGAATGCAAGTTCCTAGGCTTTTTGTGTTTATACATCATCATCAGTTTTTATTTTAAAGAGTGCAATTTTTCTCACGTGCGCTATTGTTCATTTATTTAGGTCTAGAATATCTATGCATGACTCTGCAGCTCTCGGATATTTTTGGAGTTTTTTCCATGCACTATTATCAAATATTCGTTGCCGGGTTTTAATTTCTCGGTGACTAATCGGATTATTTTGTAATATTTACTCACGTTCAATCACTCCTAAGCATCAGCAACTTTATTTTAATTTGCTAACTGTGGCGAAGCCATTGAAATATTAAAAACATTTTTGCTCTCTTCTCCCCATATCTCTTTTAAGTGCGTTTATATCAATAAACATTCCTCGGTTTACTCGAACTTTAACTCGATTTTGTGAAACTTTTAAGAGTTTTGCTGCACAAAACGTTTCTCACCAGAGGGGATAAAAATGCTCCTACTTCAAATCCATTTACTAATTAAAATTATTTCTCTCGTCTAATTAATGCGGTTCTCTTTTAAAGTGGAATACATAAGCGCATAATTTTCATCTCATATTAGATAATTGTGCGCCTATTCAGTGAATCGCCGATGTGCTGTCAATGAGGTTATTCTTTGTGAATTGCAACCGTTTCTGAAATGTCTCGTGAATTGTGCAGGATTGGTGTCTTCTTTGAAATGATTTGTCGTAGTACTTAATTCTGTATGATTTTGAGTTTTATGTTGATCCTCATTCAGTGTTTTTTAAAAATAATTTTGAACTTTAAATTTTTAATTTTGAAAGTTTGTGCTTAGAACTATTCACTACCATTGACTGAAAGTTGTTTTCATGTAATTACCTTTATTTCTTTATTATTGTGAAGCTTTGTTTAAATACAATAAAGACAGACATTTATTTCGTTTCTGGTTCAGTAATCATAAGTAAACAGTCATCAAAACATATTCATGAAATTATTTTAAAAAAAATTGAATGCATGTTTTTAGAACTTTGCAATGCTTCTAATATTCAGTGACTTGTTTGAGAATAGGTGGATTTTTATTTTGGTAAAGAGTAAATAATTAATTATTCTATCGCCTTGTCCATTTTTTTAACGCTCGTACGTAATTGTTTTCAAAACAATCAAAGAACTTAGAAATGGCTAAAATATAATTTGTTGACTACTTTAAGATATGGATGCGTTAATCCATATTAAATATTTAGTTGAAAACATTATAGTAGATTAAATAGATAAAGTAAATGATTGTGTATTTACGAATTATTACCAATGCTGGCTGTTTTATTTAACTGAGTATTTAGTACTGGAAGTAAGCAGAGAACTGGTATTCATTAGAACAAAGATTATCCTTCGTTGTCATTTTAGAAAATATCATAAATCGGTAGTAAGACGTATTATTTGAGGTATATGTATTATTCATGGAAAATTTTTACTCTTTAGAATCCAAAAATATATATATCAAATAAATAAAAAAGGGGAGAGGGTGATGATGAATATAATAGAATATCGAAGAAAAGGAAAATTTCAATTGTTTCAGTTCAAAAACAAATTTTAATTTTTTTGTCTATCCTTGATTATTATTGAGTCCAAAATGGAGCAAGTCTTCACTCAAACTTTTAACAATTAAAACGAACTGGTTCTACAAACTCCAAGTCTTCATTTCTGGATTTAATAATCTTATTTTTCTCCAAGAAATAGGAGGAATGAAGAGCAAGAAAAAAAAATTCCTTTTATTCGTATATCTTGTTAGGCAACAAACTAAATGAGGTTATTTCTCTGAAATCCACTAAATAAGAGTCTAGAATGCTTAATATAATAATTTGTTCTGACAGCGCAATTACAGTAAGAGGAAAATTACGACACATATTATGGAAGCGTAGGAGCGGCCAAACAAGCAGGGATCATTTTCTTACATAGAGTCGGTCTCAAACTCATTGTCACACAGCATGTGAAAATCTTCTCTGAACGAAAACACTAGGGTATTGTCCAGGTTACCACTCGCTTGAACTGACGCCAAATATTTACCTTTGGCGGTAAACGCATCCGATTTCTTTTTTCTCTGTTGATCGGGGTGCTTGGACTGACATTGAATGATCGGCTTGTAACTTGATTGTTATTAAATGGTTCACCTTCGAGTTGCATACCGATCACTAACTTAAAAATCACAGCTAATTTATAAATATTTTATTAGCCTAATGTCTGTTTGGATTTTGTAAAAGTTAAAGAACAAAAGATGTGCTTTGTTCGCTTATTTCTCATCGAATATGATCGAAAAATTTGTGTTATGTATTATTTGAATGAGTTGGAAATCTTCGTATAAAATACCTAATGGAGTCGCTACGAAACCTGTAGCAATCACGTTTAGTTTTGTTTTTATTATCTAATCATGGATCAATCCAGGCGAAAATTGGGTTCGTTTTGTGGCCCCTTCACAAAATTCCACTTCATAAAAACGGCCCCTTCACAAAATTCAAATTCATAAAAACGGCCAATTCACAAAACTGAAATTCACGTGAAATATAGAAACATGACTGCTAAAATTGAAGGTTTCACATGATAAAAATTTTTTTCACAAAAATAATTTTTTCACACAAATATATTTTTTTTTTCAAAAAATGGGTCCCTAAAAATCCTCGATCGACCCCTGCTAATGTCGCCTGTTCTAAATAATGTGTTGTTGTATGAAGATACCATTTATTGTTTGTCGCTATATATAATTTGTAGCGAACCTGTTATATAATGTTTATGGAAGAAATTTTATCCCGTTGGGTGAGTATTACGTTAACGAATACCTTACTAAATATCACTATACAATATCATTGTTTCAAGTAAAATGAAGAATGCGCCTATAGTTGCATTGAACCATGAATTGAAGAAATTTACTATTCTTTTTGTGTTCTTTCACTTATGACAAGCCATTAATTAGTACACAATTTTTACTACTTTAATCATCGAAATTAAAGCAAAATAATATAGACCACTAATTTTGTGCACATATCGAGTATTTAAGTGAGAAAATCCCAGTGACACATCATCAGTAAAATGTAATAATAAAATTAATTTTCAAATAATTTGCAATCCTTTCAGAAAAATGTTACTTGAATTTTGTTTTCTAAATAAGAAAAGGTCTTTCATCAGCTCAACTGCATAGAAAATAATTTACAGCTAGGCAGAAACGATCGATAATGATATTTTTCTGTATCCCATAAACATTTTTGAACGTTCTGTTTTTGCAACATTTTGATCATCTTGAACTCTTCCATTGTAACGGAAAAGATAAAGTGCCAAAACTTTACAGCGCTTCTCTAGATTCCTAGAAGTCGCAATCCGAGTAATTTAATTTTGTTTAACATTTTCCCCCCTCGGTTCCTGACCTCGATGCTCATGCATTGCATATAGGCTCAACGAGATGTTCCTCGACTTCTAAATGACAACTTATGACTTCTCCTCATCTATATATTTCTTCTTTCTCAACCTCCGATTACATTTTAAACATATTTTTTCTCTCTTTGCTGCAGAAGGAAGCGGATCTAGATGGGGGGAAGGGACACTTTATGGAAAAAGTCCAGCGGTTTTGAACTGGTTCCTCATAAAGCAGCTCTCTTCTTCACCGAAATTGATTAACATAATAGGAAATCCTATACATACCTATCCTACACATTGATCTAGGTGGAAAGGATTTTTTATGAGAATTTTTTCCTTCTGTTTCAGGTGTAATTTTTGCATTTATATCTTCCTACTTCATCTCCAACTCTGTCACGGTAGACGTCCAGTAATAGCCTCCGAGAAGTTTATGCTCCCATTTATTTAGGAGATTATACCCCTCGCTTGTCATATTTTTCAAACTAACGTTGGGGCTTGAATATAACCCGTTTGCGTGCGATTTTTTTTATCCGATTCTCTGAGAATTTTTTGGTCGAATACATTTATGCGTTTTAATAATTGTTGAAGAAGAAAATGTATGGAATTCTACCATCGGCTTTGGGCTTAAAGCGAATCTGTAAACAATAAATATGCTGAAAGATGCATGCTTGCATAATTAATTCGGAAAAAATGGGAAAGGTCCTGGTCTGTTTCCTTTCTGCTATGCAATCAATTTTGAGTTCATTTTGAACGCATCTGTTAAAAATGGTACCTAGTGAACCATTTTAATGAAAAAATTTAAATTTGTGAATTCGTAAATTCAGATTAAATACGCAGTTTTTGGCCTTCCATCCACTTATCGCTTATTGCCCGTTACATCGCGTAATGCTTATTTGTAAATTATCGTTATGTTCAAGAAAGAAAATCCTTTGAAAGAGTAAATTTTATCTTTTTGCCCTTTGCTTCAATTATCATACAATTTTTCCAATATATGACCTCTAGTCTCTTCAAAAGAAGAGAATTTTTTGCGGGTTCTTGAAAATTTTTTTGTGGGTTTATAGTTAGAATAATAACCATCCCCCCCACACACACACACTCTGGTTTCATGAATCCTGTTAAGTCAATTCACTGTTTATTGTTTTACTTTAAAATCCATTACTTGTCTTAGGTTCTGTGCATAAATTTGTTGTCCTTGTACAATGATGAATTTGTGTGAATTACTTCAAACTTAAAAAAATTCCTATCGAACTGATTAAAGACCGAAACTTGCACGTTCTAAGTGCTCAAGTAAAAATTTTGTTCCTGCCCTCTTTCATTGGAACTTGCCTGAAGGATAATTTTCAGTTTTCGTTAAGGCATCGTCCTTTCATATTATTTGCTTTCCAATCGCCGAATTGTGTTTTCTCTAGTAGAGGTGGGATTTGGTATAAGCGATGGCGATTCTTGGTTGGTTGATTGGTTTCTAAATGGAATTGCATATTCTAGATGCGTGTTGCATCTTTTGCTTAAAGCTCGTAGCGATGTGCTACGTGTTGTTCTTTTCTTTTGCTTGTAAACAAATTAGTGATTAGCGGAGGAGTTAAGAGCAGTAAATTTGAAAATTAAAACGTCAAGCTTTTACCGGTAAATAATTAATAATTTCCAAACCAATGACAGAGTCATTCCCACTCTGTTCATCGGGTGCAGGAAGAGTAAAAAAGTCGGCAATTCAACCGTATGTTCGTCGCGGATTAGTTGTATAAAAATAATTACTTGCTGAAGGCTCCGAATAAAATATTCAAAAAACTTCGCTTAAAAATCTTTCGAAATGCGGCAGTTAAATCCCGTAGGCCGTTGACGCTCCGTTTGATTGCTTTAAATTAAGTTTCTATACTTTTGTCATAGCGGTTTGATACGGCCTGCCTAATTTAAATACCTCAGGGTAGGTTAGGGTCTCCTTCAATATTCATAGTCAAACCGATATCTAAAGAACTGCTACATCAAATAGCGTGAATTATAAATGCGTGCCACTTGCGCAGGATGGCTGCAAATGTGCAAAGAAAATGTCGGAATTAAAAATTCCGACTTCAGAAAACTTTGTGTGGAAAATAACAAATCGCTCTTAAATAACCTCACGAGCCTCTCTTGTTACTACTGTTCTTTCCCGGCTTATTAATAGGTTATTGCTAATTAATTATTTATTAATACCCAGGGTGATGCTTGCGAATAACTGTAACTGCAAAGCGCGATTTATTATTAATTTTAATTATGAAGCTCTTTTGTTGCACCAAGCATCCGTCGCGGGATTATTATGCCTCCGTTTGAGGAGAAAAAGAGGGGATATATCGTGTTACAGGCATTTCCGATAAATAAATGACCGCATTTTAACTTTTATCGCTCTTATTAAATATTTCTAACCCCGCGTAAAACTTTTCTCTCTCCAAGAAACGTAATTAGTACGTTAATGAAGAGAAAATTAATTTTTCAAACTAATTAAAGTAAGCCCTGAGTTTTCGACGTTTTCGCCTTTCTTGTAGGTACGTCAGTAAAATTTTTGAGTTCTGCGCAATGACTTGGTATTGTGCCTTTTGCCTCACCGTTCAGGGAGACGGCATTGTTTTGAAAAGCTGTAGCTTTTAGCACCATGTGGCGCCTGAGAAACGCTGTTCGTCAATTAGTTTTCGCCTCGTGTGTCAAAGCGCACACCTATGCAGTGGTGGTGGGACGTAACAAGCATTTTTGCTCTCTGTCAAGTCTCCAAACAACTCTGGTGGTGGTCAGGAGGTGAATGCTTCGCGAAAAAAAAACTGCAACCGTCATGAGCCGGATTGTTTAAAACAGCGGGTTTTGCGGGTTTTCAAACTACTTAAAACTCGTGTTTAAAAATGCGCTTCTATATGCTTGCATTTGAACAAAAGGGTTTTGTTGACCTCAAAAGAGTCGTAATGAATGAGTGACATGCGAAGACGGCTTCTCCTGAATTTCTTAGATCGCTATTTTGCTACATAATTGCTGATTGGCAGAGGTTAAGTCGTTTTAATAAAATGATTTCCAAATTGGATTGACTTCGCCTTTTTGGAAGGCCTTTTTATTTCTCTGAAGGAAAATTCAAAGCATTTATCTGAAATTGATTTTTGTCGATACGTAACGTATTCCATGACATAAAACAATTACTGGGAAGTGCATGTTTCAAAATGTATTTTATGGTAATTAGTCAGCAATCTAATGGGAATAATTGCCCTATTCCCTCGCGACTTGGGCCGAAGAAACATTTCCATTTTTGAATTTTGAGTGACAGATTGACGTGCAGGAAATTTTGAAAGTCTATTTAAATCATGCGAATTTGTGTACACTGAGTAGGGAGCGGGAAAATAAATGGGACATTTCCAGATCTTAAAAAAAAAACACTTAAAACTCTTCCAACATAGTTGTGAATATTAGAGCAAATATGATTTCCAATTATCTTTTTCTATAACATAAAATACCAATCACCGACGTTGAGAAATTTAATTGATATAAAAATGAGGTAATGTTTAATTCATACTTATAAAATGAAAGAAAATGATGTACTTGTAATCATTTCATTTGTCGTCTAAGCCTTTTAATCATCAATAAAAGCTCTGCTACTTGCAATTTGATTCTGTTGTTAGATTGAGAAACTGGATAGTAAGAGGTAATTGTTAAGTCTAAATACATTTCCTTTTCATTCTTTTATATTCTTTACAAAAAAAAAAATTCTTTTGTTTTCAAACTTATTCTCTTTCCTTCATTCATTAGATGCACACAATATGTTTCTTCTGAGTCATTCATGATTTGAAGTTTTTATTAAGGAAATGCTTCGCGAGTACATATAATTCTGCTGAATCAAAGTGGGACTTTAATAAATTCACTTTTGCTCATTTCTTGGCAAAACAATTCACTCCCTTTCAATGCACCGGTCCAGCATGCAGAAGGATGCGACTTTTTACCACTTTGTTTAAACTTCCGATACTTCCCACGCACATTACTAAAGAGCCACAATTCTTGTCAGATTGCTCGTATTAGTTTTCTATAAACTTCCCACATGCATTACTTAAGAGCTGCAATTCTTGTCAGATTGCTCGTATTAGTTTTCTATAAACTTCCGATACTTCCCACACACATTACTAAAGAGCCACAATTCTTGTCGGATTGCTCGTATTAGTTTTCTATAAACTTCCGATACTTCCCACACACATTACTAAAGAGCCACAATTCTTGTCAGATTGCTCGTATTAGTTTTCTATAAACTTCCGAACCTTCCCACATGCATTACTTAAGAGCCGCAATTCGCGTCAGATTGCTCGTATTAGTTTTCAATAATTTACATCACTCTTCCACACATTTCCTTCCGCAATAACTGCCATGTTGCGATCTTGTGCCTTCCGGACACTTTTGAGTCTTCATTGGGGGACCAGATTAAACCATTGTTTCAGAGACAGTTATTTATTTTTCATCCCTTTTTTAATTCCCTTTTGTTCGGCACATTTTACGGCCTTATCTGCAGTTTCCACAACGGGACCTTTTCCCGTTTTTGCGTTGTCGCTTTGACACCGGAATAATGATGTAATCCGATTACGATGATCGCGGCTGCATTGTCTTGTCCGTAATTGGGCCAATCCGCCGATAGCATTTCACATCACTGGTTTGAATCGCTGCGGTGATTAATAATCTCAACTGATGGGAGATTCTCTCCGCAGGACTCTCCAATCCATCTTACTGTGCCAAGAAAGTTCGTCCTTAAATGCTTGCTTCCTGATGTACAAAGGAATTTTTGTCTGTTAATGTTACGCGTTTAGTTCTGGCCATCACTCAAATTTTGGTTATTTTTCTTGAGTGTGAATTCTTAGATTCATTTGGCACCTAAAAAAAAAAAAACCCCGGAGGCTGTCTTTTCAAACAACCGCTGATGTTAAAGGCGTAGGACTACATGACTCGCGTGACTCTCTTGTTTCTCGTAAGTTTTTAAGTTTTAGTAAGTTTTTTTTGTAACTTCTGCTGTTACCCTTTATCTCTAAAATAAGACATTATTTATGTTTTTAACATACGAGTATGTCATTACCGAGATATAGAGGATCGCATCACCAATTCATGCATATTTTTACTCTTTGCGACTCGGTAGTCTGAACTACAATTCCGATTTTCAATTTTTTTTTGTAACTTTTGTTGTTACCTTTTATGTCTAAAATAAGACATTAGTTATGTTTTTAATATATGTAGTTACCGAGATATAGAGGATCTCCCCATACCAAGTTTTGAGGCGTTTTGGAGTGTGAATCAATTTCCTTCCAATGGGAGAAACGTACTCCTACGTTAAAATAATAATTGAATGCGGGATTAAATAAGGCGAATGTGAGGACAAGTAATATCAAAAATGTTCATTGAGCATAATTTTGATTTTGTCACGACGTTGTTTTTCGAAGCTTTTTTATTTTTGTTATGAAAGCCAAATTCAGGTATCCTCTTGTTTATCCTCATCGGCGTTATTTTTCCTTATAGCTTCTTCGGTTTCTGCGATTTTTTTCGACTCGAAATTTTTTAAATAGCAGCAATTTCGGTGAAATCAATTATTGAAGACAGCTAAATTATTTTATTTTCTGTAACCACAAGTTGTTTTGTTTCAGTATCCACTAGTAAATTCTATCAAAATATCCTTAAATTATATCACGCTTCTTGTGTCTGTATCAGAAGGAAAACCATAAAGTGTGCTCAAATTCGAATGCTTTTTTTTTTGGGGGATATTATGACAAGTAGGAGAAATTGCCTTCAGAAACACTGCATTTACTCGCAAGTTATTTCCTTAAACGATTTCCGAGACAAAACGTACTGATTGCTTTTTTGTTTCTTGCACATTTTTCTCTGTATTATTTTTTTATTTTTATAAGCGTCAAAGAAATTACATCCCTTGATGATCCTATTGTTTTCGTATCTTTGCTTGGAACGATTTCGCCTGCCCATTCAATTAAAGCTATATTGCTTCAGTGTTGTAAATTGAAAGCCACACAACACGTTATGCTCATGTTTTTTTCCTGGCCTTTTATTTTTAACATTGATAGATCTATTGTATATATGTTTGATCCCAAGGCTGGCTGTATTCGGAGAATTTGGCAGTGCGCACTTACTGAATGCTTGTTGGTGGAAAAACTTCCTATCCCGGCGGCCTTGCATCTATGCAAATTCTCGCAATTAAGCTCTTGTTTAAACTCTCTTGAGAAAAATGTCAGATTAATTTTGAGAAATCCGAGGCCTATAACCCCGGCATTCTCGCCAAATTTTAGCCGAGGAAAACATTACTACCCTGCTCGAAATATTCTCTCGATTTATTATTATTTTCATCTCGGAAGGAGGAGGAGGGAGCTCAGCAGTATGTGTGTGTGTGACCCCGACGAAATTAAGCCCCCGCATAACCGCATAATCGTAATCACCTTTTAATTTATGGCCATTCCTTAATTACACCCAAACGAAGAGTGAAGAAAATAATAAATTCGCTAAAATATTCCGAGTGAATTATAATTTCGCACCGAGGACCGGGGTACCGTTAATTTTCCTTAAAAGCGTGCGTCCTCCAGTATTCTAGACGCCGGCGAAATCTAATAATTATAATGCGGGGTGCCCTTTTCTTGTTTATTCCGGAGTTTTCCCCGCTTACGCATCATCGCTTCCATATAAAGATGGAAAAATAAATAGACGCAAAGAGCTCCGTTCATCACTTTACTTCGAGTTGGATGCTTTTGTTCATAACTTTGCTGCCGGAGGGGAAGGGTCAAGTGGGGGTAGATGCCCCCTCGGCGTGAAAAGCGGATCATTATTGGTGGGAGGACGGACTGATCCTGATTTTTCCAATAAATGAATTTCTCGCTCTCTTTTAAATGGAGTAGGCCTACGCCGTAGCTTTTTACCGGGGCGCTGATGGAGGATTCACACCCACTGATTCGCATGCCGCAGAATTCCTCGATAATTTCTTCGCGAATTCCGCGTGAGACATGTCCGTGGATCTTTTGTGGTACTCGGCGACTCCTTCTGTAAATGGTATCAACCACAGCATTCTTATGAATCGAACATTTTGTCTGAATATCTATTTTATTATTATTATTATTCCAAAGTGGTAATAGTCAGCATTAAAGTTTCTTTATTCAAGGACTTTACATTTTCATAAAATTACTGATGCCGAAAGCAATAAATCGGCTGAAAATCTAAAAATATCCAAAATAAATAAATTGGAAGTTTACTTCATGAAAATATGCGGACCCAAAACTTTCGATATAAATTTGATTTAATTCAATATAATTTCATAGTTATACAAAAATAATAAAATCTCCTATGCCACATTGCTACCCTGATACTAATTCAAAAGCGTAGAAATGTTACTTTCGAATTATAATGTAAAAAAATTGAAAAATTAATATAAGGTTTCCTTTCTATTGGCAAGTTTTACCTCGAAATCTCATTGGATTTTGACTTACAGTTTTGTAGAAGTTGCCCGAAAGAAACAATCTAATGCAACTCCAAGAAGAGCTCAGCTGACACCACCTTAATATTTCCCACCATTGTTAGATCTGGACTGATGGATGAAGGTGACCAACGTAGGCATAACTGTCATTTTTTGTCATCCATAGCAATGCAGGCTGTACTTCTCTGTTGAAAAATCTAATCTATTTACTACGGTCTTTTGAAGCTGCATTTTAAATAAAGAATTATAATTCGCGTGTTTTTGTGTCAGATATATATTACTTCCTGCCTTCAATATCGATACATTGCATTTTCATCTGCCTGCAGACGCAATGGTAACAGCTGTTTTCATCGATCATGAGATGATGCAAATAATATCGATAGCTATCATGGCATCTGAATTTTAACTTCTTTTCATAGAGAAAAAAAAAGTTAAAAAAAACCATGTCATTGTAAAGTGTCATTCTGTAGTTCATACCATGTATTCTTTGGCCCTACCAAAATGATTAGGAATATAATAGAGTCCCGTTAATCCGGACCCCGCTCGTCCAGAGATCCGGTTAACCCGAACAGGATTTTTTAAAAATCAGGATATACAATCAATAAATTTTGAATTTAATGATAAAGATTTTTATTTTGTTACTCCTACATCAGTTCATGGGTTAAAAACCTAGGTCTACGTATACAGCAGTATTAACACAGTGTGTGCGGGATAAGAATTAGATGCAAACTAAAAAAATAAAAAAAAACATAACTGTGCTTGCTCTAAACAACGTATAAACCATAAAAGAAAATGTGAACGTATTCTGTAGACATCTGTTAACATGCCCAGCTTATCTAAATTGGTACGTAAGTCAAATTCTTGAATTAAAATTTTGATTTTGGGTAATATGAGAAAAACGTAGTTTTACGTTTGCTGCTTCCGAAGTGTTAAAACTAAAATAAGCTTTGGGAAAAGCATCAATTTTTGTAGTTTTACCTATCTAAAACTTGCATTATGTGTATTTTAAGGCAAATTCCGTTTAATCCGGACAGGTTCCGGCCAAATCTAGTCCGGATTTGCGGGATTCTAATGTATGTTCGTTTGTCTACTTAGGATGATGCATTCATTTCTAAACTCTTGATATTATGGATTGTCCAATAGAATTCTATTTGCCAATCTCTTTCCATGCAAACTTGATCACTTTCTTAGACTGCATTTATTGACAAGCATTTAAAATCGCTGCTTTTTTTCCGGAAGGTGGTTCTCGTCTTCTATTTCTCTTTTTCCTTCAGAAATTCAAATATTTTTTAGAACCCAGAAATAGCATTTCGAGATGTGGCCGCCCTTCTAGGAGAACGCAATTTTTTTTGTGTCTTGACCGAATTGTATCGGCAATTTTTCTAGTCCGTCTACTGATGGCCATTTTATTTAATTTTTGAGCAGATTGAAACGAATTTTGAAATAAATATTTTTTTTTTTTTTGAATTAGGAGATAACAGTCTTGCTAAAAATCCCTAAACCTCGTATCTCTCAGAGATACAATTCAAGATCGCATTTCGATCAGACTGAGAATATATGCGAGTTTCATGGCCAGCTTCCGAAAGATAGAATGTACATTACAGATTGCATTCAATTCTAGATAGATCTGTTGTCTTCTACTCGATTTTTTTTATATAACTAAATAATACTACTACGGGTCAAATTTTTCTTGTAAAAGTTTATTTCTAGAATGAAGGAATTCCATTCACTGTTGTCACTGGAAATGTTTAAAATCACTGCTTGAAGAAAATATACTCTTCAGCAGTAGTAAATATTCAGAGTTATGGTTGTTTTATAATATATATTTTCAACTTCCTGAAAGGAAGGATAAGGTGCAAGAATATACAGTTAAAGGATATTCGAATTAATTTGAATCTTTCTAGAAAAAGAAATTGCCTTATTGTTATGAAACAAATTCTTGAATCTTATGAATCTTTGCTTTGGTGAGAATGTTATAGCGTTTCAAGTATCTTTTGAAAATTTCGTTAGTAATTTATTTCTGTCAGTTTCTCTTCAAACAACTGAAGAAAAATTTGAAGCTATAAATTTTGATAATATAGTTGTGAACAGTTTTTAATTTATCCAAATAAAATATTAGAGAGGATTATGCGATTATCCGATATGTTTGATCCTTATATAAAAACAAAAAAGTTCTTCGAAAAACAGAAATTCAAACACTTTTCCTATTTAGAAATGTATTTTGATACCGATCTCATGGATCTGATAATTCTCATGAAAGACCGAAGAAAAATTAAATTGAATTTAAAAAAATGCCATACCCAGTCGGGAAATCCTGTACAGTATCATAAACCCTGCTGTGGTGTTTCTACCGCCTTATCTCTAGATTGTTGAATACATGTTTTTGTGAGATAAAGCGAAGATTTTTCCTTTTATTGAAATACAGAGAAAAACAAGAGCGGTGTGAAGCAATGCACCTTTTGTTTTTCTCTGTAAAACACATTATATTGCCTATCAAAACTGAAATAATTAGGAAGCATATTAAATTATTCCCTTTTCTTCCTGTTCTGAAGAGTAACATTTCGGAAAATTGCACCTTTGTTTCTGATAATAGGAAAATTTAATATGCGAAAAAAGTAAATGCTAAGATTTTTTCCTCGTGAACATATGTAAAAGCAAGCTGTAGATCAGACATAGGTGGATCTAAAAAATTTGATCCTAAGTGTTTCGGATTGTGAATCAAATAATCAATATTAAAATGTCTATGAAGTGTGTGTAATTTGACTTTTCCGCTTAGAGGTTATGTCGGCGGTTTTCCTCATCCTAAGTTATGTAATGTTCCGATTAACGCATTTGTATAATAATCTGATTAGAGTCATTCCTTTAAAACATTCAATGACGGCTGAAAATGTATTTTAATGGCATTTTAAGTATATAAATTAATCACTTTAATAACTTATATTTCAAACTCTTTTGCACCCCCTACGATTTTATTTTAAGAATATAATTGCATTGAGAAACTGACGGCTGTCTTATGAAAAGAATGTAAGCTTTTATATTACGGATTTTGGATTTGAGAGCATTAGTTTTTAACCCACAAATTTCATTCGGCAACGTTAAACTTATTTCGTGATAAACTTTTTATGTAACATATTATTGTTACTTTTACTTTTTATGTGACTATATAATTTTAAATAATTCGTGCTCTCCATTAAATTGTGGTATTTTATAATTTTTTTTATTAATGTGATATTGTGTGTAGCGTTGAACTTTATTTCATCTGCTTTAGGCTACTTTTGCAAAATATGTTAATGAGATGTAATTTTTTTTTATTATTGAATATTGTTTGTGAATTTTATATAATATTTTGTGGCGTTTTAGAATAATACACGCTAATGGTCCAAACAATCCCTAAAACTCAAATTAGTGCATTTTTTTCATTGTTATTATTCTAACTATTGTAAGAATTTAAGTGTTTAACTATCTGCGGTTTCAGACGAAAATAAAAATAAATTCAAACTTTTGAATAACCGGTTAAAAATTTAAATACAGTAATAAAAATGTCACTATTAATTCCAATTAAAGCTTACTTACTTATTAATTTCCATTTTCTGTTCATCGCATATGTTTTGTGATTTCACAAATTCGTAACACAAAATTAGAATTTTGGCATTTTGTTCCTTGTACAGAGATTAAAGCTATTGAATATTGCTAACTATGAACACGTAACACCGTTCTGAATTCTCAATCTTAATTTTCTTTGATTGCTTACCTTTCTCCGAACAGTTAGGATTCGGGTGCTACTGAAGAAAAATTTTAATTAACCGACCGAGATGAAGGTAAACAACAACACAAATAAAAAAGCTCCCTTTTATTAGATTTGAAAAGTCATAAGTCTTTTCTGCATGCAGTGAGCCACTTGGTTAAGCAAAATTAATGGTCTCAGTCTGCAGGCAAATTAAGTTTTACCGAATATTTGGGGGAATTAATTTTGCCTCCGCTAAATGCTGCTTAGCATAAATTATAAATCAAACTTTTCTCTCTCTAGACGCTGCTCTTCCAGTCTCAATGCAATACTTTTAAGATTTCGCATCTTCATCAGAATTTCCCATCAGAAGAGATATGGGGGGATGGGTAATTAAGGGGTTTAAAATCAAGAGATCTTGAGAGGTGAGTTGGAGGTTATCGCTCAGTGAGGTATAAGAACTCGGTGCTTACTGTGAATCTCTCATAGATTCTATGCAGTTCTTCAGATATTTTTTTGCTCACTCTTCAGATCTTTTTTTCATTACATTACTTTGACTTAGTACATTCAAACAGAAGCTATACAAACAAACTACAGATTTCATTTTTTGTTCAACTGTTTTAATCGATTCTGATTTTTCACTTCTGGATCTTTTTGATAAATTTAAAATTGTCGGAAATCTTGAAAGAATTTTTTTTCTTCCTCTGAAAATATTTAAAAATATATTTTTTAATAATATTTCCCTCTTCTTATTTTTTTTATATACCAGAATTGCGTAAAAGTAAATTTTATAATTTTAACTTTGCTTAATTTACATCAGATAAATGTTGTACTTAAATTTGGTAATCTCGAACCTTCCAGTTATTTGGTTCTTTGGAAATTTATTCGTCCTTTAAATGTAAAACAATAACGTTAGGAAAGCTTGCAATTGGTTTCAGAAAAAGGTTTTACAGTTAATCCTTAACGATTACATGGCTGGATGTTGTATAGATATGGCTGAAAATTACAACTTTTAAAGGTATTTCAGGGTAACAAAGCTTTTTTGAACAGTTTTCTGCTATCTTTTGATTCCTTATTTTTTCTTTCTCCCAACAATTGGCTTTCGCAGAGGGTTGGCGCTACCAAATCTATATTTAATGCGACATATCTGTTCCCAAGGCTGGTAGTTGATTGTTGGGATTCCAATTCTAGGTTGTCTTTTGTCATAGTGTAATAGCCTTTAATCAAACTATCTTTTATATTTCATTTATATAATTATTGATAAGGTAATTTGATTTTAATTTTTAGATTAATATTTGTATATATTGAAAATATAACACATGTATAAATATAACATATATATATATATATATTATAAATTTATTCTATTGAACATCAATTATTCTTAATAAGCAAATATGCAATATTGCATTACAACGTAAAGACGAACTAAACGTTGTCGCCGAATTTAGTGTTCGACTTTGCAAACTATGCAACTTTCAGCCTATTTGCCGCTCTTTCAAGCGAGACACGCACTTTTGGAAGTTTCGTAGTCCGCGGCGCTCTCTATTGCGTCACCGATCGAACGACCATTGGCCGGGAAGCGGGTAGCGTCCCCCGTTTCCATGGCGACGTTCCATCTCACCCCTTCGTCCCATGCGTTAATCCGACTTTCCCTCACGTTTTTTTCTCTCTCTTCCCTCAGTCCAATCCGGAAGCGGAGGAGGAACAGCGACTGGCCCCGCACGGCGGTGAGTCCGAGTTCGAATCCGACGGCGAGGAAGAGGAAACGGAGGACCTGTCCCCCGGAGTGACCGCCATGAGCCACCTGCACGTCTCCGGCCAGGAGCGACAGCAGGATTCGGAGACGATCATCGCCCGGATCAAGCGGCGGGAACAGGAGCAGTTGAAACAGCAGCACATGGAGCGGGAATACATGGCGCACTCGGAAAGGCTGATGCGGGACGAGATGGGCTACCTGAACTCGCCGGAGAGCAACCACCACCATCCGGCGGGGAATGGCAGCAGCAAGTCGGCGACGCCGTCTCCGACTTCTCCGCCGCCGACGCAGTACCTGTATGCGGCTGGCCACCCCTTCAGCTCGGCACTGTTCAATCCCTCGCAGATGGCCGCTGCTGCTCAGGCGGCGGCCGTCGCGATGGCCAGTGCCTCCGCCGCCCACCACCACCAGATCCCCCCCATGAGCGCGGGATCTTCGTCTGCGGGATCGGCGACGCCCCCCAACAACGGCATCGGAAGTATGTCGTCCCCGAGAGGAGCAGCCGGAGAGGGAGACCAGTCAAAGTACACTTTCGAAGAGCAGTTCAAACAGGTGAGAGCGAAGGTAAAATCCTCATTTACTTAGCGTGCCGTATTACTAACACCCGAGGGAGGGCCTGGCTGATAAAGAAACGGGGCGCCTTCACCGGTCTTCCTCTGAGAGGAGGGCGGTCTTTGTGGTAAATGAAGGTTTTTCACCACTTTCTTTATTGGCTTGTCTCTCGTTTAACACAATTTGCCTCGTCGGAAGTGGCAGGGGATTGAAAAGGAATATGTCTCAGCAGTTTGTTAAATGTGGATCGAAACCTACAATCTATATGCATGATAAATATCGGTTTTATAGTTACGCAACTAAGCCATTCTGACTGTGAAGTAGTATTTAATTTTAGAAGCTCTTTACCAAAATGTGCAAATATTAAACGAGGCAGTCCTGGAAGAGGGCTTGTTATGGTCTTTCCCCTCAACTAAGCCCTGGTAATTTAAACAATCATTGTTTTCTCTGGTTACGGAAAAGTACCTGTTCCTTAGGATGAAAGAGGAATCGGAATTTGTCGGAGAATTTTATTTTCACAGAAATAAAATAATTGAAAATTTTCAAAAATTGAAAAGAATGTGGAATTGATTATTCTATACTACGCATATTTTAAGAATCTCGCTCAAAGAAGCGATAAATAACACTCTGTAAATTACTTTTTGAAAACTTTATATTTCACTGCTGGTATATGGCTTTCATAAAATAAAACTTCAAGGACTTCTTCAGATATAAAAAATACGCTGTAGCTTTTATTTTTAACAATAATAATTTGTAAAAAAATACTTTCAGAGACCTGTAAAAAAATTGCACCTTTTTGAAAACTGAAAATTATTATTTTTTTTTTTTGTTCTTTCAGTAGTTGAAAAACGCCAGAAGATGGCATTAAAAATATTTTTTGCACAAGTCCAATACTTGGGTCCATATAAAATTTGGAAAGGGAGTTATAAAGATGATTTTTAAAAAATCTCATTTATGCTCTATGACACCTCGGATTTAAAAAACTCAATAGAAGTTTTACCAATGAGTTTAGAGCCAACGTTTACAGTATTTTAAGCAGAATATATAGTGCTATAATTTTCCAAAAATTAAATAGCTTCTAGGATATAGTTATTCTTAGGATAAACAGTTCCTTAAGCCAGGATAATCCTTCTCAGTATGATTGAAACTGATTGGTCTTCAAATTTGTTTCGTTTCCTCTAAAAATCTTGCTGCTAATTGTTGTCTTTCACCTGGTTTTTTCCCCCAACCTTTCTTGATTTTTGAGCAAAATATAATGCTTATTTCTTTCTCGTTTTTCCTTCTATCGACAGGATTTGTCACTTTATGTTAAGATATTTTAATTTCTTTAAGGGCATTTCTGGATATTTGGTTTGGCTTATTGGTTTAGTGGCGCAAGAACTATGTCTGGCCAACTGATTGTTTGAAAATCCTAATTTTCAAGTATTTGCATTTATTGGAATTCAGCAAATTCACGAATTGAAGATATAGTTGAAATTTTTATCCATATTGATAAAATACACTAACTTGTGAATGTTTGATTAGGTGTTTGTGCACCTGATCCGAATTATCTTGCTATGCTTGCGAGTGAGTGCTATCGTGAATTAGAAGTTCTCCTTTGATGAGAAGAGAAAGTTTGGAAGATGCATTCTTGGGTTCTAAATGACATTCAAAACTAATGATCTAAAAAAAAGAAAAAAGAAACCTACCCTTTCGCGTCCAAATCTAATAAAAAGTTTGGAGAGAGAGGCTGAGGTTATCTGACCACGATTCAGAGTTGCTTAGTCCGTTCCAAAAAAATAACTCCAGTGAAGCTTGAAAACGGTCGTTTACCCAGCATATGAAATCTTAATTACTCTAACAAATCTATTAATGTTTCTTTACGACATGGGTTCCAAAAATAAGGATTTTTTTCTCTTTGCGTGTTATTTCTGCCGGCTTTCAGGGTTCTGGGCAAATCAGTTTGAACTTTCCCGATTTTAAAATCGTAATGACAATATTTTATCTCCTTGGAATCGGTGAGATAAAAAGGCAAGTAAAAGTGTTCGAATTCATCCTTAAAGAAAGAAAACCAGAGAGATAAAAGAAAAAGTTGGAAATAAAGTAACTGATTGCTCAAAATTGCAACCTTTTTTGATGGGCTTGGAAGCACTTATACAAGTCACCCGACCAGTTTGTTGTAGGGCTACTGTGTTTAGCGGAGACCCTACGCTTCGTTGAATAGAGGGACCAGGCATGTTCTTTCTCTACACACAGACGGAACCAATTGTCAATAAGCTCACGAATTACATCAGCTGAATGTCAGAACGAAAACAAAATAAAGCTGAGAAAGCTTCTATTTTTTTTCCACTTCTCTGCAAGGTCGTGTCATTTTTTGGCAAAAAGAAAGGAAGCTGATGCTTATTTTGTCAAACATTTAAGCTCTATAAAGTATTTCTCCCCTCCCTCTACTTTTGATGCATTCGTTATTTGCTTTATTCTATTTTATTGTTTGGATATAAAAGCGTGCTTGCTGCATCGCCGCAAGCATGTTTTGCCACTTTTTCCCCCCTCTAGAAAAATAATTGGTCTATTACGTCTGTCGCGGATAATTTTGTAGACATTTTAAATAATGCGTCTTGATGCATTTCCGTGAAAGAAATGCTTCTTGAATTGCGCTGGTGAAGAAGACTGTTACCATCTTCTCCGGCGTCTACAAAGACCACTTATTTTTTCATTAGAAATAAGTGTTCCACTTGCCCATGGAATGTAACATCGCGTTCGTGCATTAAAAAATAAATTATGGCAGGATTTATCCAGAACAGAAAAAGATTGAATTGATTATCACCTGCTGAATTCATCGAATTCGTTTGTATTGTTTTTCTAAAACATCAGAAAAAAAGAGAACTTGAAAGTTTTTTCCTATCGACAGAATTTTTAGAAACTTCTATTTAATTCGACACTATTTGAAGAAACTACAAAACAAACATTTGAGGGAAACATTAAAATCCAGCAACGCAATCTAAGAATACAACAATATTCTTTTGAAATTATTTGCTTATTGACGAACATTTAACTGAATTGGGCACAGTTGTTAAAGGATTGTGTTCCTGATATAAATCGGAGCTTTTGAGTTTTTTGGGACTGAAAAAACTTTCGTGAACCCTTTTTCTTAAATACAAAAAAGGCATATTAATAAATGATTAACGAAATTATAAAAATGATTAATTAGACAATCTTGGTATCTTTTTCAAGTCGAGAAGCTTTTCTTAATTATTTTTGCCTACAAATGTTGAGTTGACAGAAAAGAGTTAGGTTAGACCTGTTAGAGGTTTGGTGACCCTAATACATTTCTGCGTGATTCCGCTAGGACTCATGAGCCACTGTTTAAGAAACCTGATGTAGAAATATCTAGGACTGTTAACTATTTCACTCTGAAGTTATACATATTTTCTTCTGCCTACTGTAGTGATAACAAACATTAAACTTTCCTTTCTGTTTCAATTGAAGTTAACCAAAAAAGTACCTTCGACTAATCACAAAAATTTTAAATGAACGCTCATCATAATTAATCTACTCAAAGATCAGTTTCATATATTTTTCCTTTGTTATTCATGGAAAAGTACCTAACAAAAATAAAGTTCAAGGAATGTGGCCAGACCATTTAATAAGCTAATTCAAATTACCATTTTCTGTAATCTTAGCAGGAACGTCGAATGTTGAACGATTTTTTTTTTTTTTTCGTTGCTGTCTTTCTCATAATTGATTTTCAAATATTTATACCATCGATTAAATTTAAAAATACAGTTCCCTTACAATAAATACAATGTTGCATGCGTACCTTTTGACGTTTTCCAGCATTTTCGCGAACTTTCATTTAAATTCTTTTGTTATGCTTATTTGCTGGCACAAGAAACGCAGCATTTCATTTCATAGAAATTAAAAAAAGGAAAAATTGACTCAGAAATTAACAAAGCAATTCCTTTGGATTCTGTTCCCTGAAAAACTATTAAAGCAATAACTTTACATTCGTGAGTTCCGCATTTGACTCTTTCATTCCATTAAGGAAAGTGGCAACCAGGGGAATCATTCGAACGATAATACTTTGATTACGTGTACACAATCAGACATAAAACTACTTTGCCCATTGTGAGAAATGCAACTTTGAAGGAGGGTGAGTGAAGAAAGGGAAATCCAATTCGAAATATAGAAATGGCGTGCAAACGCATAATTGTCTTCAAGAACCAAAACAATGTAAATGGTCATAATGCTAGTCACAATAAACTATATTTTCTACTTGTTTGTGTGCGCGAAGAAATTTGTGTCGTGCACAATTTAATAATACTTTTTTTTTGTTTCATCGCTGCTTTTATTCCATTACGTGCTTAATGACTCTGAAAGCTTGCACTAGAAACCTAAACACGCAAGCATTGGTTCTTACTTGATCCATTTTGTTTTCATTTCTGTTGTGTATTAAAGGAGAATACACTATTTTTTAATCGTTTCTTTCGTTTGATTGTTTTTCGTAACCTTGTTTACAAAAAATAGCATTTTATATTCTTTTCTCGTGCATTTGCCGTTATTGATGGCCGGGCAGCTTCCGTTGATGGTTTGGCTTTGTCAAACTTAATTTTTATTTATTTTTTTACCCTCTTCTTGTACTTTCATTTCCGATAAAATGTTCTTCGCCTAATAACTTTTTGAAGGCAACACTGAATGTGCCTCACTCTAAAGCATTCGTTTTCAAGGCAACACACGACTGCCTTATAATCTACAACTCAATTGCATTTGTATTTTTAATTATATTTTTATCGTTGGAACTTCAGTCTAAACTAATAATAATAGCTTCTGTGCTACATTTTTTAATATTTGGAGGCTTTTGTTCGTCTGTTACATTTTGGACACTTTTTTTTCTATAGTTTTCGGATTGCAAACATGAAATCCTTTTTTTCTGTCCAATCTTTTTCATAATAATATATTTAGAACTCAAAATTCTCACTCATTCATTAGATATGGAGAAAATAATTTTTCTTCTTGTTCGAATGAATATCCAGCTTGAAAAGTATAATGAATTACTAAAATTTAATTTGCTTGCCGATCTGTTGCAGTTTTGTAACTTATTCGTTATATTCGTTACTATATTATTCGTATAGTTAGTACGCATGATAATAAATTTATAGAAGATTGAAGGCCTATGAAGCATTATGAAGCAAATATTTTGTAATTTTAAAAATGTAGAATTCTTGAAGAATATTTTTTAAGTAAAATATTTAAGTAAAGTAAATACTCTACAATTAAAAAGTCGTATACGTAAACATATACTTTCATTTGAAATATATTTTCCCAAATTGTAGAAAAACGGCCTCATGAATGCCTGTATTGCTTCAGTAGACAATGGTTTTCTAATTTGAATTGACAAAAAAAATTTTAAGTTTTGCAAAATAAGTTAAAATAGATTACAGATTCTTAATTTTTAAACGAATAAGTTGAAAAAATATGCCAAAGCGAAGAAGTTGTATTCAAATAAACAACAACAAAAAACCCCTTGTGCTTTAAAATAAGCTTTCCCCATTAAGAAAGAAAAATCATCGGTCTACAGAAATCTGAGTAACTTCTAATTAATTTAAATACAAATTTTGCAACATAACCTAGTCCAAAACTTGAATTATATTAACAGATTTTAAAGCAATCCTTAACTATTGCAAAATGCATGGCAAAATTTGTTCTACAGGGGCGGGTTCAGACGTTTTGTTAAAATTTCGAAGTTAAAACTGTTTGTATATGTACATGGTTAACTCCTCCCTTGTCTAAAGATTTTTCCTTTTAAATATCTGAAAATTAAATTGATACAATATTAGAATATAAACTTATTTAAAAATTAGGAGTCAGGAAGGAAAAACTTAAAATTAGGAAAATCAGGAAGTACTTCAATGAAATTTTTTTAAAAAGTGGCAATTTTTTTCTTTTTACTTGTTTCGATCTCTATTTCATAATTTATTTCATTCCATGTGTTTTTCAACTAAAGTTTAGAAAATCGTTTAGTTTATTTGATTTACCTTTTTTATAAAACATATGATCATTGAAAAATATCATTCTAGTTATAAGATGAAGTAGTTTAATATCCATAATATCATATTATTTTGTAGTTGCACAATTTTACAATTAAGCCTTAAATATTGCATTACATATTTTATATGTTTAGTGCAAACTCGCATACGTTTAGGCTTTCGAAAATGAAGGAAGTATTTTTGAAAAAAAGCTGTATTGGAAAAAGGAAAACATTGAAAATCACTTTAAATTTAATCATTTTCTTATTTTCGCAATTCTATTAATTTGAAGTTACATTTTGTGGAAAAGGAATTTTAACCCTATACTACAATGTTCTTCAACCTTAGTTGTATGAATACGTGCAAGGAATGTAGGATAATAATTGTTTAGAATTTAAATTAATTTCTTCATTAAAAAAGCACATTTAGATTAGCTTTCAGAAATTTTTCCGTGAAAGCGGCTATATCTCAATGTTTATTTGGAGTTGGTTCTCAATTATCTGCGTCCAGTTAATTATTAAATTATTCAAAATTAATTTTCAAAAAGCAAAAATATAAATGAATCAAATATGCACCAGTCATTAATGTAAGCTTAAGATACTTAAAATAAGAATTTTAATGAAATTAAATGGATTGCTTGGCATTTTTCAATAAACATTCATTTATTTCGTATAAGCCACTTTTGATTTAAGTGGCTTTATAAGATTTTAAGATTTCCGAAAAATGCTTTTTCTCTTAACATGCTACATTGCAACAATTATCTAAAATTTCAATAGTAATAATTTTCTTGCTCAATTTTTAATTGGCATGGATAACTGGAAATCTCTCTGAAATCTGTAACGCAAGAGTTGCAGTACGGCCTCAATATTGCAATAATTTGTGAAACCTCGCCTTTATTTGTCTGATCTTTTGATAGATATTGAAAATACTAAAGAGCGTAGAAACTTACGAAGATTTATATCATGCAGATTTTCGAAAGGGTTATAAGGAGAATTTATCAGTATCTTTTCCTTAACATATAATAAAACCGAATATGCGATATGATTGGTAAAATTGGTTGGTTTAAACTGTCTGTATTGCAGCTGCTTTTAAAACTTATCGTCTCTAGATTTTTTGCTGGTTGGTTTCATTTAAGATAATTCTCTGAATTTGGTGCAGGTTTGATCTGATCTAGAATACCTAATTAAGCATTCTTGCGTGTGATTCTTATTTACCTGATATGAGTTAACCGCTCATTAAAATGTTTACAAAAAGATATGTAAGAAATTTAATCTAAATATCTATATTTCGACCATCTGCATTTTTATTAGGAAGAAATGATGAATTTATTAATGTTTAATGCTTCGATGTCATTACTGATAACATAGCCTCTGACGCAAATAATTCTAGCTATGTTTTAGCAATTCAGTTCATTTTATAAAAAGTGGTAGTTTCGTATCGTATAATGGTTTGGATATAATCTTCATAACCCTGCTACATTTATTCTGAGATATAGCCTAAAATTCCTAGTTCTATAAATTTAACTGGAACAATTGCGGATAAATGACTCATCCTGAAATATATCAAGGGATGCTGCTTATTGAATTTACTACTGAACGATAAAATAGCTCCATGTGGGCGTTATAAACATTTCAAAGTTCACAGCTGAAAAATTACATTTTCACAAACTTTAGTACCGTACAGTATCCAGTACTTTTAGAGATCGGAAAAATATATACTGAACGTGTTGTAGTTATCGTTTTTCTGCAAAATATGTTAACTGCAACATTTGAACTAAGTTTACTGTAAAATGTTTCCTGTTTTTGTCTTTTAACGAAAATCGGAATATATTTCTGTTTGTTTCGTGTCATTTTTAGTTTGTTTTATTGATGATTTGACTTATTTTTCTCTTTCTTTTGTCGTCAAGAATCGGGAACTATCGGACCTTTTCAACTATTTTCTGTTATGATAAAACCCGCAGTTAATATATTAACACATTCATCGCTATGGGCGAATTAGACGCAAGCTCCAAGAAAGACAAAAAGTAACCAATGTTCGCTCTAGACAATTTATAAATAAAAAAAGCAAGTGGTGAACGCATTCTGCGGACATCTATTAATATGTTTAACTTAATAAATTTGTTATGCGAGTCAAATTCTAGTGCGCTGCGAAGTTTCCTGAAAGACGAGATTTCTCGTCCGTAGCCGATGAATGTGTTAAATAAACACGGAAAGTTTTAATTACAATTTTCATGTTGCACTTTGAACTTACTGAAATTTATAATTTTACACTTAAAAAAAAAACTTTTTTAACTCGAGATCACACTTTTATAAGGAAATGAATCGAACCAAATCTACATCTTCATGCCGCCTGCACACGTAATCGACTTGCATTAATCTCTGCAAATTTGTTGTCTATCATACTTCTGGGCAGAAATTATGTCTAAAGTCTCTTATCAGATTAACTTCTTCCCGTATTCATACTGTCTTCTTTCCTATCATTTGTTAAAAGATTTTTTTCGGTCCTTTAGCATTTCAGTTACACACTGTTACTGATGCATAGTGAAAGTTTCGCTACCGAAACGTGTGAGAAAATGTAAAACTTTGACGAAGTTGCATGAGTGTGAAATTAAAATTTTTCGGAGAGTTTTTAAAAAAATTGATTGGGTGTGTATTTGCATTTTATACTTCATTGTCTTGAAGTCCGGAAGTATTTAATATGAACCCTTATATTGTTTTTTTAAAGTTATTAAAATGTTGAAAGTGTCTTCGATTTAATTAGAAATTTTTTCGGATGTCCTTTTAGAATAATTCAGGAACAGAACCGTATCCAGGTGACCCTACACGCTTGGCAGAACTGCCAAAACTGCGCCCCCCCACCCCACCGAAACAATTTTGTATCTTGGTGGGATGGGATATAAGGGAACAAATTTAGGAATCAGTTGCAAGATTCCGATGGTTTATCACGGTATGCCTAATTCATACCGGACTGGATATATGTTTCTTCGGAAGTTGGTAATAAATATTAGCAAAGGTGTCATTCCTGTTTTCAGTCAGCATTCGGCAAAGAATGAAGAATGGAAAATATACCTCCATTTTTTTTACGTAGAGTAAGAGCACTCCAGCAACTTTAAAAGACTTAAGTTCGCTATCTTTACATTGTTTTTTGTACTGAATATTTGAATAAGATGTATGATGCAAATGCCATAGTGTTTGTTTTAAGTTTTATTTCGCTAAACATAGATGCAGTTATTCTGCCAAACGCAAATAAACAAAAAATATATCTATGCTAAGATAGAGAGAGGGAAAAGACCGCATAAAGTTTCGCAATTGGTGGTAAAAATTATCAGTCCGTATTGACGTTGAAATCAAGATATAAATGACAGCGATTTCTTTAATAAAAGATAAATGCAATTCCTGCCGTTATGTGAAGCGTTTTCTTTCCTCGCTGAGTTACGTTATCGTCACCAATTAATTTTACTGTTAACAAACGCATTAAAATTTGCTTTGACTATCAAATCATTAAACTACCAATACTGAGCCTAAAATAATTATTTAAATATGGCAGCAATTTTTTTTTGTTTGTTATAATCCTCATATTTAGAGCATGTAAAACTAACAAGTACATGCGCTAAATATGACATGACGCTCTACGTACATGCACTATTTAGTACAAGCATTTTAGTACTAAATTATTGTAATTATAAACACTTTTGATTCAATAAAAGCCAGAAAGGTTGGTTTATAACATTTCGGATACACTAGAGCCTTTAAAATTTTTCAGAGATAATGTACGGTTTTTTTATGCACATAAAAATTACTAAAATAATAAGGAAGTGCAATTTCGCAAGTCATAGACAAATTAATAACTTATAATTTTCATGAATGCTTGAATCAACATTTTTTCCCTGCAATAGCGTATCCCCTCATTTCATGCGCTGACTTTTAAATGCCATATGGTACTAAATAAAACAGTATTAAACTTTATTAGTTGTAAATCCTGATTAATATATTTAAAGATATGTATAAAATTATGTGATGAATTATATTATGAACATTATTAAATATATTTGTTATTAAGACTTGCACGATTTTATCTGTGGTAGCAAAATATTTACTTCAATGTATAGAGTTTTTATATACTGGGAAAAGGTAATGTATATAATTTTTTCATTTTTATTTGTATGCATGTGGGGTTTTTTTTTTTCCGACTGATTACGAGATTTGTACACATTTTATATATTTCAAATACGAGATATATGGAATGCACCTTTGTTTATATATTTCTAATATATCAAAAGTCTTTTACAAAAAAACTTTGATTTTCTAATTTTATCCATATTTAAGGAGTTAAAGTCAGAATGCACCAAATTTTCTGTGAAAATTTTGCGAAATTTTGTTTTAAAAAATTGTTAATGTGTAAATCCTATCAACCCAAAAATGTTTTATATGTTATTTTTTAAGTTTATTTGCCCTTTTAATCTTTGCACTCCGCAGTAAAAAGTTTCTAAAAAGATAATGAGGATCACATTTCAAAAGAAAACAGAAGGTGGCCACAGACTCGGTATTTGCCCTGGGCGCCATTTCATGTAGGTACGCCACTGCAGATCATTCCAATCTAACTATAGAACCTTGCTTTTTTTTCACTGCAATTTTTGCGCCCCCTTCTGATCTGCGCCCTTGGCGGGGGCCAATCGCGCCACCCTCCAGTAGGGCCTTTCCTGAACTGTACGGTAGTGTAGTTCAGGAAAGGATTCCGAATTAAGATTTTAGAATAAAGCTGCTTACAAATACGAAAACCTGCAAATACATTGCTGTGTTCTTTACAAACCAGCGGGAGTAGTCTCCCCTAGACTTTCTCCTAAAAATTCTCGTATACTTTCCCAAAAAGGTGCAGTTTCCCCTTCTCCCGTGTGTATAAAACAATTCGAACCTACTATAACCCAGAATACAATGAGTATCAGAAGGTTTTTCATTGTAGATTTTAACTATTGTAAAATATTTAGGTAAAGAATCAAATTCAAAGAGATGCGTAACAATTGAAATCCATCTAGCACACACTTCCACTCTTGCCGGCTCACGGACAAAGTGACGTAATCCTTCCGCGTGCACAGAGATTGCTACCAGCACGCATGCGTATGGAGAGTCGGATTAGAAAAATTAATTATGCAATTTGAACGCCTTTTTTTCAACCTATTGAAACGAAATTTGGGCACAGATCTATAATTAATGTTAGCAACCGTCTTACCAATTTTTATTTATCTAAGCCAAAGGGTTTAGGAGATATAAATTTTACAAGTATGCGATTATACAGTCCAACAGACAGTCAACCCTTCGACGGATTTGGTCCAAAATTTGATACGGGCCTACATCCATGATGATAAAACTGTGTTCCAAATTTTATCCATCTAGCTATTCCAGTTTTTGAGTTATAATGCTCAGATGAACGCGAACAGACAGACTTCCCGCAGACGGAACTTGTCCAAAATTTGATAGAAACTTACAAATTATGTGTAAAGACCACATGCCAAATTTCATCCCTGTAGCTCTAATAGTTTTCGAGTTATCGTGTTCACAGACAGACAGACAGACACACACACACACAGACAGACAGACATAATTCCAAAATTGTGTTTTTCGGACTCATGGAGGTCTAAAACGTGGAGATTCGTCAAAATCTCGTATTCGAATTTTTTGAGGATTACAATACTTTCTCTTTGTATACTTCGTATACGAGAAAGTAAAAATGCTGTCGAACAGGTTTCTTTTCCTCGCAATATTGGATAGAATGACAATTAAGCTATTCAATGGTTATGCTAGTTATGTCTATTTACATTTTGATTACGATCGTTTCCGACGGCATATAAATCAGCATTCCAGTTTAATTCGTCATGTCGTCTATCAACTGTAACATCTTTATTATTCATTTATACACCAATTCCGTCATGCAAAAATTCATTGATATTAGTCCTTGAACTTTAGTTTGTTTTGCTTTATTTCATATCCTTCATAATTAAACCTTGGGCTCAATATGGCTTTATAAGCTGCATGTTTTAAAAAATTTTTCCGCAAAAATATTTTATTTGCTTTAGATGAGCGGCTCTTAATCGCTTTCGACTCCTACACCATTTCAGCTACAAGAATATATCGCAAACCCAAGTGTACATATAAGTAACAATGAAAATTTTTTAAATAAATCCAGTTTAACAGGTTTGTTTGTGCAGTTTAATGAAATATAATCGGTTTATTTAACAAAAAATTAGCAATTGATACCGAAGAATGTAACGGGAGCTTTCCGAGACTCCTAGTAGGGTTGCGACCCAGTAGTTAAAAAAGCCCTGCTTAAGATCGAGAATGAAACACAAAAAGAATGCCATGGCATGAATACTAGCGAGCTTACACATCTAAAAACACATTTATTTCCGTTTTTATTCGACGTTAAAGTTCTTTTCTGACAGCAACAAGATTGGAAGAGTATCTGGTAGGGCACTGTTGCGCGGAAGCGGATAGTCCCACAATCTTTCTGTCAATTGTTTCCGCCTCTGATCTTTTAGCAATTTCCCTCTAGCACGCGAGTCGAGTAAAGTGTCGCTCGACAACGAGGAGGAGGGGCGAGAAATTACCTTTCGTGCTCTGCTTGGATCTCCAGTTTTTTCATGCTGTGGTTTTGGAGGTTTCCAGTAAGTAAACAAGCACAAATAGTGGTTTTGAACTTCGTGCTGTGCAAAGGTGCAATTGCTGTTCAGTGGGAATTAAAGCCCAGATTTGGAGAAATGAGGGAAGAATATATATAAGTATTTTTTTTATTTTTCCCTTAGACTCACCACCTTTTAGAAATTTCTAAATGGTTCGTAGTTTTTCCCTTGAGAATATATAAGTTTGTTATTGAGCCGTCTTTGAGTTTAAAGCAAACAGACCGAGAAAAGCTTCATCTTGTGAAAGATGCACTATCTGTTTAATTGATTCTGTTAATAGGAGTAGGGAAGAATGATATGTTTAATTATATATATATCATAGGTAGATGGCGCCACTAGATTAAGAATAAGATTGCATCATATATTCATTTTTATTTTTATGTACATTTCCAAAAATATATATATTATTATAAAAGGTTAAATTTATAGTTAATTTTTTAATGATGTTTATTATAGTATTAATAGCCTAATTTAGAAATAATATTTTCGCTTTAAATGCGGAGCTGTCTTTAGGATAACGCTCAAGTCATAACAATAATTAAGACTATTTAATTGGTGTGCTTTAAGTTATATACTTTTTCGTTTCTAATCTTGAAAGATTTAGATTAATGTGACAAATATCGGTTCCCAAGACTGATTGGCATTTGATGTTGGAATTCCAGAAAAGTTTTATGACAGGAAATATATATATTTTTTTATTTACATATTTCTTTATTCAAAAAACCTCTTGGTCTAAAAAAATCTAGTTTCAAATCAAAGCACTTCTGTGATTGTCAAACATTGCCAAAAAATATTATCAAATTATATCATCACGATTGCAATAAATAATAAGATGCATCGTGGCGTCCAAACTATATCACGCGCACGATATACCACTGACTTAATTTACTACTTTCTATTAAAAAATGGAAATTCAGTTGAAATATATGATTAATATAATTTAAAATTTCTCTGGAACTATTGATCATAGCGAGATAAATTTTATATCAATCGATAGAAAATTTTATTTCACTATTTTAGAGCTATTAAATTTGAAATTAGAACGACAATTACTCTTTTAAATTACTACAGCATTATTTCATTGTTAGAGAACCTAAATTTCAGTAATTTTAAATTTATTTTCTCTAACAATGAAATAATGCTGTTTAACGTCTCGCAGTGCTATGGCTCGAGTTTTCTTGTTGGTGACGTCAGCGTTACCGAGAGATCTGGGCTATTATATTAGTAATAGGGAAGAAAACTGGGATTGTCAACTTCTTTCTCGACGGATTATAATTTTACTTTGATAAAAAAGAATTTGATAGTATCTCTTACGCGATCATGAGTGTCCGAAACATTTGCTTCATTCAACATTCTCTTCTGTATCTTTATTATGTTTCAACGAAGACTCAAAGAATTTATATGTGCATTATTTATTCTTATGAATCTTAAAGTTAATTCATGCAAATAAATTTATAATTTATAGCTGAGTTATTCGAACACACATTGATGACAAATTCAACTTTCCGTGGTCTACTGATGAAGAGAAATGGAATCTACGATGAATTCTTTCAAAAAATTGCTGATAGAGATAAGATAGCTTCTATCGGTTTAATGCCCCTTATATAGTGTGTGTTTGAATTTCCAACCATTTTGATGTAAGATTTCACGCGATATCATCTGTGTAGTCCGGTTTATACAGCTTTCGACTACTTTTCTCACGGTGATATGATTTTGTTTGGTCAAATAGTTTTGATAATGGAATCTTGTTGTTTTGCTCAACTGAATTCGCATCAAACGATATTACTCAAATTATTGAAGGTCTTGTGAAATAAGTATAATTTTATCTCGAATTAGATAAATGCTACTTCTACTTAAAACTGTTTTCAGACTTCTTGGTTTATATATGGTCTGTAAAAAATGACTCTTATAGTATTTCCCGTTTCTATACTTTTCTGTTAAAAGAAACTTTGTCATTTCCCTCGCATATAAGAAAGGCCTCTGTAGAGTGGTGAAAATTTGCTTGCTTGACCCAAGTAAGTGTCTGAAAAAATCTGCAGAAACATCTGTTGTTTTGTTCTTGCAAATTTCCTGCTTCTTCTTTGAAAGTGATAAACGTTTACTCTCAGTAAACCTTGTATTCATAAAAGGTGTCATGGTTAATTTTAATAGTAACTATTTGTTTTTTCTTGAATTTTTTCCTGTTATGCTCATCGATTTGTTTACAACAGCATTTTGAAATGGAAAAGGCAGTATATTTTGAAACAAGTTCAATCAGTAAAGCGTAGAACATGTTTTATATATAAAAATGTTTTAATGAGTCATCTAGTTGAAAACACTAAGCGAAATGGAAGGTCACTTTCAAAAATATCAGTTAAGTGCTAAGGTATTAATTTGCATGCTATGGTAGTGCAGTTGAATTCTAAAAACCATTTTGTAACAGTACTTGGTAAGTTAATAAATGCATGATCGTTATTATTCTCTTTTAATGACTTGTCATGTACCTCTATCGAAATGCGTTTCTGTCTCTCTCTTTTGATTATATCCAAAACGTTTCGCATACACAGAACATGCGAAGAACGTATTCTATGCCTTATGACTGATCTTGTTTAATTAGAAAGGGTATATAGAATGGATAATTAAAATAATAATTGTAAAATTAAAAAAAAAGTTATGGTCAAAGTATAATGTAACGATTTTGGAAACACCATGCTACACAGTGGTGGACTGGCCAGCTTGCCCGATGGCAAGTGGGCCCCCTTACTCATAAATCAATAAGGGGCCCCCAGGATGTATGTGTGCGAAAGAGAGAGAGAGGGAAGAACTCTTTTTCTAGCAAATTTCCTATGCTTTTTCTAAGCAGAATAGCAAGTAGTTCATATGGTGTATTTTAAAGGAACTTTGTCCTTAAAGAGTTTGAAATCCATTTTTGAGTGATGAATGATGTAATGATATTAGTGAAATTTTGAAGCTAAGGATCATGTTATTAAGAAATTCATTGTTTGAGGAAAACTTCGAATCCTATATATTGCTATCTATTGAAAGAGAATTTTTAGATGATTTGGTTGCAGATTTCCACCGTCATCTAGTGAACTCAAACATTTGTTGACTTGCCTTTAATGAAATAGGCAACTTCTGTGCTTTTGATTTGTAAATCTTTGACAGTAAGAAGTATTCTATAAAAACATTAAAATAGTTAAATAGTTTGCACTTTATTTTCTGTTTGGTTAAAAAAATTCACCATATAACAATATAGTTCCGAAATATGTATTCCAGTATGCCAAAATCATTTAATACTCCATCATAAATATGCATTTCTTACTTCCAATAATATGTATAATGCGATGTGTGCATACTGACTAGGAATAAATTATATTAACTTACTGATTTTAATTTATTTTATTTGTAATCAATGATATGAAAAAAAATATATTTAAGATAGCAGTGTAGATGTGGATATAGGGCCCCATTGCCTCGTGGCAACCACTATTTTCAGACCCTGTCCGCCACTGATGTTACAAGGTTTAAACAGAGCCTTAGAGGGATAAATGCTGTCTGGGCCAAGTGTCATTTCTCTCTCCCCCCCCCCCTCCCGACACGGCTATATTTGTCTTCAAAAGATGACACGAAATTCACTAATATTTGTCTTTGGGGTTACTCTCTCCCCCTAAAAAACTGACGCTGGTGGCATATGTACTCCTTTGCCTCGCCCCCTTCGTTTTGAGTAGGCAAGGAGTGGCCGCTGGGCTTGAAATATTTGTTTTCTGTTTTGTGAGCATTTGTAGGAGAATGAAAGCACTTCGGTGATGGATTCACTTATAAGGTACATCGCATCTTAAATTATACATAACGCAAAGAAAATATAGTTTCTTCAACTTATTGAGCTTTCTTATTTATTTTTTAAAATCTTCTCTTCATATCATTCTCTACGTACTTTAAGATCTATGGAAAAAATGCGTTTCAAATCTGAGGTTCCTTACTATCCAGATAAGCAAATAAAACGGAATGTAACTAATTAATTTCGTGTGTTTATAATTTCGCAGAAAAATACTATATTGGTGGAAAAACATTTTTTTTTTTTTGAGGATGCCTTTTTTAAAATGCTAAAATTATATTCAGAATTTTAATTTTTAAATTCGGCAAATATCGTTAAGTTAAACTCCTTATAAGCCAATAACATTTCTCTTTTTTTAATAGCATGCGCCATACGCACTGCACTTAAATAAAGTTTAATAATTCACTTCCTGTTCAAATAGGAAATGAATCGTAAAATTTTAATAACTGTAACTAGTCTGCCATAACTATTCGTGAAAGTAGCAGAATATCCTTACGATTTGCATAAACGGTTGTCTTCCAGTATGGACCGACCAATTAGCGCAACACGAATTAATCCGTAAACTAAATGCGTGCTGCGATGCAAACAAAACGTTTTCCCCCGATGAATTAAACTCCAATTGTGACATCAGAGAGAACGCACTTCACTCTTCTTCCGATGGAGGCCTGCTCTGAGTGACGTCACAGGAAGACATTCATCTTCCACGGTCATGCTTAGTTACTATTTTTACATTGTGATTTTTTACTTTCCACTCATCGTCACCCTTAGGGTTGATGTACACCCGAATATTTGATGGATAGCCAAAAATAAAAATTCCCAGAAGAAAACAAAAGGAACAAAAAGTGGAAGAGAAATAATGCCTTGTTACGGGTCATTAATGAAGTTTACCGACGCTGATAATCAGCGTTTTTTGACGCCAAAATGCGTTGGGATTTCGGTCTTGTTTATATTTATTCCCCCGGTGTTGGAATTCTAGTCACGATCAAGAATCGTGTGATGCCCATGATGAATAATTGTCCAAAATCTATCGGCTAGGAGAGCAGGCAAGTGGAAAATGCTCATTAGGAGGTATTTCCCAAGTTTTTTTTTTAAAAACTTATTTAAAGAAATGAGTGATGTTAAAAATAATCCTTTAAATTCGCATTTTAAAACTTGAGGTTTTCTTGTAATTGTAACGAGAATATTAATTGGTTTGCTGACTAATCCTGATTGTGGAGTTAATGCTAACTTTTTAATGCATTCACCACTTCACGCGCTTTCGACTCGACAGTGGAAACCAAGTTGCACGGCTAATTTTCTTTAACAAAACCGTTTTGGTCGAATTATAGTCTTGCTTGTTTACTTATTCAGGGTTTCTTTGATAATACAGAATGGCGACAGAACCTGGAAATCAGGGATATCAAAGAAAAGTCAGGGAATTTTATCGATCTGGAAAAGTCAAGGAAATTCGTAAAAATATCTAAAAATCGGGGGACATTAATAGTTATTTGAGTTATTATCTATAAATTAGTATCTTATGTCTAACATTATTTGTAATAATAAATGGATTTTTTTTAACTATATTCATTTATAAAAGCATAAGTTTTTGATTAGAGCAATTAATTTCTTATGTTTTGTTACAGAATAAAGATTTGAAGTAATATTTTGGCAGTTTCTCTTAAATCTTTTATATATTATTAGGTACATATAATTATACTATTTTTATATTTATGCTGCAACATGTTATTCTGGTACTCATGCAAAGAGCACTAATTAGTTATTGAACTGTTTTAAAGTTTTGAGCAAAGATAATATTAACCTTTATTGTTAAGATAATTTAACTTGTGTCGCAAAGAGTAGTTATAATGTTTCTTAGAATTCTTATGCAGTTTTAGAAGCAAAGTATTTTGTTAAAATTTCCAGTATTTTTTACATATAAGAAATTAAATATACTGTTTTAATTGATTTTTTTAGGATGTTCATTCCATTTTTTAAAAATTAAATTTCATAAAAATATTTTTTCATATTAAATAACTGGATAAAAGTGTTTTTAATAATGTATATTGTACACATACAGTGATTCTGGGTAGGGAGAAAGCCAGGAAACTAATATAATTAGTAACCGTAAATCAGGGAAATGATGTAAGTTTAGTCAGGGAAATTTTTTTTTCACAGTTTCCGTAGCCACCCTGTAATATTGCCTGTGTTATAACAGTATCTGCAAAAAAAAAAAGTTTATTTTTGGACTAAATTAGTCTGAAAACAGGCAAGCTGAGATCTCGCATATCTTAGGAATTCAAGATCAAATGACGCTGAACGACTATTTCATTAAGCTATATTTTATAAATTTCCAGTCTGAATCGGGTAGCAGTATCCTGGTGGTTATGTCTTAGCTCCGGGACCGAGGGTCTCAGGTTTGAAACCCGACTTTACCAAAGATTTGCTGAGTATGTGGGTCTGGGGTCTGGTGCTCGTTAATTCTGACAAAGAGGACAAACATCCTTCTGCTGGCATGGCGTAAAAGTTTGGAGAGAGGGGACCTTGTCAACTGGCCACGTTTCAAAATAATAACGTTCATAACCGAACTCTGATATAACTAAACTAACTATCTACTATTTTGAAGGGGAAAAGAGGGTGCTGTAACTTGAACATTTTATCCATGTATTTGGTTTTTTTAAATAATATATTTCTTAAAATTTTATCGCTGTGTTGTAGTTTTATCAATATATTTATTATTACAATCTACTTTTAAAAGATGTTAGGTTCCACAATTTTGCAATGTTGTATTTCCAGCAATGTTATGTGTTGATGTTTTTATCAAAGTTTGACTGATTTTTTTATCTTTGATTTAATAAGTACTTAAAAAAGCAGATGTCATGACAAGATTGATCACTTTCTTAGAAAATTCAAGGAAAGAGTTCATTCTTTCTTACTTGGTTGATGTATGCTCAAAAGTACTATGGAATCTCCGAATTTTCTACTAAAAAATAAATATACACAAATAATTTAAATTGATGATGCAAATTAATTATTCAATAAGAATTTTAATGACTAAAAATTGTTTTTATTATTTGAACAGCAACAGAATACAAATATCTTCTCATATTCCTATTATTTTTTTTTCATTCAAATGCTGTTGTGGTTAGTAAAATAATCAAAAGATTTATTGATAAGTTGCTTGAAGCTTGCAACTGGATTGCAAAACGTGAGGATAATTTTCAATATTAAATGCATGCTTGCACTTTTAATACATTCAGTGAATTTTTTTCTTCTTTGTTTCTTTTGTCGCCACAAAAATTCATAACTCTTAGTGAGGGCTTATACCGTGTATAATGAAAACACCTGAAAAAAAGTTTAATTTCTAAATGATTTGTCCTTTAAACATACAAATATACAAGTCTTCCTTTTTAAAAAGCAGCTTTTTTCATAGCTGCTTGCAGTTAGTTATACGTGATTTCGCTTGACAATAAGGGAGGTTTCTATCCAAGATTAGTTTATCACGCGATTGAAAAGAGTTTCAATAACTAAAATGTAAAGTTCTGACTATACCAATGTGATGTTAGTCTCCTTCTATATTTTTATTACCTATTAAAAGGTAATATCTCATTATTTAGTAGTGCATCAAAAATTTTGATTTGGTAAATGAGTCACTACCAACTACATTTCTTCAAAAATACGCTTAGAACTTTTTTCCTGTATTGAACAAGTAATACTTATATCTAGTGAAATTATTACCTAGATTAATTTATTTCAAATTTAGATAGTAATTGCTTGATGTCTTTTTTTTCTGCTAATTTTATTATCTTTGAACGCAGTTGTCTTTTTCAATATTTGTATTCCACAAAGGTTAGGGCTAAATGCAGTTTTGAAATATATTAATTTTGTATGTCATCTTTTAATTTTTTTTTATTGTTTTCCATAATTATGCTTTCATTTTATATCATTTAATTTAAGATGATGCTGGAATTCATGGAGCTATAAAATGTACCTTTTCTCGAAATATATTTTGTGTTTTCTGTTCTTACTAGGCTGACACTAGTAAAGTTTAATAGAGCTCTTTCATCGAAAATATCTTTTATGCATCTTTTTAAAGCTTTTAGGAATGAATTTATAAGCGAAAGCTCTATTCGAGGAATCAGAAAGCGTTTTCGCTTATAAATTCATTTCAAAAGATTTATTTTTATTTCATGGCGTTAATTTATGGATTCTTTTTTTTTTCATGTCACATTTTAAGAAACGGATTCGTATTACATCATCTAGTGAAAGAATGTGTCAGGCAACCAATATTCATGAGGTAATTAATTAAATGTTTTAATTAATATTAGGCGAGAGTCGCTGAATTTGGACTGGTGCCTAGATTGGACTGATATCATAATTTCAGTTCTATTATATATTTGGGTCATAAAATAGGCAAATTATATTGTAATAATGCAAGTGGAAGTGTGTGAAATCATTTTTAAGAGAATGCGCTATGTGGTTACAGTTTCAGAAAAAGTGTTTAGTTTTAGGTATCATCAATTAATTATTTTAACAAAAGGCAAAAAGCTTTTACACTGATTTAAATTAAATAAGAAGATATATTATTACATCATCAGATAGGAAATCTCTTTGACTACAATTTACTATAATCAATTTATTAAAATAGTTTTTAAATAATGTTAGCAGGATTTTTTTGTAGTTGTTGTCCAAAGATTGCCAAGTTTTCACCACAAACATTTGTCTAATTTGGACTATTTAAATCGATGAGATTATCATTTTAAACAACAGGAATATGTCAGAAAGCAGTTTCTCGCCACTAGTTGATCTCATGAATTGGAACAAATCAAATTATTAAAACAGTAAAAGGATACTGAATCCTTCAAATGCTGGATCAAAAACTGTAAAACCTATGGATACGCGTAATTTGTGAGGAAACAAACGGAGAGAAGGAAGTGATATAGTGCATAGAATGTCATATTTGGGTTCATGCATTGCGTGCTGGTGTGAATTTAAGAATCAGAAAATGTTTTTGCTTTAAATGTGTTTAAAGAAATTGGTGGTCCTTTCTAGGCAACCAGTATTCTTGATTGGACTGATGACACATTTTTTAAAGCTGCTTTTTTCCTAATTTAGAGCATAACTCATGAAAGTTGACTATACTATTCTGAAGATAAATAAACTACAAAAATTTACTACTTGTTTTTCAATAAAATTACTTCTCTATTACTGTATATTAAAAAAAATGTTCATGTAGTCTAAATTCGGTGACTCTGCACCATTATCAAGCATTGTTCTAAAGTAGTGAAATATTTTATTGCAGGAAAAAAATTACATCATGATGTTAGATGAAATATAATCGAAAAATCTTCGATGTATTTGGGAAATTTTATTAATCTGTAATACGAAACAGAAAATACATGGTTCTGTCTCCTCCTTTGCTTTTCGATCAGAAAAACACATCTGAAGCAGCGAATAGTTGGGATATAAAATTTTCACTTGTTATTCTGGGTCCATATACAGATCAACTATAATATTTCAAATGCTCGTAACTAATGCCTTATAAATCATTATTAAATAAAGATCATTAAATAAAGATCATTAAATAAACTTGAAATAGAGATTCAAATGTTTGCATTTCCGTATATTTCTGGCTGTCCAGTATATTGTTTAGCAACGGATTCCGAAACCCTCCGCGCTTTTGTACATGCGCCGGGCGGAGTTATTTTCATCAAAATAGGGGGAAAGTGAAGAATGGAAGGGTGATGTTTACATTTTACTGAGCGCGATCTAACAAAGAAGTCCGGAAATACGCTCATGTGACTCATTGCCTGACATCCCTTTCCGGTGTAAAATCGTCCAAAAGTGGTAGTTTCGGAATCTGTTGCTGAACAATAAGCTGTAGCGGAATGTAAGAAAGCAAATAGAAGAGACAAAAATATCTAGCATATCCAAGACTTGATATAAACTGATAATAACAGGATTTAATAAAATTCATTATAATGAATAAAGAAATCAGTTTGAATTTACCCCGAACGAAGCCGGGGGATGAGGCTAGTTTGTATATAAATCCAACCAAGCTTCTGCGAGAAGAAATATGTTTTTTTCCGTGAGAGATCCATTTGAGTTTCCAAAATTCATACTGCAGAAAATAAAACATTTTCCTACTAGACAAGTTCATTTGAAAGGCTTTTTTACACGCTTTTGTTCAACTTGCCTTGTTTCATGTTTGTAAAGTTGAAATTTTGTAATCGGTATTTCACTCACTTTCTGATGTGCTCGAGTTTTGAAATTTTATACACTTGTGTTCTCCATGACAATAAACTAATTTAATATTTTCGGAATTTAATTACCCGTTAATTTATAAATTTAAAACGCATGGCACCACCTGCGAAAGAATTCGGGGGGAAAAATGATACCAAGATTCTACTATGTTTATAGTAACGAATTCTAAATTAGACTTAAAAGTAGAAAATAATTTTTCAAAAAAGTTCTACTTTTATACACTATTAAAAACGTGTTTTGATCCAATTTATTTCATTTGCTGTTTCTAGTTGTTCGACAAAATTTAAAAATTACAGTGTTTAAAGGGTTGCGATCTTTTGGTTTTTATTGCTACATTTTTGGTCACATTGTTATAATGATGCACGCCACCGCTAAAAATAGTTACAAACTTTTAACCATTTGCATATCATATCAGGAATTCCTAAATCTTGGACCGCACGTGTGCTGTGTAGGAAAACTTAGGAAATCGCTGACCCGTGGCTGTGTGAGGTTTGCATTTTTCTATGAGCTTGAATTCCCCCTTTCCATTTTAAAAGGCTCTACCTCTACACCGATGACGTCATAATGTGAGGTGCAAACGCAAAGGCAATTTGATTGTCGCAGTTTATTATTATATTTCGTCGTCGGGTGTGCGGGAGGGCCGTGTGATATAAAAGAGGAGGATGGGGAAATTACGGCGGGGAGGGTAGATTAGGGAAGGAAAGGGTTATCGTATCGATCGCTTAATAAGAGCGTGATTCATTCAAAAAAATTTGCATATGCGGTCGTTTGCTGGCATAGCGTGCATTAAAATGGCGGATTGAACATTTAAATGAGTGTTGTTTTATTGTATGACTCGTAGGGAAAGCACGCCGTTCTCTCCGTCTGCATTTCCTTTGCCTCTTGCTAACTGAATTTCCTTTCCCTCGCTTCGGATTCAGTTTTCTTATCTTATTTAAGAGTTTTGATTCTTGCAGTTAACATATTTAATCAAAATTGCAGACTTTGGTATTTCTCCGTGCGATGTGTTTTCTCGAATTGGAGAAAGTGGTTTAGAGAAAGGGAAATCTGATTTTATTTTTATTGGATGTGAAGGAATTGTTAGAATTATCTTTCTTCTTTTGCATTAGAGAAACAGAATCCTGTATCAAGATATTGTAAGCAAAAATTGATGAGATGGAGTAAGTAACCAGAAGATGCGAAACTTCGTTTAAAGAACTGTGTTGATTTAAGAACTAGGAGTTCCTAGAATGATTTTCAAAAATATATCTTTCCCTGCTTGTTTAAGAGTGTTACTTCTAGTAAAAAACTGTAGGTTAATTCTGAATAATGTAGCAGAATTGAAATATTTTATTATTTGTTATACTTTTTATTTCAGCAATTTTCACAGATAAACGCAAATGCATTTCTTCAATAAATATAATAATTTAATGTAAGTAGAAAAATAGTGGAATAGAGTAGGCAAAAGATTTTTTTTTATTATCATATTTTAAACTTAATTTTTAGAACTTTGTTGACCAAAGGTTTAGGAATTCATTGAAAGAGTTAAGGAAATATTTTTTATTTTAAAGGCAATATAAGAATAATGTAAAATGTTTTTGTAATTGTTTTCAATTCAACTCTTTTTTCAAGTGTAAGCGGATATGGGTTAAACTCTATATTATTTGCTCTATCGACTCAAATCGAGAGAAGTAAGCAAATTTGATTCCTCCCCCCCCATCACTAAATACGAAACCTCTTCTCAGCTGAAAACATTCGCCAAAATTCTTTGCGGTCCATTTCTTTCTGGGAGATAGAAACAAATGTAGACTTTTAAAACCGCTGAAAAATTCAGAAAGCATTTAAAAATAAATATATTAATGGGCTAACTGGATAAACTACAGTAAAATATTCGATATTGCGCATTTGAAATTCAGGAAGGAGGAAAACAGCGACATCTAATATAGTTCATGACATGTTCTCATATCGCAATACATTTTTACTTTCTCGTATACGAAGTTATGTCTGAGTTACTGTTATAAATATGATTTATAATAACAATTAATAGCCTTTATGATAAATGTCCCAGGCGCTCTAAAATTACTCGAAATCCCCCAAATTTCTAGTTTTAGTTACTCTAACCCTTTTCAAACAAAAATTGGGATTAATTTTTACTTTCTCGTATACGAAGCATACAAAGAGAAAGTATTGCAATCGTCAAAAAATTCGAACTCGGGATTTTGACGAATCTCCACGTTTCAGACCTCCCCGAGTCCGAGAAACACAATTTTGGAATTACGTCTGTCTGTGTTTTACTTTGTTATTCCCCTAACTTGTCTCATAATGACGGGACAAGAACCTAAATCAGATTCGCAAAATGTGTAAATGTAAGGCGACAAGGTGGGCATTTTCTCCAAGCATTTTTTAAACCCGAGTTGAAAATGCAATTATATTGTTTGCAGAATCGGCACCTCAGCGATGTTTAATTAAGCGATTCCGTTCCAGCGAGAGCTGTTGATGCTCGGCTCGACGTTTCTTTGTGATTTGATAAATAGATTTCTTTGATTAGATGTCAGTGGCAGGAGTTAAACAAACTGAAGGGGAATTGTTGATGATCGCCGGCGAGGAAAAGAAACCCTCCTGTCCGCTCTACCATCGAGCTGTATTCGTTTCCCCAAAAGTTTTCAGGGCTTTGCTTTCCCATTTTTATCGGGTTCTCTCGGCGCCGATGACGAAAACAAATATCCGGAAATCATAAACAGCGATTTTAGTCCTTAGGAACGCGCGTTGTGTGCTGCACATTATACAGATGCGTACGTTTAATTTGCCTGTCAGCGGGTCGAAAAGTTTGACATGCAATTTTGGGTTTTGTATTTTTCAGCTGAGAGGGCCTCAGGATAGGTGGAGTACAGAGGGGCGAATGTAATTAACGGAATCCATTCTTTATCCAACCGTTGAGTGACTATTAAAGGCTATATTTCGTCCGGTGGTGACAGCGAAATCTGCCGCTAAGAAAACTGCGTTCTTCATGCACCCCACCCGCATATTTTGTGTGTCAAAACAAGCCCCCTCCCCTCCTCCACCCCCGTCGTCGTTTTGCTCGGGAAACGGAAAAATTTCATTCCCAAATCGTAAAATTTTACCCCGGAAAACGTCAAAAGGCGTCCTCGTGACTGACGATTTTGCCCGGGCACGCCGCATAGTTGAGAAAATTAACGACGCCCGAGGATTTCGGGCATTAACGACCTAAAACTATTATAAAAAGAGGGTCTCACCCCGGTCTCGGAGACCTGGTCGCCGGCGGGCTGCTGCAATTGATGGTTGATTACTTGATTGTGGGGTTTGCCTGAGTAATGAACTTTTCCTTTTCGTGCGTTTAGGGGAAGAAATCCAACAATGTGCCCGACACGAACGGTAATTAATTGCACATTTCAGACCGACTAACGCAATTATGTCGCAACTCATTATCTACTCCGAGAATCTGGCTCTGCGACTGAGTATTGATCATCAAATGCAACTAAAGATGAATAGCGCGACAAATCGGCAATTTTTTTCGCCCCCTTCGCTTTCCATTTTTAGCCCCCTCCTTCTCTCGCGCCCGTTACTCTTCTTAATATGTATATTCATTGTTCATATATATACATCGGGACGATGCCTGCCTCCACCCCGTCCTCCACCACCAGTCTTCCGCTAATTTTCCTCCCCTTTTCTTGGCCTTCTTTTCCACGGCGAATTTGAAGGGGGGTCGAATATAGATAAACCAAATCAGATCGTCGGATAAGACACAAATGACATCATTTATCATATGAAAGCATCGAGTATAAACCGAAAATGAAAGAAGGGTGAGATGATGAGGAGAAGAAGGGGGATAGGTGTGTGAGAGAGAGCAGCAATCTTTAAAGCAAAGGCGCGAGGCGGAAATAATTGCAGTTTGCTAGATTTTGCGAATGCTTTGCTTTAACAGTATAAACGAAAATTAAGACGAAACTGTTTTCTTCGGGCGCTGGAAATGCTATCAATCACCCACCCAGGAATTTGCTCGTCGAGCTGTGGAGGAGTTATTATCACAGAGCGGTCGACAAAATATAGTTTTATAAAAATTGTGGAATTCCTCTCTCGGAGGAGAGATATATCCCTTGTCCCCCTGTGAGGAAAATGCTGCCCTTCAAAGACGCAGCCCACAAAATAACTCAATAAGATAAGTTGGACTCTCTGCGTATGGAATGAAGCTTGGATCGGCCAACAATGTGAAAATCGTTTGTGAGGTTTTTTTTAGAGTAATTTGTTTTATCATAGGATGGTCCTCTGCTTCTATGTTGACGATGGAGACGTTATTTAAAGACTTTTAAAGCGCTTCGAATCATTCCATTCCACTGTAGTACTAAGGGACTGCTTTCTTTCGCTTTGGACTATCTATGAAAAAGATGGAAAGACGAGAGAAAGATTTTAATAACATTGTAGAAAAGCGTTTGAGAGATGACTATAATTTTCATTAAAGAATTCATAATGTTGTGTCACTAAGGTTTGATTTTTTTTTATTTTCTCGTATACGAAGAATATAGTTTCAATAAAAATTCTTCGCCTTCATTTCCTAAAATTCTTACATGGATGTATCCTTAATCCCCAGTCCACAAAATAACTCAATAAGATAAGTTGGACTCTCTGCGTTTGGAATGAAGCTTGGATCGGCCAACAATGTGAAAATCGTTTGTGGGTTTTTTTTAGAGTAATTTGTTTTATCATAGGATGGTCCTCTGCTTCTATGCTGATGATGCAGATGTTCAGGATATTTGAAAACTTTTAAAGCGCCTCGAATCATTCCGTTAGATATACAATCCATTTTTTATTTTGTGATATGCGAAATATACAAAGAGAAAGTCCTGTAATTGTCAAAATAATCGAACTCGAGATTTTGACGAATCTAGACCTCCCCTAGTACGAAAAACACAATTTGGGAATTACGTCTGTCTGTCTGTGAACACGATAACTCGAAAACTATTAGAGCTACGGAGATGAAATTTGATATGTGGTCTTGAAACATAATTTGCAAATTTCTGTCAAATTTTGGACAAAATCCGTGTACGGGAAGTCTGTCTGTCCGCTGTCATGTGAACACTATAACTCAAAAACTTGAATAGCTAGTTGGATAAAATTTGGTACTCAGATTTATCATCGGGAATGTAGGTTTATATCGAATTTTGGGTCAAATCCGTCAAAGAGTTGGACTGCCTGTCGGTCTTTATAATTGCATATTTCTAAACATTGTAACTCGTAAACCCTACCTATGGCTTTGATAAATAAAAATTGGTATGAGGCCTACTAACATTACTTGTAGATTCGTGCCCAGTTTCCGTTTCAATCGGTCGAAAAAAAGTTGTTCAAATCGCCTATTTGTCTTTTCGCATCACACAATGACGCGAGGCCGGTATTGCGTAATTGCGCGATTCACTTGAGTTAATCCTTTCCGCTTCTGCCTCCAAGCTTCCGATTCCCAAATTTTTTTTCTCCACTGCGTTAGGGACGCTTGCTCAGTTTACTTCATTTTAGCTTACTTTTTCTCCACATGTGTTAGGAGTATACGAGAAAGTTTAGGGGAGACCACTCCCGCTGGTTTAAATAGAAAGTTCTTTCTAATTCCCTGAGAATTTTGATTCTTAGTTGGATTCCATCATGTAAAAACTTTTGATGGAACCTAGATGCATTATAAATCCATCTTAATATAATATTACAAATAACTTTTTTTTTCCTTTCTTTTTTTAAGATAATAGTTGTCCGAGTAGAAAATACAGTTAACTAAGATAGTTCATTAAACAAATTGCAAAAGATATTTGTGGAAAAGGAAATGCGATGTCAAATTTTTTTGGTTTTCAGTAAAGTATGGTTATTTAAATGTGAAATTATAATCTTTTAGCTTGGTTAAAACAAAGCTTTTATATCGTCCGCACTAAAAAAACTCTCAGTGGATGACCAAAAGACATAATTTTTTTCTCTTGAAAGAGTGGTCAAGGGGGAAATTTCTGAGTTTTGGTGACTATTTAACCCTTTCGAAGACGGTGGGAAGTATACTTCCCACCGCATTCTTCAACTTCTAAACGTACAAGACAAGCTATGTTAAGGTTATCAAATTTTTCGATGAAGCAAAATCCGAAACGTTTCAATTTCTTATATCAAAACTTTAAAAAAAAATGACTTGAATTTTCAATTAATTATTAATTAATGAAATTAATTAACAAAAAATAAATGTCATCCAATTAACGAAATGAATTATTTTTCTTAAATTAATCTCAATCCTAAAGTTATTTTGTTATACCATTACTAGAAAAAAATGGCCCTTGAAGCGGTTAAATCTAAACGATGGTTGTGCAAACAGAAGAGAAATGGATGAGAGCTGCGAGATAAAATATTTTTTACTTAGAAAATTTTCATATTTATTCGAATTATGTGGGAAAAAAATAAGGTTAGATACCTTTTATAGGCATTTTTGCTTGTAAGATCAAAGATTGTTAATACGGAACTTTTTTACTACAATACATCCAGACATTAGTAGACAGTTAGTTATTCTATGGGAGCAGCAATGATTTTGCAACACGTTGAAATGTTTTATTAACATTGTTTTCGACAGTTAATTCTTAATCATGAGCGACTGATTATGACTGTAGCTATCATTATTGAATCAATGTTCTATAAACAAGTACAGGAAATGTGCCGATTAAAAGGCGTTAGTTAACACTTTTTTCCCTTTATATTGTTAGTAATTCTTACATCACTTAATTTGTTTTCCTTTTTAGATGTTATTTGATTAACTTTTGTAACCCTTCTCATATATATATTACTGTTCGAATTTCCTCTTTCTATTAGATGATAAATGCATGTGATTAACAATCATCATCTTCTAATTTCCATATTATACTAATATTCACATTCTCATATATATATTAACTGTTCGAATTTCCTCTTTCTGTTACATCATAAATGCATGTCGTTAACAATCATCTTCTAACTTCCATATTATACTAATATTCACTCTTTTCCTGAAGTCTTTTTATGAAAAATAATTATTGCATTCATATCTTGTTATATCTAGTTTATTTGCTTTTGGAACCTAAATAACCGATAACCACATTATTAAAATCATTAAACAAAATGAAATCTAGTAACTGTACTACATTTTACTTGGAACTAAACGCGGATGAAAATTATAATTCAAACAACGAGAAGTGTTTTATTTAAGAATATTGCTCATATTATCCCGATTTCTCACATTCTGGGTTGAAAAATATTTGAAAGCACTTGCGAATTTAAATAGTATTTTTTTTCTGTGAAATTTGAAATATACTAGTAGTCGTTATAAAAGAAATTGAGCATAATAATTCTATGTAAAGCATTCCATTAAAATTAAAATCATACAATGGATAAAGAACCACAGTACAGTTTTCGGATATACTTTGTAGCGGTTACAATCAATTGCTTTCTGCTTTCTATGGTAGGTGGCGCTACTGGAGCCATCTTTTTCCCATGATGTCTCTCTGTCATTCTTGTCTGTGTGCTTGTCTCGTGATGTTGTACTCTGTATTGTCTTGTGTCTTTTAACTTTAATGTTCTGTGCTGTGGAACGTAGCCTAATAAAAAATGGTTCCTAAAATTGAATGGATTCTTCAGCAGCACTACACACAAACTTGAGTCTCGTCCCTCTATAACTTTGCTTTCTACCGTTTAAAAAATTAAATGACTATCAAGCTCCAAGGTCGTGATAAATATTTGTGAAAACACATATAATTTGTTATTTTGGTATAGTGAATCTATAATTTTTATTATCAAAATTTCTGAAAAGCTGGATTGCTATCAAATCTTATCTACTAACATTTCTGAGTGTAATTCGCAAATTCCGCATTCCATCGACAAATATTAATATTGTTTTTATACTGAAATAAACATTTTGCAATAATAATGAATGAATATCATGGAATACTAATTAATTTTAGTATACGTAATGTTTAAATGCATTGATACTAATATGTGTGAATAACGTTCTTAATTTAAAGAATCTTAAATTTTATTTATTTTATACTTAAAGAAAAAAAATATTATATATATTTTTTTTTTGTCTTAAAGGCCCTTGATGGAAAAAATGAAACAAATGCTGATTTAGATATCTCATCTCTAGTAGCATATCAATTTTTTTAAGTAAAATTTATTTTTAAAGCTATTTTTTTTCTTACAATTGTCAAAAAGACTGATAGCTTTCGCTCATCCAATGTTTTTCTGTGTGACCTGACTTTCAATTGTGGCACATAATTTCAGAAGTCCTAATACAACAAGAGTAACAAACAATAATTATTATTTTATACAAAATTATTTTGTTTTATGAACTCTTCTGTAAGTAATTGTGACTGTATCAAGTGTTTTATACTACAATATGTTTTATAAAGCATATTTTTACATTTCTCT
>BGPR01000187.1:896713-918913 GCA_013235015.1 Araneus ventricosus | reverse complement strand
TTTCAACTGACAAGTGAAGCTAAAGAAATATAACCTTTGTTGGTGACGTAACTGACTTTTAATTGCGGCACATAATTTTAGAAGTCCTGATACAACAAGGGTAACAAACAATAATTATTGTTTTATACAAACCTTTTTCTGTAAGTAATTGTGACTGTATCAAGCGTTTTATACTACAATATGTTTTATAAAGCATATTTTTATATTTCTCTATGCACTAAATGATGTTTCAACTGACAAGTGAAGCTAAAGAAAAATAACCTTTGTTGGTGACGTAACTGAAAAAGCAAACTCGTCGGAGGGGAGGGGGGAGAGACAGTTTAAAAAAACTCTCATAATAAGAGAGTCCGCACAATTATTCATTATTGCATTCTTTATGGTCATGCAGCGTTGAATTGTAGATGGATTCGTTAATAATGGCAAACCAGGTGCATACCGAATTGTTTACTTGCTTCCCAATGAATACAATTCCGACGCAAATGGCTGTGATATATTACGAGAGGCTCAGCGAGAGGTCTGCCATTAAAAATATCCCTCCCTCTAAACACAGAATGATGTCCGATTCTATACCCAGTGGGTACCTGTCGCCATTGTTATGATCAAGGATAACTACTACAGCTGAAGCATTAAACGAATCCGCAGAGGAAATTGAAATGCTTGCTTTTTCAATGCTGCTTTTTTTATTGGTATGATTGCATTGACGTAGCTATTAAGTTCCTTACTTGGGATTTCATCACAGATAGAGCGGGTGATGTTGCTTTAGAATCACATTTGATCGTGCGTAATAGAATAGGCATTTCCTTTTCTTTTACGTTGGGGAGTGCAATAGATGTTGCGGTTGTTTCTTTTCTTCAAAGAAAAAGACAGAGTTTGCGGATAACTGATTGACAAGTAATTATGAGATTCGTGCTAAAAAGAAATTCACTGCGAAAATTTTTGGGATAATATTTTCATTGTAAAACTCAATAATAAGCGGAATTTTCTACATGGTTCTGGATTTTTTTAATAATGGCTAACTAGAAATTTCTGAAATCATTAATTTACGTTAAGTGTTATCATAAACATGTGTAACGTGTTTCACGGAAAGTAAAGTTCAGTAATTGGAAAAATGTTTGTACGGTTGTGCAACATTGTTTTTCAATATTTAGCTTTAATTTTTGCAAAATTTGATCAAAAAGACTGGAAGACAACTTGTTTTCCCATTCCATATTATCGTCAAATGTAAGTTTCATTTTCTTCGTTTTTGTGTTAAAAGAAATATTTTCATAGATTATATATAATCGTTTATAGGGTAATAAATCTATAACATTTGATGAACTTTTCCAATTTATGAATTTATAAAAAATAATTTGTGAAATGAGAATTAAAAAACAGTAATAGAGTATAGAGTCACGTTGCTGTGAATATTAAATAAATTTAATTCAGCGAAATGCGGAAATTAACGGTATGAGAAAAATAAAATGCCTTATCCAATATTGCTATCAACGAAAGATATTCTAATACTTTATTTGAGTAAGTATAATTGATTTTTATTTAATAAAATCACTTTTCTGTGGTGTAAAACAGTTTTTATCCTATGAAATATCTCAACAAAAATAATTTAAATAATCTCTTTTATGGAGTGAAGTTCTATCAACGTTAACTTATTAAAAACTGTAACGTTTACTTTTGGATTAAGAAAACTGATACTGGGGTCAAACCAATTTTATTATTAACTAATATATAATTAGTGTTGAGCCCCAGGTGACGTCTCGTCAAGATCACGATATTTTAGTTGCATTTTATAGAATGTTTACATCTCGTTATACATTTCTTTCTTTGTAGCATTAGCCAACAGTACACTCGAATTCATGGTACAGGAAGTGCGTCCAGACCCGCCCAAGCAGCATTTAATGCATTCTTTGTTCGGATGTTCGTTGTATATGATAAGCATCACGTCTCGTCGAATCAAAATTAAGCTTTTTGAGAATTTTTGATTGTTACTTGTTGTTTGTTCTACTGAATGAAAGTGTTATTAAAGATCCCACGCACTAGTAACCTTATTACCCTTCAAGATTTTCGTCTGAAAATCTTAATGTTATGATCAAGACGGTAATGATGATAAATAAAATAACATGGCAATTCTAGTCAGTATTTCATTGTTTTCCAAAACCTTTTCTGCGATGGTGAAATAAGGGGATAATAAATAGATAGTAATAATAAAGGATAACAGCTTTAACGGTTTAAAAATTCACAGTGAGCTATGAGGTTCTAAATAACGAAAGGGAGTGCGAAGATATGAAAACATAAACAAAAATTCAGAGAATCGAAATACGAATTATTGCAAAAATAAGTTTATACCTTCAAAAATAAGTAAATGTATGTATGTAACACAAAAAGATAATCACTTAAAATTCCAGTATTCAATAACAATCTTTGGAAGGGAATCCGTTAAAATTGGTAAGGAATGTTAAATTCTAACTAGTAAAAATGTTGGGAACAGATGGATTATATTTAAGTTATTTGATTCTTAAACATTAAAGAAATGTTCGCTTAAATTTCTGTTTATTATTTTTTTTAGCCAAAGAGGCCCCATTGGCCAAGATGGCAATAAGTTTATTCTAAGTTATCATTTATAGTTTCAAGTAATAACGAAAAAATAAATTTCGCATTTATATTTTCAATGTTAACAAATATTTTGAACATTGTGTCAAAGTTTTTAATTCAGTAATCAAGATTTTTAAATATAATTAATTGTTTATTCTTTGATGCATTTTTTTAAATTACGGCAAAATATTTTTTTTATATTTCTGCGTTTGTCTCTTATAAAAATTTACTTAGTCCTGTCGTGTATTGGATAAGGTCCAATGCAGTTGGGCATTCGAAGCTCTTCTTTAAAGCTATTTACCTGAAGGAAACCGCCTTCATAAAACCAACTCAAGTACGGTTAATGACAAACATCATTGATCTCCAGCGAGACTTTGCGAAAAATACCAGAACACAAACATTAAAAGTTATTCCTCTCCTTATAAAAACTGCTTCAATTTAATTAGCCTTTTGGTTAGATTTCGGCCGGGAGTTTCTTGGTGCTTTTTGGTGGAACTCCTTTCAATTAGGCTGCTTGTTTTTTCGGCGTCGCTTTCGATGTCTCCAGGGACAACTGGCGAGTAGAATTCGCATTTCTTCTTACATAGGACAATGTTAATTAATTTATTGGATAAGTGAACAGCTGAGCAATTAGTATTAATGTTGCTTTAAATGCTCGGCGATGAGTTTTTTTTCCGCTGATGTGACAAAATGAAGTGATCTGCAGATTTTGAAAGGGGCACTGGAGCTGTACATAGGAGCTATTTGAACCTGGTATTTAACTATTGGTGTAACATGATAGGAAATGTAAAGAAAGGGTGCTTTAGAAGAAGGGGTTTTTAGTAACTGTAGGTTTTTGTTCTTATTTTTGGGTAATTTGATGATGCTGAAATGGATAATACAAACTAAAAGCAATTAGAACTATACGATTGAATTTTATTGCAGATATCTGACAGCATTGTTTAACTTGATTACGCTCACAATGAAATTTACCTTTCTTGCTGAAATCATTGCATTAGGATGGAAAAAAGTAAAGGTCAATATTCTTTTTAAAAAATAAAGCAGTTCTTTTGAAAACATAGTCCATAGGATATGGGCTTTAATCCATAGCTGTAGCCTTCTTGGTACGCCATAATCTTATTTCTGTTAGGGATAACAGTAGCCATCAAAGAAAGGGGTCTTGGTTCGTTTCAATACTTTTAATTAAACACAAAAGGACACAACATACAGGGACAAACATTAAGAACAAAACACTTCATTACATAAAAATAAACAATCACTCGGGGGAGAACACCATGTTTACTCGTCGACTCCAGATCGTGAACTGCGGTCTCCTCCAACGGCCGCTAGGTGGCGAGCTCGGGAAACAGTGCGGTTACATAGCTTCATAATTCAATGGTTAATTTTTTACTAGTTTTCGAATAAAATATTGAAGCGTCAATCCCTTTATGGAAGTAAAATGTTATTCAAATCTTTAAATCCGTATTATACAGTTTAAAATGCTTCGAAAAATTGCTTACCAAAACCGCGTAATTTTTTTTAATTAGACAGGAATGTCAATAACATACTCTGTACTCAAGCATTATTTAAATATTTAGCTGAATCAATTTTACCTTTCCCCTTTCATTTGAAGTTTCGTCATAGAAACCATTTAATTAATATTTGTCGTATTGGTCTGTTGTTATTTAGACAATCAATAATTCTATATTCCTTACATCACGATTTCATTTAAAATTACTTCTGATTTATTAGATTTTCTTTCTGATGCATTGAATGAATATTCAACGCATCATTACCAGGGAAGTTTTCCGCGCCAATCTTATTTTGCTGTGATCAGTCACAAACCGATTAAAATCTTACGAGACATGGTTTGCATTGTGTTGTCTGAATGAGGAAATTATTTACCTAAATGATGACATTCTAATTTATTTCAATATCTGCAATGTCTATCTGCCTTCTGATGACAGGTGACATATCAGATCATTTTCCTTTTCATAAAACAATATCTATTTCCTGGATGTTATTTCAACGTGTCCCTTTTCTCTCTTTTTTACCCTTTATGTTTTTAAATTCGGTTTTGCTTGGGAGTCGGGGGAAGAAGAGACAAAATCCCATTTCATCTCTACGTTTTCCATTAAAAAGCTACCAGAATTACGCGGAAAGGTTCTCTCCTTTTACCACGCGGAATGACTCGTTATTAATCTATCTCTTCTAACATGTCAGAAAAGTTCTAAAGCTTGCGTCACCGCTGCATCCCGCAATCCATAACATCGTACAAATCCCTCTTGAAAAATACGCTGGAAAGGGGATACTACTTAATTGCCGATATTCTACGCCGCCCCGCTATCTCGCAAAATGAATTTAGTCCTTCGTGTCAGAAGTCCGACTAAGCAGGGTTTTTATCTTTAAATAGCTGTACGGATTAGGTGGCTCTCGGCATTTGAAGTATGTTTTTTCCCCTGCTTCTGTAATGTACATTCGAGCCACCATTTTTCTTTAGTTTTCTTTTTTTCTTGCCCGGCCTTTTTTTAAACCTTCTTAATTTTACTTCGTCTTGTGGCCAAACGTCTTAATTTTTTTAAAGTTTTTTCTTTTATTTTTTAACTCCAGGCGCTGGCGTTTAAATCGACGACAGCTCGAATCCAACTCTTGACTCCAGGCTTAAATAAGCCGTGGTTGTGTATATGTTTTTTAGCACTATGATCATTCATGTCGTGAGAATAATTTCAATTTAGTCATGAGTGACTTTTTTTTCTTCCTTTTTCCCATTCCAACTATTTATGTTCATTTTTTTTTTACCAAGCAGGAGGAAGGAATGTGTTATTTTCGTATTCTTTTTCTTGTGGAGTCATTATCATATTTGCTTTGTTTGCGGGCACCATCCATTTTCAGGACTTGGAGAGGGTTAGTTTTCCCGATTTTTCATAATTTCTTCGCCTTCTCTGTCTTTTGGATAAACTTTTTGAGTAACACTCAAAGCTGTCTTAATACTACAGGATCAAGTTAATGTTGCCCTTCTCATGATTATTGCAGATGCTTCTTTGATAGTGTAGGTCTCTCTGTATTTTAGACGCAGCATAACTGATGATGATTTGACTTCATTGTGTAATACTAAAAAAATAATCTAAAGTGATCTTTTGGGAATATGACGTTATACATTAAAAAGCTAATAAAGAGGCGTTAAAAAAGGAGAAAATAACTGTAGAAAAAAGGACTGAAAAAGCTAATTATGTCATTGATTGAAGGAATTTTATTTAATATTTTGCAATTTTTTCTATTTGCGATTCCATCTCGGATTTTTTTAAAAAAAATTGTGACTCTAAATGGAAAAATAAATATTTAAATAATGCATTTATTAGTGATCACTCAAAGAGAATTCAACTAGAGAAGTTATTTAGCAAATTGTAATGAATTCTTTTAAGTAAAGATGATTTCTAAAGGCTGTTAAAGCAGTAAGCCTTTTGGAATTTTTTACGATCCCAATATTTTTCTACTTTACCTTACTTGGGTTCATGATCCACAGTTTAAAAATGCCTTGCTGCGAAATATTCTAAAAAAATAAAGAATAAAAAAAAGACTAGAAGAAGGTATGAGTTCTATTTAATTCATTTCATGAGTTATCTATGAATAGTTGTCATATCACAGCTGGAATCTTCATTTGATCGATTAAAGCTGTGAATTGGTCAGGCCAGGATATGACTAAACTTCCTATGTTAAGATATTTTCAGAAGCCTCTGAAATGGCTGAAGAGCATTATTCTACATACAAGTCTGTGCACGGTTTGAGTCGAGACGAAATTAATAACTTTGCGATTTTTTTCCTACAAAAATTAATAACATAGCTGTTTATCAGTATGATTATACAGAAGCGGCCAGAGGTAAATTTACCAACCGGGCAAGGCAACAATATGACGCCCCTCCCCCCACACACATAGGCAACGTATTTTTTAAATTCTATTGTGTCTGTATTCTAAATGTCAAACAATCTTCATTTTTTAGAATTTAGAAATATGCATGTTTTACCAGCAAATATGATTTAATAATATTATGGTGAGAATATATAAACACCACATTATTTAAGATTATATAGTGGCCTTATTCAATCTAAAATAATATATCAGCAAATTTATTTTAAAAATTTAGTTGCCGTTTTTCTTTGGAGCTCCCATATCTGTTAAACCAGAATTTTTCCCCTTCACTCTCCTGCCTTGGCGCCATTTCGAATTTTGGCTCCACGGGCAGTTGCCCGGGCCTCTGGCCGCCCCTGTGATTATAGTTTACCCTGAAGCTAGGTAATAACTGCTCAGTTTTGCACAAATCTTCCTTAATTTCAGGTGCAGTTGCCTCTTGTATAAACGCTATGTGATGGTGAAATGAAAATACATTGTATCAACAAAGGAACTGTATATAATTTGTGCCAACTTCCGACCTGAAATCATTTTTGAGTATCATTTTATTTTCGCTCATTGTAAAATCGAAAATTTATCATTTTCATCTGTGACATCAAAGAGCCAATTTCCAGCTACTCTGAAGAATTGCGTGTTTGGGGACGCAGCGAGTTGATTAAATGCGTGGAACACTCGGATGCATTAATTCTCGATCAATACCTCTTTTCAATAAAACTTTTTTCATCCTCAGCAAAATCCTTTTTCGGGGCTTTAAACACTTGCTTAAAAATTAGATTTCCGCCATCTCTCCACTTATCGTGCTGGCAAGCGGGCAAAGGCTTGCAATTAAACCGCGGCCGAAGGAAAAATTTTCAAAATAATGGAAGAACCAAATCAAAATTCAGGCGTTAATTATAAATCTCCGTAAATTATACCACCCTTTGTTACCTTCTCATCCGAGCTCAGTAACAATGGGGTTGACGCCCAACATCACGTGGTGTACAAATGCCCATCATGACGTCACGAAATTCTAGAAATCAATAACAACTACGTTGACTGTGGTATTAGTGGGTGTGACGGAACACGTAGAACACACACGCACAAACACTCAGTGCCTAAACATTTGTGCAAGTGCTTGAGCGTACGATTCCAATTACGATGTGAATCGGTAGGCGTTTAGTGCTGTGAATGAATTGCAGATTCCGCTATCGGCCATTTTCAGAGTTCAAAAATTTTTTTCTGGCTGAGCAAAAACCATAATAAGGAAAATAATTACTATGTCTGAAAAGACGTAAGCTGAATTTAATTTTTTTTTTTTTTTCGTTTGTGAAAACAAAAGTATACAAAAAGATTTAAAAAATTGACACCTGAAACTGTCAGATAAATTTGCGTGCATCTTTTCGGGTAAACGATTGTTCAATTTGTATCTAATACTAGCTGTTACCCGCGACTTCGTGCGCGAAGAATTTGAATTGCTATTTTTTTTAAATTCACGAATGTAAATGTTTCGTTATACATAGAAAGGGGAAATCAAAAGTTCTGACGGTTGATAATACATAATTGGACGACTAATTTAAGTCTCCGTTATTGTAAATTACATCATTGTACTCAATGGTATCATCTGCTCTTTGGAATATATCATCCACCATGCTATATGTCATCTGCTTCTACTGTTTAAAAGAATACATAAGACAAAATATACCTTCCTATTCTAAAAACTCTGACAACCATATCATATACGTCAATGGACGATCATGATTTGTTTATTTTGGATTCATAGACCGTTTTCCGGTAACCTTCCGATTTAAGCAATCGCCAAATCTATTTGGCAACTGTATCAAGCGCCAAGCTCGAATTAGTTCTTTCTTTAGTAAACAAAACGTTGAATTCCGTGTTCTTTTGGTTTTTGTAATCCTTTCTATTTAAATCGGTTAGAAACAGCTCTTAAAGCATTAAAATTCGAAACGGAACTATTGTAATTAGCTAAATCGTTTGGTTACAAATTTAACCGCCAAAAACATTTTGGATGACGATGAAAAGAGCGATAAAGAATAATTTTGGCAACCTTTCCACTAAATTTGGCTGTTATTTTAAGTAAATATTGAACGATATTTTCATTTAGTTATACTTAACTTTAGTTTTTAAATTTTAATCTAAAAACTCTTGGAACTATATTATATCTACCATTAGATTTCTGTCCCGGCGTTTATTTTTCAGTTATTATTCCAGAGATTATTTCTTTTCTCAGCAAGATCACGTGATGCATGACTTTAAAAATAAGTTATTCCACATGCTTGCGCTTTTCTGAAGGATCACGTGACATTTCATTTTGTTTACGCATTCCTTAAGGATCACGTGGCAGTTGATTGAAAAATAAAGTAATAATCTTCATCGCAAATCGCTTGTTAATTATTTAATTGTTATCTGTAGCCAAAAATAATGAATTTAACATGATGTCACCTACCCAATCTCCGTTCCTGGGTTCCAAGCTACAACTCTGCCAATTTTCATCCAAATCGGTTTGGTAGTTTTGCCGTGAATGCGTAACAAACAGACAGACACACTTTCGCATTTATTATATTATATGGATATTTTTAAAAATAAGCAAAATTTTCAGAAATAAAGGTGAATTAGTTCAAAGTCTAACCGTTGCCTAGCAACGGAGTAGCTATAAATCTTCGTTATTTCAAAATCGTCTGCACGCATTTTAAAATTTTAGAACTTTTAAAAATTAATAACAATCGAAGGGAAAATGTAAGAGAAATAAAATTGGTATCATTGAAAAGGTAAAAATTTGAACTTTAAGATGGTATAAAAATATTTTCTGTCGGACAGTTTGCTCCGAAGTTACGGCGGAAAAACGGTTTCGGTTATTTTCTAATTAACTGACTGTTTAATTAACTTTTGGACTTAGAAAAGTTCATAAGTGTCTTCCCCTTGTCTTAAATGATAAGTGTACAAAATTTGGTTGAAAACCGTCCATTGGTTTAGGAGGAGATGTGGAACATAGCCACATACATACCCACACACATACCCACACACATACCCACAATGACTTTTATTTATATTAAGATGAAATTCATATATTAAGATCAGAAATTTATCAGTCGATTATACGATTTGCTTATATTTCATGTCACAAGTTTCTATCTGCCGTAGCTTAATATAAATTATATTTTACTAATGCTTCGATTTTTAAAGTGTTATTTGCATACAAAATGAGAGATCGAGCGTTTTTCTTGCTAGTTTTAGTATTCTTACGATTTTTAACTCATTACTTTCTCAAAACATAAAGTATAAGGATGATCTATTTATTGCCTTATTTAGACTCTTAAGTAATTCTTGGAAAATTTATGCATGAAAAAAGAAAACCCATGAGTGTTTTAAAGCTATAATGAAAATAAAGAATAGAAATCGCTCTCTTCACTTAATTTTTTTTAACGAGTTGGTAAAGATACCGTTCATTTCTTATGCATCTTTAAATTGCTACTATCTGCTTTCTGAAAACCAACAAGTAATTTCTGATTCTAAGATCGGTAATCCTTGCACTGTTTTTAACAAAATGAAGGGGAAGGTAAAAAACACACTTCGTAATTTTTTCCCGCATCTTGTTTGTTATGCTGAAAATAACTTTCTCCTCCCAGGGGAATGAAACTGTTTCTGATGGAATAGTGGAAATTGCGTTCTTTAAAAATGAATTTTGAGCCTTTACCTTCCCAAGAAGCAAATGCCAATCAATCACTTAAGTTAGCATTTAAAGCGTAATCCGGTAGAGAATGTATTTTCAGGGAAATTTGTAACTCTTCCCGACGATTAGCTCTACATAATATATAATGTGGCTTGCTCACCAAATTAGTATAGGAAGGAAAAAAACAAAGGCATTTTTTTTTCCCTTCTTATGCTTCTAACCCTTTTATTGAAACTGAGAAGTTAAACATCCGGTTATCTTTAAATATGTATAAAGATTTAATTGCATTTTCTTTCAGTCAAAATTAACAGTGAGGAAGATTAGTGTAGGTTGGGTTTTTTAATAAAAAAAGATTTACAGCTTGGGTACGCGGTTTTCTCAATCCTCCGTCTCTTGAGGGTCCCGAGACGATTTTAAAAAGAATCCGTCTTTATTGTTTCATCTCCTCCAAGAAGGTCATCAATGTTTTTTCACTCCTTCATCTTGAGCAGCTACAGTAAATACAGTTTTTGGTAACGAACAAATGCATGCTACCTCCTCCTTCATCGCTGTATGCTATCAAATATTAATTCATTTCTTTGTATGCGCTCGAACTTGTTTGCGGAAGAGTAATCGAGGAGGTTAATTAACTCGAAGAATAATTAGTTATGCGGCATTAATTAATGATTAATTATCCAACTCTGTGGAAAAATAATTTCATTCCAGTCTGTTTAACATATGCTTTCATTAATCAGAGAAATACATGTGAAAATTAGATTCCTTATTCAGATTCTTCTTTAATAATGTTATTAATGCATGCAGAAGCCTGGAAAAGGTCCTTCGCTCAGCAAAAAATAACAGAGAACGGTAATCCTGCCGCATTCTTAGGACTTCGGATTTTAAATCCATACGTGAAATATTGCCGTGTAATTATTAAATCACTTTTCTTTGTAATGGATGACTTGGAGAAGAATTTTTCTAAAAAATGTTATCTGCATTCAATATGCATGACTTTCCTAATATCATTAAACTCTTTGAGCTACCCTTTTAACCATCATTATTTCTATTTTAGTAAAGTATTAAACAAAAGAGCGAATTTTTCAGCAAATCCTTCACCGAGGGATATTATTCAGATTGTAATTTAAAGGAAAATTTACTTTATCGATTTTTATTCCGGTAATAACATTCTTAAGATAAAGTTTTTACTCCAATATATTTTCCATTAAAGAACTTTTGCTTCTCATTGTTGGGTTTATTTCCTCCTCAGTTAATAGCTAAATTGTAAAATCGGAATGGCAACACGAAAGTAATATTTATTTTTCTTTTAGAAAAGTCGACAAATATAGTAATAAAATAGCTTACTTTTTAAAAAAAGATTGTTCGTGCTTCTTAATGAAAGAAAACGAGTTCTTTGTAACAAACATGTGCAGCTATGTCACGACACTCGTTATTCGCTGATTATGAAATATGATTTTGAAAAATGTAATTTTCGCATAAAACAATATAAGCTTATTGGAAAAATTTCCATTTTGTCTCGACCTCACAGTGATTTAAAGTGTAATAAATATTATCACAAAACTATGCTTAAGTAGGTAAAATAACATGAGGAAGAAGATTTTAATATTTCAAATATCTTAATAATGTTGGCGGCATGAACTATCAAGGTGACTTGGAGCCTCATGAGCTTCGTGCCCATGTCTTGTTTCAAAATTAAGTTAGCACCCCTTTTTATTCTAAGTGAATAAATACGCAATATTTTGAAAACAGTGCCTCCCTGCCCTCTTATGCTAATTTGACTTCTATTTATTCTACTTTGTTTTGAAAAAACAATGGCATATTTCGCGACAGCATTTCGCTGAAATCTTTAAATAAGTCGGTCCTAACCCGAGAACAATTGCCTGAGACATTAATCCTTTGACGAAGACAAAAGGGTGCGTTTTTCGATGGCAGCGTTAAGAAAAACATCATCTCTGCTGCCATAAATGTCTTCCCTTTCCTTTTTTCCCCCAAACGCCCGTGAAAAATGATTGAAAAAAGTCTTAATGCTAAGGGCGGCTTGTGTTTGTAAAAAGGTGGTTCATCCAAACATGAAGGGTTAGTCAGTCTCTCCGGAAGCGCAAGAATTCAAGAAGCTCAAAGAACGCTCCATGATTCGTCTTCCCTGCTGAAGCTGGAAGACAGATCGTCCTGGTGCTGCGGTGGACGTGTGAATTGGAATACTTAGTTAAAACTTTATGCAGGACTGACGGCAAAGCATTGTTTTTGAAGGAGGGGGACTCGACCGTTTTTTTTCTGTTCGGAAGAACTCGTAGTTAACTCCAGCTTTTGTGCTTCACGGCTCGTTTTTTTTTCTTCTCGTCGAGTCACTTTGGTTGTTAAATTTTTATCCCTTCCTGTTTAATGCCTTGGCTGAGATTCAAATTCGGATCCGTATAGGTGATGAGAGGTGGAGGAGTGCCAAGTTGAGTTTATCCACAACAGTCTGGACTCGGTGTTAAGGGAGAGGAACGTCGCCGGAACGGAATTAAATGTCATATGATAAAGTGACAGGCTTGATGTGAGGTGATCTTGCCGGGCTGTCTCTCTTGCTTTGCCTCTCCCCCTGCGGTTGCGTCTCTTTATTTTGAAGGGAGAGGCGTTCGGCGGAGCAGGAATTAGCCGAGGCAAGTCTTTTGTTGAAAAGACTGATTTATTTCCGAGATTAAAAGAACAGCGTTTCTTCTGCTTAATAGATAATGATTTGGGGTTTAATTGCCTTGGAAAAAGCTTAGGTTGATGAAAACGCGAAATTGGTTTCGATATCTTGCATTTTTTTTAAACTTGAAAGTGTTTTTTTTAATTATTATTTTTAAGAAAAAGAAGAATAGGAAAAAGCTTAGGTTTATGAAAATGCAAAATTGGTTTCGATATCTTGTATTTTTTTTAACTTGAAATTTCTTTAAAAAAAGAAAAAGAAGAATCGGAAAAATTTAGCTGCAGAAATTGGATATGTGGACTTTGTGAATAGTGGAATGAAAAATCATGTTAAGTGTAAGATAATTCAAAGATATTTAGACAGTTTTCTGCGATTTCTGTGTAATTTATTTCATAGGCATTTAGCAAAATTTTGAGTAAATTAAAGTCAATATTATAGCTCGCTTGTATTGTGTTGTCATTTTTTTATGACTGTAACTCGTAATTCCGCTTTTCAGTTTTCGGCTAAAGCAAGATAGAATTTCTTTATCTATATGCTTTTTCAGAAAATAAGGTCGATAAATTTATACTTTTCCTTATTTTCCAAGAGAGAATGAAAATTATCTTTTGTTTCGAAGAAATGCTTTAATATTTTGGCTGTTCAAAAGCACTGAGTAAAATTATGAATTTGCTTTTTTTCTACCCACGTGCCAAAGATTTTTCAGCATTTTCCCCCTCTGATTTTGGATCAAGTTGAAAGATCAAATTCGTGAAGGAATAAAAATATAACTTCATTGACAGAAGTGGAGTTGGGGGAGGAAGTAGACAGTTTAACAACTATTTCCCGAGAGCTTTCTTTTCTTAGCGACATTTTTTATAATAAACTTTAATCCAAAATTAAAACCTATAAGAATAATAATTCTTTTTTATTTTTGATGCTAATAATCTCATTCTCGTTTGATATTATCGAGTTAAAAGTTTGCTATCATTTACTTGAGGTTGTTGATGATCAGAAAGTTTTACTCTTTTAAAAAGACATATTTTTTAAATTTAAGAATAAACTCAATTTTTCATGAATCGACAGAAAAGAATTGAAAATTTGACAAACAACTAATAAGCATATTTTTATACTACACTTTTTGCATGTTGAAAGTAGAAATCCTATTTTATATATATATAATATGTAATGCCGTGTGCTTATTCCTGGCGGCGGTAAGCCTTTTCCTTTATTATCTTTTATTGTTTTGTTAATGTTTTTGTATTATTTTTAATCTAGGTCTTATGTATTTGGATTTTTTGCTTTCGCTTTTTTTAAAATCATCTTCATTGTATTTGTTGTCTTTTATTCCAGAATTTTTCCATTTTTGTGCTTGTCTTGTGCTTTTGAGGGGATAGCGACAAATTTTTACTTTTTTTCGTATGTCGTTAGCAGAAAAAAGCACTTATTAATATCATAGGCGGGCTTGTCTTCCTGACGAGCGGCTCGCCATGATATTTTTCAATTTATTAAATTTTTGTCTTCTTTTTTTGTCCTTTATTTCTTGTATGTTTTTGAATTTTTGTCTTTTGTTTGTTTTGATATATATATTTTATCTGGCCATAAATTTAAAATATTCTCAAACGCGTTGTCGTTAGAAGAATTCAGTCCACATTTAGATCAGTGCCCGTTACTCCCCGAGGGCAATAAGGACTAAAAATTAAGACCTGACGGCCCCTCGTAAATAAATTCACTCTTTCAAGGACGTGGCGCCAAGCCAATGTTCGGGTGACAGAGCGCTTGAAACCTATATCGCTAACATTTAAATGTAAACATTGCGGTTGAAAAAGTGTGTTGATTCATTAACTGGTGTCAAACTATTTACCAGGTAGGAATTGTAAGGAATGACTCCCGCTCACTTTTTGCTTTTTATTGGGACAACTTTCTCGAGTGTTGTAAATGCAAACTCTTGTACTCTTGTTTTAATTTTTATTATTATTATTTTTCAATTTTTGAAATACTTTATTCGTCTGCTTCTTTCAGAGGTTGGACTGTGATGTTTGAATTCGAGATTCACTTTGATGTTGTGATGAGGGTAAAAAAGGGCGTTGTTTAAAACAGAATTTTTTGGTTTGTGGATTAGATGTTTGATTTAAAAATATAATTCAATGTCAATATATACTTTTACTTTTTTACTTAAAAAACTCCGTCTCAAAAATTATTTCCAGAGCGAAGTTTTATGATTTTGGCAAATATTTTTGTTGATACAAAAAGCATATTATATCTTCGCTCGAAGTTGTCTAAGCAAATAGATTTTTGGTTCCTAGCGAGTTGCCGGTCTTTTGCTCTTAATGTTGGTGATGATTTGTTAGCTTTTCACTTTGAAATGTGGAGGTTTAATGCTTTTTGGATGTAAATATTTCACTCTTAAGCTTTGAAACGTTCTAATACATAGCATTTCATAAAATAGAATAGAATTCAAAAGTTCTGTTTAAAACAATTTTATAAAAAAGATTGGTGGACTCGTTTTCCTCAAAGCTTATCCCATCTTGTTAAAGTAATGTAAACAAAAACTTTTTCTCCTAGTTGTTCCTTCAAGAAAAAATAACAGCATAGACAAGAAAATTGGCAGTAGTTCCTTTTATATGTTACTAAATGACATCAATTTATTTCATTTGGCATATTTGCAAAACTGAAGAACCCCCTGCTGTGGATTGAAATTGATTTTCATTCTCTTCAGTTTCTCTCTTCTCCACCATGTTGTTTAATGAATTGATAATGAAGGAAGATCAATCTTTTTATGGAGACTTTCTGTCATCATCAACCTTTTAAAATGAGGCTATCTGTGACTGGAAATGCCCAAAAGGGAAGACCTCTTGTCACTACTACTCAAATACAACCACGAAGAACCCGAAAAACGCAAGAAAATGCTTAAGTGTATGCACACTTGATGCGAAAAAACTCTAATGGGATGCAATTGAATAAATCGCGGTTTAATACCCTTAAACAAGAATACACAACCTTTTTCGGTCAAAGTTCAAAAAATGTTCAATTTTATTCCTGATAAATTCATTCTAACTTGCTTTGCTGGATTGCATTTATTTTTTGTTGAGCTTTAGGGTTAAAAGGGGAATTAGAAAATATCCGTCGACGTGGTTCAAAATCTTCCCTACTGTCAGTCACTCTCTGGTATCATCAACGAATAATTTGAGATCCTGTGCGTGTAACTTACATTGCCTTTCAGGCTACAGAACACTTATTAAAGTACAATAATTTTTATATTATGTGGTATAAAGGATGTAATAAAAGTTTCGGTAAAGAAGATTATCATTATTTGACCTTTTCCCTGGTCTGAGCTAGCATAAAATGTAAATTATAGCCCTTTTTGAAGCTGTATAATTAAATCCATTATGTCATGTTTTGTATAAAACCTGTTTAATAACGATAATTGTTTTATCAAAAAATAATGCTTTCGGGCAAGTTATATTTTCTTTTTTTTTTATGGGTATGTAATGGCTGAATACTGAAATTATACATTTTTGCACAATGCAATTCTTTTTAAAAAACTTTTTACTCGAGGGTTATTTTCTAAAGAACAATTTTTAAGCTAATAAGACCTGGGTTTTTAAATACAGTTTTGTAGAATTAGGATAACATATTAATATTTAGTTTAAACAAAAAGTTTAATTTATACAAAAGAATAACAATTCATTCAAAAATCTAAAGTCCTTCTAATTGACACAGCTGAATGATATGAGTTTACATTTAGTAAGGAAATTTAGGAAAAGTTTGGGCTAAGGCATGAAACAGTATTAATTTTGTATTATGATAAATTTATTATTTTCATCTTATTTTGTTTGTTAAAATAATTTGAAATTGTGAAGAAAGTTCTGGAAAGTTTTGTGATAGAAACTTGCAATAACAAAAGATGCCGCTATTGCATTAACCTTAAAGATTTGAGATCTTATTTTCAGATCCGAATCGTTTTCTTGATTGTGCATTAATGGCGATAGTCGAAAAACTTTTGTCGAAAACAAGAAATAATGTTATTTCTTGCAAATCGGCAGAAAAACAATAAGTCTACAGCTTGAGAACTCCTTATTTAATTAAAAAATTTGAAATTTCTTCCGACAAATCATTTCTGGTCTTTGGTGAATTAACCAATACTTAATTCTCCCCTCCCCCTTCGAACTATTTTCTAGGGACGATAGTGTTTATTAGTTTCAGTATTAATCAAGTATGCAAACACAGAGGCACAAGTTTAATTTTTTTTCTCAATATTTTTTGTGTCTTAAATAAACTTAATCATAAGTAAATTTTTTAAAATTTAATTTTTATCTTAATTAACTTATTTTAAACTTAAAATCTAATTTAAACCAAGCTAATTTCTCCCTTCTTGATGAGCTCTTTCACACTAGAAAGACAATCAAAGCCTTATATATTTCATGATATGCAGATGAGGGCTTCTTGCAGGTAGAAGACAATAAACTGCATCATCATCATCGACTTAGAGAAGGCAAAAGACGCATCTCAAAGTTTTTTTTTTTTCTCAGACGCCTGTTCTGTCTCGACTCCGAAAAACAAAAGTTCTATCAGAGGAGAATGGCTTTTAAACAAAGTTGTATTGAATTAATTAATGATTTAGAGACTTTATATTTATCGATAAAGGCCTTTAGAATTGTTATGGTCAACTTTTTTAAACCAGGAGGTTTTTCCTGCTGTTTTTAATGGAAAGAAAAATCGAAGTAGCAAATGGTAGAAGCAGATTCACTCTGAAGTATTAAATCCTTTTATTTGTATAAGAACCTGGCGCCATATTTCATGAATTCCATCTACTTAATAGTCAGTACTTTATTGACGCTAATTCAATCTTCGTGTGCTTTAATGTAATTTATTTCAAAGTTCGATTACTATGAAAGTCAAATGTTCCGTTCAAATTTAATTATCTGATTGAAAATGTGGCGCTTAGTCCGTGAAATGTTCCAATGGTTTCCGAATGTCGACTTCAGAGAAATTGCTATTGATTACGATTAATTAAATTAACCGTGACCAAAACTGACTTCGTTAAACACCTGTCAGTTAAGCATTTAGTATTAGCTTAATGCTCCGTGTAAAGTTCCTAAAAACAACGTAACCTGAACTTTTAAAAAGAGGAATTTCAATACATATCTCCACCATGGTTGGCTGATTTTACTGCAAGACGGTTTTCAACTTATTTTCATCGCAGTGTTTCAGAAAGATGACAACAGGTTGATTGCTTCAAGAAGTAAGCTTTAATTTCGATAGTGCTTCGGCTTTTATTCTACTTTCCTGTTTTTAATAGAATTTATAGGGAAACCAACAGTGTTTTCTTTGTGTAGCTAATTTTAACTGGAAAATAAGGGAAAGCTGATATTTCCAAGTAGGTCTCTTTATTAGATTCGCTACGATTGTTAACTGCTGAAGATTGTATATAATTTACTTTCCGATTCAAAATTATGTCATGAGAAAAAGTGGGAAATGGCATCGGTTTTTGATCAAAACCCAGGGACACTAGAAGTAGCAGTTTTAAGAGCTAGCTTCTTTTAATTTCTATAAATTAATGCAGTCAAATACGATAATACTTGTACCCATCTAAGTTTATAATCTGCATGATGTAATTTTGCCATGATCAAACAATATAAGGCTTTAATTACATTTGAAATAAATGAATAATTTAGAAAAATGTACAAGTATTAAAATGAATCAAATTGCAAATGATTTATAAAAGCAGTGATTAGTTTTAATTTAGAATGTTTCTAGTTCTTGCAGTGTTGCAGATGTATATTGATCACAAAATATTTTTAAATTTTGTTTATACGATAATTATACAATCTTTTTAAGAGCTTATAATCTGAATAAAATGAAATCGATTCGTGCTCCTTTTTCACAATTAAGTACGACACTTTAGTAGGACACGATATCACAGCATTGCATAAGACACCGTGTAGCTAGATTTTAAATAACATTCTCTGTTGCTTTTATCGTACGACTGTGACCGCATGCGATTTGACTTCATTATTTTCAAACCGTTACTGTGTTGATTGGAATCCATTGATTTAAACACCTTCCCTCATCGAACCTAACCCCGAAGCTAACTAAAGATGGGTCAGTATTTGTTTCTTAAACCTAACCTAGGGTTACCATACGTCCGGAATTGAGGTTCACGTCCGGACTTGTGTCCTGATCTTCAAAATGTCCGGATTTGAATCCGGTCTCGGTGAAATTTGGTTGTAGTAGTGAATATCTGACGTATTCGAAAAGCTGATACCATTCCGCTAATGAAAGAAAATTCAATGTTTGTACTTTTCAAATCTTTTGTTGATGAGAAAGTGGATGAGCCTCCTTATCTAGGCCCCAGTTCAAACTGAATATGAAAAGTTTTGGCATTTTTGTTTTAGTTCGGTTTTCCATATATATCATTTCGAATTATCAAACATTAATAAAAGTTGTATCTTCTTTGCATTCTGACGCCTTTTCTTTTTTTTTTTTTTTACTTCTTCAAACTCTGCGTTAGTGTTGTGATAGAGTGTCGTTAGTAGGCAGCTTTTAAAATTTTAATCTACACTCTGACCCCCATCTCCAAGACCCTTTAACCCCCATTTTCGGCGTGTCCGGATTTCGACTAAAAAAATTATGGTAACCCTACTTAAACCACCCAGTTTGACAATCTTACGCTTCGTTCTTTTTATTAACTTTAAAATGAAATTTAAAAATTGTAGGAACATCTTGGTGTTTTTATGTGCCATATGCACATTTTTTTTATATTGGTAATTGTTTCAAAAGTTTTAAGTGTATGTTGTGAACAGAACGCATCTGTCACACATACAAGAGTCTCATAAAAGTGGTCGATTAGTGCCTCCAGCAACAAAGACCGTGGTACGTTTGTCGATATAATGCTATGTAAATGGTTCAAGAGCTTCTGCTTCAGTCATAATGAGCGCGATAACTTCAGAAATTGCCGCATGCTAAGAGGGAATAAGTGGACAGTTACAGCACTCGCAAAAATTCCCAGATACCCCGACCTGGTAATTGATTGTAAATTGCTTAATTTAAAAGCTGTCCTCTTCTGCATTTTTTATATCCGTTTCTTTCCCTCTCTATTTCTTTTTTTATATTTTTATCCAGATGCTTTTTGAAACATCGGTCCAATAGGATTTTAGTATCATAGATATCATTTCTTACAAAAGGTGATTTTAGAATCGAACTGCCATCAAATAGTTCATACGAAGATGGTTAAAGCGCTGATGTCAGCAAAAGTGTATATGCAATTAGCTAAACGGATTTATATGAAACTGTTATAAACAATATATAATTCTGTGGATAATTTTGGCTGATTGATAGATTAATCAAAAATCTGTCTAACCAGTGATGTGAAAATGGATTATCGACGAACGGATGAATAAGTGCTTCCTTTGTACACACTAAAGGTTTTTTTGTGGTAATATTCTTTTGTTTAATCTCGGATTATACATATTTACGATGACAAATTTGTTTTCCTTAAAAGCTGAGAAATTCCGTTAAACTTTAAAAAAAGCTGCAGTTCATCGAAATTCGGTTAATTTTTTTTGCCGAGACCAGTTTTCTTGTTGCTATGATTCATTAATTACATCCTTTTCCTTTAATAAATTCTACATTAATTTCTGCTTCTCAACAGACATTCGATCTTCATTCGTGGAACAAAGGTCCTCGATTCCATCAGGTTTTTGAAATTATGATTAAGAAAGGAAACGCCGTACTTTCATTTGTGATAAAATGTAATACGATTCTATTCTAAACGTTCTGGAATTCCGGTTTAGAAAGTTGTAAACAAATGCTGGGGACGGGGATTTTTTTTCTCCCCTCTTGCTTCTCCCCCAGAAGTCGGGATTGATGACCATCAAAACGGGGGACGGATTTCCGTTTCCTCTGCTCAACAAACCCCGAACGGATGAGGGGAGTGCAGCTTGGAACGGAATATTTGTCTTAAGCATTCAGATATAATTGTCACTCGAATTTTCTATGCGACTCGTCTTTCTTCGAGTTTTTCCAATAGAAACTCCGTTTGCGTTTTTTCTCTTCTTCTGATGCGTTGTTTTTTGCAAGTTGTTTACTCAGTTCGACTGTGTATCAATACATAGTACGGTTTTCGATTGAGTTGATATAGTTTTACGTTTGAAGAATTCTAATGAGCAAATCTCAAGTTTGTTTCATTCAAAGTGTCTTTGTGGAAATGAATGGAGACATCAAATTTTAAATTAAAAGTTAAAATTTTTTTAAGAAGCGAGTTAAGTGAAAACACTTGTCTTTTAAATGGATCATGGAATGAACAGCATGCAAAGAGAGAAAATGTTTAAATTGTGCAGTCATGCTATTTTTTTCTTCAGCATAACATTATTAATTTTCTCTCGGAAGAATCACATATGTGTGAAAACGATAATCAAAATAAATGTTTAGTTAGTTAGCACGAATAATAATTAGTAATGAATAATAAACTTATTTTATAATCGAAATTAACAGCAGATAAATATCGAAGAAAGTAAACCATACAATCCATAGTGTACAGTCAACAGTATTGCATATAGTATCTACAGAATTATCCATAATGGTGAAGATTTGTCCTACGATGCGATGATTATTAGTTATGAAAGACAAACATGTGTAAATAATCGAGTTGTAATGCGATATGAAAGTCTCGCGATTTTTTAGATGTGTAAGTAGTTTTGTGAACATTAAGATTTTAGCGTGAGAATTATTAGAATCATTGGGCATATAAGTCACTGTTGAATTTTATTTGTATTAAGAGTCGATTTGATTAGACTCTATACCTTCCTATTATATTATTGTGATCAGTTTTTCTCGAGGGTTCTCGAATAAAAGAGCGTAAGGGGGGGGTAAGGAATTTTGTTAACATTAAACTTTTGTTCAGAGAATTTATTAAAATGATCGAATTAAATTCAATAAGCTGAATGCTTTATACCTTCCTATTCATTATGGTCTTTTAATCGGATCGGCAATTTTCGAATAATAATAATAAAAAGGGATGAGAAGTTATAATATTTTCAAATACATTAAATCTGGTTTCTAATAATATTGTTCTTTTAGACGAATATCCTCAGCTTGAGGTAAAATTTTATTATATATAAAGTATGTTATCGTACTATATAAAATTTGAAAAATTGCTACAAAGTTTAATGACGATAATTTCTTTTCATATTAACACCCTCCCCTAAAATACCAGAGAAACGACGAGACATTATCAGATTGTGAAGTATAGGGGGGTAGGGGAAGGAAGGAAGCGAATTCCTTATGAACTAAAGTTATCTGGAGAGGATTGAATATCTTCATATTAAAAGAAGTGCTTGGGGAGGGGGGCACTGAGGGTGAGTGCTCCATATGGGGAGTGTAATTCAAAGCGCACTGTCTCCAACTTAC
>BGPR01000187.1:878137-896703 GCA_013235015.1 Araneus ventricosus | reverse complement strand
TGATCAAGACTTGTTTTAAATTATGTTGTCAATGAAGTAATTTCAGTGGCCGTCGCGATGCCGATGGTTCATCAGGTTTGCTCGACTGTAGCCTTCAGTAAATAATTTGCCCGATATGTTAGCTATTCCTGTAACAAGATAATTACAATTTAAACGTGTATCCATTGGCATTGCGGTTTGAGTTACAGTTTTGTAATAAGCAGCATACCTTTTAATTGAAATCAACTCTACTGTTGAATGTTTAGTTTCTAACTGCATCACCTGAATTGAACTTTTGCCTGCAGGCTCCAAATGAACATGTGGTACTCATGTAGCAAACTCATCATACGGCTTATCAATTTCCTTCTATATTTAGGTTTAAATATTGAAATGATATGCGAAATTCATCGTTAACCTCTATTATCAATATTCGTAATAAGTCCCAAATGGTTAGAATTTAGGGCAGCATAAATATGACAAAAAAGTCTATTTTTCAAAGAAGTTTTTGGTTTCTAGTAATCGTCTTCTTTACCCGTATGCAGTAGAACTTGGCTAATTCAAATTATCCGAAATTTCGAATAAAGAAAAATTGGGTCTAAAAATGAGATCAGCATGAGATAATGGCAATTTTTAAACTACTTTCAATGTTCAACAGTTTTAATAAATAATAATAATTAAAAATATTAACTAACACTAAATTTTAATAAATAGTGAACATTTTTGCAATTTTAATTATAAGAATTTAAACCAGTAATTCATTTTATTAAACAGTATACAAAAATTTTGGATACAAAAATTGCACAATGAAACTTCAAAATAAACATGATAATTCTCATCTAACATGCTTTTTTATTGAATTCATAGTATAACAGTACTGTCATCGAGTGAATTAATGACCTTAAAAAATTATTCGCTAACGGTCACTGAGAACACAAGGAACGGATGTATTTAACTAACATTTTTTTTTTTCCTTTCACTATTTTATTTTTGACTTCGAAGTAGCCAAAATAAATTTAAATTATAGACAACATTTTATCATCATGTTAACAGGAAATTTATGGGACCAGAGCAAAAATCGAATTAAAAACGATTCAATGAGCCATGTTCTAATGTATTTGTTTTTCCAATTTTTTGAAAAAGAAATTGCATAAATGTTTTAAAACCCATCTTTAAACGACAGGGAATGTGTCATACACCCTGCCTGGGTAGTATGTCAGCAGATAAATTAGGAAATGCGCTCGTCGGGGAAGTGTTACCGACAAGGGGGTTTGTTTCGGGGTTTATGTGTTTCAGGAGGGGCCTTTGTGGGAACAAAGTTATAAAATTAGCCTCTAATTTCTCTCTTCACTGCACGTGTGTATATACGAAATACGAACATTACACTCCCGTTTCTGCTAAGCTTTTTATAACCTTGATACTGGGGCTTTGTTAGGGTTGGTTTGTTCGAATGCTATTTTGCTTTTTGGAAAATGACATTTTTGAGAATGCTCTGGAATAACCTTGAAATTGCTGATGATCCTATAAATGCAGGAACTCTTGATGTAGTACGGCTGGCATCCTATAAAGAGATAATTTTCCCCTTAATATTATTTAATAGTCATAGTTTTATTTAATAGTCATAGTCATTTTATGTAAAACACTGTAAAAAATTGGTCTAAGTGATCATAACTTTCACTGTGGATAACTAATGTATGTGCGAGACAAGAATTTTTCGACAGAAAAAGAGTTGTATTAACTATGTACAAGAATTGATTTCGAAGTTATTTAATTAAAAAAAAAAATTGACTTTATTGTAGCCTGAAATGTTGAAGAAAAAGTAACTAAAATAAAGAAAAATGAAATAATAAGATTAAGTCTACATCTGGAATTAGACTTGTCTAGGAATTCCTTAGAAAAGTATTGTTTTCCCATATATGATATTTAATAATATATCATTATCATTATTGCATTAAGCATGTGTAGTTTAAGAAATAATTTACAAATGTAATGTAGAATTAAGTTTAATCAATTTTGGGAAGTGGCGTTCTGTTTCTTAGTGGAAATGCAGCCGTATCCTCAGGCTTATAGAAAATATATTTAAATGTAAACTCTTAAACAAAATTTTATGGAAGATTTTACTGATGTCTGATGAACGTTTTTATATAAGAAAATTGAAATGCGTGTATTAAAACAGCTTGGCTTATAAAAAAGGCAGTTATTTATAGAAAAGAGAGCAAATAGAAATCGAACATCACTCGCATTTAATTTACGCAGGATATAGTGTTCTTGATTTGCGTATTAAAATGCGTATGGTAGCTTGATACGTTATTCTCATTAGAACTTTTATCATTCCGTTTCGTGATGAGGAACTTGATTTCATAAAATGAAAACCAAATTTTTAGAAGCTTGCAAGATTCTTCAAACTATTGTTATGTGTTTATTTTATTTGAGACCAAGGAAAGAAAGCGAAATAGGAAGAAAAATTCGTTTTCATTTTACTAATTCAATAAATGAATGAAAAACGTGCATTGTATGAAAGTTCGCGTATTGTATACGCGTTCTTAGTGAGTATTAACAGTTCTTGCATTAAGTTAACCTGAAAATGGAATTTGAAAGTTTTTCAAAATCGTTATAATGAAGGGAAAAAAAAAAGAGTTAGAGCATTTATCCCTTTATATTATAAATAATATATATTTTATGTCTTATTAAAAAGTTTTGTTCTTTTTCCTGACCTGATGTTTTGTTTAGTAACAGCGGCAGAAGCAATTTTTATATCAAAAGCAGAATCGTCAGAAGACGAGAGATCCTGAAGGTACTTTTTATCATAGATACGGACCAACTACGAGATCTCATAGATGGTTTAATTTTTTTATGTTAAAAATAAAATAGCAATCTTACATTTTCAATTTAATAGTTCCACAAATAATACGTAAAAATTGTTCAAAATGATGCGATTTCTGGCTTTATAACTCTAGTTTCAACTAAATTTTGTTGATGCACTTGGGATTGAAATAGTTACTTCGGTTTTGACCGCTGATAATCTCAAAACGAATGCCTCGTTTGTGTTAAGCTGCTAAAGAATGTGGAAATAAATAGGTTAGTACACCAAGAATGTTTTCTTTCCCCGTCTGGAAATGGCCTGAGGTCCGATGGGTCAATGCGATATCCATATCACTTCAGTCTGGGAAAGCGGGGATTTGGAATCACTGTCTGGGGGGCAGGGGGAGAGAAAAATTTTGTATGGTTGATTTGACCTTGGTTTCTCCTAGAATTACACAGGTCCCTTCCAACTCCGCCCTACTCCAAAAACTGATCTTGTATTTCTTGAAGGGTTACCACAGATTCAGAAAACATCTCTACGGGGCAACCTTACCCCTCCAGCAACCCACTAATCTGCTAAGGTTTTTATTTGGTGAACTGTTCCGAGAAGCCTTGTTTATAAAAGAGGGGTACCTGATCTCCATCGGCCTTTCCCTCTGATTCAGCCCCGTCATTCATTCTCATGGTCCATTAACGTGACGGGGACCATTTGGGGGTCCGTCTCAGATTGATGTTGTCCGATCATGCAGTGGTCCAGCCATTTATCAAGAGACAGCCGTAAATTTCTTGGAGAGTCCGAGGACTTTGGTCCCTCCTTTGTCGACGCCGGACTGTTTTCCTTAATTAACCCCATGGCCTCTCCACCGTTCCATTCTTTCTCCCCCTTTCCCTTTATTTTTATTTTGTTGCCCGTTGGCATATGTTTGCCAAAGAAGGGATGCCTGAAGGGCTAGATGAATGGGAAGTAGATAGGAAAGTGACCATTAAACTTTCCAGTGGGAAGGGTCTCTGTCGAAGGTAGCTTTTGTTACTTCTATCCAGGCTACTTTGCCGATTCTTAATCTTCGTTTTAAGATTAGAAGCCGAAATATAAGTGTCTAAAACTATTTTCTCTATATATTATTGGAAATCCTACTAACCACTAACTAATTGAAACCGCTTTTTGATCTGTAACCGTCAAAGGTTTCAAGCCGTTTTACTCTGAAAGTTATGATCATTTGAATATTAAAATTTTAATTACTTTTTAAGTGATATTCAGTATCTATATTGAAAAAATAAATTGCAGCAAAATTTTAACCTTGGATAGAAATAAATATATTTGAGTTCGAAACAAAAATTAAAACAAACATTAAAGCTCTCTAGAATGATAAGTAAAAAAGATAATTTGATATATACCCGATCTTCTTAAGTTTGTCATATTTTTGTCAGAAAGATGTTATCATGAAGCAAATTAAGCACTAATTAATCATAAATTTAAAAATTTTAATTTAAAATAATTTCTCAACGATTTTTTTAAAAGTATCTTTGTTTGTTGCAAAAAGACTTCGAAAAGATATCACCAGCCCAATAACGACCCAGAACACGACTCTACTAGGAGCAATTACCCGCAGTTTTGATATACCTTGATATACACCAATTCTTGTTGTTTTCCCAAGTAGTTATTACACAAAGAAGGCTTGTTTTGAGAATTTTTGTCATTCTATTTTCTCTCTTTTCAATATTTTCGATATTGGAAGCTTTTTTTTATTCAATGTAGACGTCTTACGGTCTTGTACCAACTTTCCTTAGCTTAAAAATCTATTAATGTTAGATGTTTTATATCACGCTCTGTTTGACTTCAGTTGGAAAAACAGTTTGAAAATGCATGACAACATGCTGCCAACAAAAAAGTCCATGCAGTTGAGGATCGGGGGGGGAAAGTGCATTGTAGTAACCGAGAAAAATGTTTGCGTATCAATGTTCTAACATCTCCATATGCAAGGCGCAGAAGCATCGGATTTCTGCGAGATAAGTTGAGTTCACGGTGAAGAATAGGGCTATTCATCAGTCTCTTAAAAGCCCACCTTAGAAGGCGGAGTTTAAGGTAGCGAGTGGTTTCATGAAATCTGACAGAGCAAATTAATCACAGGAGGAGAGCAAAAAATCTCCACTCCGACCAACCGTGTTTTGGGCTGGGTAAGATTGTTTGGTATATGGACTACTTTAATTATTATTTATTATTACTCCGGACACAGTGCGAAGGATAGGTAGGGCTTGTGGGTCCGGTAGCGACCAAAAGGCGGTGCTGGGCAGAAGAGAGGCTATCAGGGACGGCCGATTAGTGGAGTTTAACAAAGGGAACGGAACCATATTAAATTTCGCGCAAGATACGGATATTTCCTTCTTCGTCTTATTTCGTAGAATGAAACGAGGTTCTTTTTGCTTTCTTGCATCTGAAGTAATCGTCAAAAAAATTCGACATCGAGGTTTTGATGAATCTTCATGTTTTAAATCTCTACGAATCGGGCCTGCCTTTCTGTCTCTGAACATGATAATTTAGAAACTCAACGAGTTAGGAGGATGTAATTATGGATATTTTTTATCATTAGCATTGTAGATGCGCATTAACCCATTATTTGCCAAAAGTCTATTATATCACTTTTTCAAAAAAAAGTTGCATTTATATGATATTATATCATTTATATGAGTGAAATATGAAAGAAAATATCATTTCTGACTTTTTTAATTCAATTGATTAATTAACTTTTAATTAGAATTAATTATCTTTTAATACCATTACCATTAAAATACCATTTCTGACTTTTTTAATTCAATTGATTAATTAACTTTTAATTAGAATTAATTATCTTTTTAATTAAGAAAATGATTTTCATTAGATTTGTGCCTTTTATAGCAGTCAGCCTAACATTCAGATGCAACAATCGAAGCTGAAAATTGCACTGTTTAGGTGGAAATAAAAAGAAAATATGGGTCCCAAAAAAAGGGGCAATGGCAGATAATGGGTTAAATATTGTACCAAATCCATGAAAGGGTTCACTGTCAGTCTGTTCGTGGGTATGTGAACGCGCATAACTCTTAAACCAACAATCCAGATAAATGAAGTTGTGTATGAGGTCTTGTCATCGAAGTTGTAGATCTGTATCGAATTTTAGTTGCAAAAAGAAAAGTTCCTAATGCATATTCCATTCTTGACTTTACTACGAATCTTAACACAAAATGGGGCATATTGTGTACGTATAGTCGCGTGGAGAGCACTAGTTATCATTTTCCACTCATACTTTTTTTCCATTTACATTTTCTTTAAACCATGGGTTAACCTGAGCGCCGACCCCAAATTGGATTACGAGATTTGAAATTTAGGTCTTTTATCCGATTCAAGCATTGATAGTCATAAATAATTGTAAACAGTGAAATTGACAATAATAATTATGGAGCTCAAGAAGAATCGCAAGTGAAAAAAAAAAGTTTCAGCTCATAATCATACAGTGGCGAATCTAGGAGTCGGGTAGGGGAGAGGGGCTGAGGCCATAAAAATTTTGTATCGTAGTGACGAATGTCAAACCTCATGGCTTATGTAAACCAAAACACTTTTAACTTTACATACTTTCCTCAACTGACAATAAGAATATGATTCTTGTATTTTTTTATGATACAATACTTTCGATAATTTAATAAAAAATAATATGAAATAACTAGCCAAAAAATGTTTCCGACCGCGTGAACTCTACAAGTTGAATGACTAGAAAAGTAGGAAAATTTTCGAGCCTGTCAAGCCAGAAAGCAATGTTGTCACGATTTTATTACTTAAAAAAAAATTAAGAAACAAAAAGTTGCCGTGATTTTAAATAAAATCAAGAATTTTGGTTCAGCTCTGGGGGGGGGGGGGGGCGGCGGCCCGATAGCCTACCCCTTGGATTCACCACTGTAATCATAGATGCATTTTTCCATCTATTTTGCTTAGTAAGCTTTACTTCTTTTCGCTGTTAGCTACTTCAAATATTTCATCGGACCATAGCGACCTGATAGTTTGGTTTCGCCTTCAGAATCGAAACCCCATTCCACTAAAGATCTGCCGTTTATATAGGCCTCGTGCACTTTAAATCTAACGTCGATGGTCAAATGTACTTCCGCTTGTGCCTGCCCAGGTGACCTGGTTCGTCATCTGACTACAGTTCAAAATTACAAGATCCGTCCCCAAAAAGCACTCGTGTTCATTCGAAAACTGACAGTAATATAACTTACCTAAATTAAAACTCGAGTATTTAATTTTTACTCGAGGTTCACCTCCAAAGATGCCATTAAACAGCATTTCAAACCTCAAATGGAAACGTGGAGAAAAATTTGAGGACTTGGGTAACTTTGAAATCATTTTATCCTGTCGGTAAAAAATAGTTAATGAGAAAAAGTAAGCAATTTTAATTCATTAATTAACTAACTAATCTCAATTAGTTGCACTTATTTTTACTTATCATTCAGTAATTCTTCATTCGATAATTTTGTTTTCTTTGATATTTGTGCACTTGGGGTATCGCAAAGAACAATTCGAAGAAAATATTATCAAAACAATCTGGAAAGAAGCCCTAGTTTAAATACATTTTTTCTGCTATTAATATTATTCTTTGACGTCTCGTTATTTAAACATTTCCTTTAATCGAAAACTAGCAAGATAATTTCTAAAATAAACTGAATATTTTATATTTAATAAAAAAATATTAATTTTTATTTTTAGAAAGGCTTTAGTCAAGCTAGAATTGTTAGTCACGAGCTTTTAAATATAATTATAAATTTTACTATGATTAAAGTATATTTTTTTTATTATTTATAGATTAAATGGCTGCAAAAGTTTGGCTTCTTTTTACAGCTTTTACAGACTCTATATTAATTTGTTATATTCTTTATAACTCCTATAATTCTTTAATTTCATGGATTTTTAAAATACACATGCATTTTTTTTTTCGGAGCATAGTACTACTAAAGGATTCCGATCGGAAACGCTCTATTTAATTTTCTACACAGCTCTGTGTCAACCTCTACACACAAAATGGACTTAAAAAGGATCTTAAGGGCTTTTAAAATATGCTCGCCCAATGTTGGGTATAATTTCCGACCACCCAGCGAATCCTTGTGCCTTTTAGACGATGTCAATCAGCTGAACAAACAGACACGGTCTCTTATGACAAGCCGTATTAACCTCCCTGTACATAATTAGAAGGCAACAATTTTCCTTCAAATTAATGCCTCCCCCCCCGTCGGTATCAGTGCCCCCCTCCCGATGCCAGTAAAAACTTCGGAGAAGAGATATTCCCGTAATTAACAAGTCCACCTTTAACATTGTACATCTGTAAATTTGATCAGGCGAGCCGCGGTGATAATTGTTAGCGTCCGGACAGTTTAATTGCGGTTAATCCGTTACCTGCGGTGGAGGCAAACTCAATTCTCCGGGCATTAGCGTCACATCAGACGCGTCAATGTCAAGATGCCTCCCCCCCTCTGCCATCCCCCAATCTTTTCGCATTTACTGGCTACCGAGGATTAAATCGAAAAAGGTCTTTTTGAGAGCACCCCCTTTTTTCTATTAGCGCTGGAAGAAGAGAAAACAGCAGTAATTGACGCTAAAAGTGCTTTTATGAGTCATGAAATTGCCCTGTTTGATGCCGCATTTTTTGGTTATTACCATTGTCTAGCATTTGGATTTGGTCTCTCTTTTTCTTCATTTCTACATAATTTTCAGCGAAGATGTTGTTTGAACATTTCTGCTTTTGCTGGATGTTGGTAAAATTCTCGTATTCTATACATCTCTCTTCTTCACGATATGTATACATACAAAGCTATCTCAATTCAGATCTAGAAATTTGTAATGTAACTTTAGATCAGTTCCACTTATAATTTATTAACTGAGATGACTATATTTTACATTTTAAAAGCTTTTCATCAAGCACTTCACTGAGTGAATATTATATTGTTTTGTTAAGGTATAGATAGCATAAGTTCATATTTGATTCGTGTTTTGATATGTTAAAATGCTACTTTTCTTCCAGTTTTTTTGTATTGTCGTGTGTAGAATCAATTTTAGTAAGAAGCAGGTTTATATTCAAATAGATAAAATAAAATAAACCCCTAAAGCACGCGCTTATCTGAAGCTTCTTGAATTTCCTCAACGGATAAATTTTGTTCACTGTTCCCAATGAAATTTGCAATGACTTAAAAAAACTAATTAAATTAAGATTGAAATCTCGGAAATCAAGGGGTTTCAAACTCAGTGTATTCAAAGTTAGGTACAGAACTGGCAGAGTTTTTTCTCAAATGCGGCATTATTTTCTTTTTGCAGCAGACCGACATAGGTCAAAAATGGTCAAATGAAACATTCTAAATTGCAAGTTAGAATTCCCTAATCTTTTCGAACTAATTTTACAGTTTTTATATTCTTTGGATAGAATCTCTTGCACCTATATATTGCATATGATTCAAGTTTTTAGATAATACCTTGATTGATTGGGCAATATTCGTGGATTGCAAAGTGTATGCTTGAAAATGGTCATCGTTCTAATTAGATCATCCACAGATATGAATACTTATCTATGCTTCAATATAAAGTTTTACCTATGAGATATGTTGAGGTTCATAAAAATATGACTAAAGGAAGCATTAAAATAAAATTTCTTTTAATATTTAGTCCAAAATTCTAAGTTATGAGAATGGAAATTCTTTTAACTTTTCTAGCAAGCACTAAAAAATAATTAATTTTTCTATACCTTTTGTAATACATTTACTTACATTATTGGATTAATACTGTTATGATGCTGTTCCAAATCTTGCCAGATTCCCAATAATAATAATAATAATAAAACATTATTTTATGAAATTAAGCTAAAGTTTTCAGTTCCATGATTCTTATATTATTTTTCTAGAATCTTATAGTTTTCGCAACTGATATTAATAGATCAAAACAAATCTTCCTAATTTTTTCTATAAATTTTGATAATTGAAAATTTCAAGATTCATATTCTATTAACTCTTTAAGAACATCATCAGTTGGGTTTCTTCTTCACCCTTCCCCTCCCCCTTCCATTTTTTAACCGGCTTTTTAAGCAATGGATGGGTGTTTATTTGGACGATAAATTATCCATTATGCTCTGAAAGAAAAGATTTAAAAAAAATTGATATTACCCTCTTCAAACTCAAATTTGCATGATAGTTCGATTTCTTACGTATTAACTCTTGTCTGAATTGATAACGGCTTGACATTTTCATTAATGATCCCTATCGATGGTAATGACGACCGTGATATCGTAATCGAAACCTCACCGCTGTTGTTATGGCATCGATTTTTGATGGGATACTTCCAGAGACGATGCAGTACCTCCTCGTGTTTTTCCGATTATTTTATTCGAAGGGGGTCTTCGATTTGGATGGATCGCAGCAGGCGAAACCCTCTTAATGATCTTTTTCAACTTCTCGATCAATTTGATTTGCAGACCACGCGCCATTTCAATGTTAGGGGAAACAATGTTAGCAATCTGGTTAGCATTTGGTGAGGTTTGATAAATGAAAAGACAATGAACCGCTTTCATAGTAGATTTGGAAAGAAAAGAAAAAAACTAATTATATTTCTTCAGGAAGACTCGACATTTTTCAACATTATTGTAAAAACTAATTGCATAATTTACCGAATATCTTAATTGTTCACAAAATATCAATAAGATTAATGTTATTAAAGGTTCAAAATAAAATTATTTAAAAAGATTGCTTTTATTAATATACTAAAATATGGAAAATATTCATCAATCATCATAATATTTTATCAATCATCTGGTGGAGCTCAAAGTAAGAATTGCAAGTAAAATGGACTTGTAATAAATACCCTAAGTAAATTTGAATTTTAATCGCGTTCATAATATATTTTAACTCTTAATGAATGTTTAAGAATTTTATTTCTTTTGATATTCATCGTAACTTAATTTTCTCATCTAATCGGTTTTAAAGCGTGGTGTTTTGTCTGAGCTCTTTAATATATTTTATAATTCAATTCTATAATTATTGTGGAATCTTTTAATAAATTTTTCTCAAATTCACCACCAGATGGCGCTTTTCGTATTGAATCAAAAAATTATTTAAATTAATCGATTAACTGATAATTAAGGTTCTGAAAATATTAAAATATTTTGTCATCGAGAACACACAACTCTACAGAATTAAAGAAAGAATTATTAGCAGATCAGGAAGAGAATGAAGCAAATCAAGTTAATTAAAATCCTGCCAAATATGGAAGTTAGTATAGGAACCTTATATTAACATCAAATAAATATCCAAGGAACTTTTAAAAAAACAACTTGTTATTCTCAATCTTCACTATTTCATGAACAGCAGCACACTGCTGAGTTTTAAGATCTCTGCGCTTTAATCTCATACTTATAAATAAGAAAATTGCGTTAGAAAATCTAAATTTTTTATTACATTCATTCCTTTGCTTGATATAAACTGTGAATGAATGATACTCTTTAATGTCAAGTTAACATGAAAATTTTTTTCTCATTAAAATTTCTTAAATATTATTTTGTCTGTTAACAGAAGGAGAAGACAACTTCATTCACGTTTCCAAAATTGTATGCTAAACATAAAAGTCTCGAAACATCTAAGGCTATTAATAAGAAACTGAAATGTACATCAAAAATAATGAAACTGTGGGCTATTTTAAAAGATTTTTGCTTAAGTTCTCGTGTTGTTTGTATCTTGATATTATGCTTGACATTCCATTTCGATCTCTTAGATAAATCACATGTGTAGTTGTGTTTGCTTGGTTTGGTTTTCTTACAGTTTTATGACTAAAAAACAAGCTTTGGCCATGCTGCACCAATCTCAATTTTAAGTGGTAAATAATATTTAAATACAAATGCAATATTAAAATATCGTAGCGGCTAGAATTCACTGCCTTCTCCTTTTTATGGTAGGTGGCGCTACTAGATCCATCTCTTCTTTTCTGTGTACTTGTCTTGTGATGTTGTTCTCTGTCTTGCGTTTTTGTACCTTTTAATGTACTGTGTCGTGGAACTTGGGCTATCTAATAAAAATGCTTCCTGAAATTGAATTAATTCTTCAACAACAGCATTCCACATAAACACGAGTCTCGTCCCTCTACAATATAAGAAACAGAAAAATCTATAATTAAATTAAAGAACGAACCTGTATAAGGTCAAAATACAGCCAAGAGGCGAAAAAAATAGAAAACGAAGCAACATTAAGAAATTCATGTCACGGACGTGAATTGCATTACTTGGATACTATTAGGTCTACTTTAAAAAGCTCAGTTACAATAAATCAAAACAATCTACCTAGATACACATTGATAAAAATCTTATACTTTTAACCCTTTCGCGTTCGTTAGTTTCGCAGTTAAACCACACATGGAGCATTTTTTTTACTGCGCATGGGCAAAACGTAGCGTAATTTTTCTTTCATATAGGGAAACTTATATAAAAATTCCAATTCAATACCGTTAGTATTCACAAATATATCGGCATTTCAAGAGCTAAATTGCGTTTGATCTCTAAGAGAAATAAAATGATGAGGGTTCTTGCACAAACTCTTATTTTTTAAAATTGAATCTTCGAAACAAATATTGAATTTTATGAAGGCAGAATATCCTGAATAATCCCGTATACTTATAAATTTAATTCATAATTTAAATTGCGTTTCGATGATAACTTAATCGGGGGAAAAATAGCCCGTTACTGTCCATTGGTTTCAGTGTGTAACCACACATTTCTTGAAAATAAAAAATTCTAAAGTTTTTTCCTTTACATATTTATAATCAGCTACATGTCTAATACTCATTTTTGAAATACATTTAGTCATTTTCAAAACGAAACATGTAGTGAACTTGATAGGGTTAAGAAAACTGAAAAAGGTTAACATGGAAAATTTTGGAGAGCTGGAAAAATATTTGGAACTGTGAAGCAAAGCATGGGCATTCTGCAAGTAATGTGTATAACAGACATGGGGCAACTGCAGAAAAAGAGGCGCAGGTCTCTTTATCAGCAAAAACTTTTAGCTTGGTAATTAAACGTTAATTATTTCTCTTAACTAATTTTTAACAATATTTCATTCTTATCAATAAACAGTCATTAAATTTTAAAAAAAGGGGAAAACGAGAACGCGGGAGGAACTTGATTGATATTCTGAGAGAACTTGACGTTTTTAATTCGCAGAGGTCTTCAGCAAAAACTTTTAGCTTGGTAATTAAACCTTTAATATTTCTCTTAACTAATTTTAATCAATACTTTATTCTTATCAATAAACAGTCATTAAATTTAAAAAAAGGAGAAAACGAGAACGCGGGAGGAACTTGATTGATATTCTGAGAGAACTTGATGTTTTTAATTCGCAGTGGTCTTCTAATTGCATGAATATTCTCCTTGACCTCTTCACTTCTGTGTTAGAATCAAAAGGAAGATCTATTGCCTCCTCTTTCAAAAGAACTGTTTAATGATTGCAAGCACACTCTCCGAGAAAGAACAAAATATCGACATTCCGACTGTATCTACCTCGGAGATCGCATTAATCCATTCGAATGGCTATAAATTCTCCCATCTTAAAACTATACAGATAAAACATAAAGAGACCAAAAAAATAAATGACGAATAAAATAAAACAAGATACGTATAAAGAATGATTTCAAAAAGAGAGAGAGAAAAGAAACATCGGGAGATGAATAAAAAAGTACATAATCAAAAGTTCCCCGAGATACGGTCACACTCAATCTTGTTCCATTGCGTCTGTCAAGTCCTCCCCCTTGCAACCATCAATATCAAACACGTCAGAAGTCAGAATTCGAACACCTGCAGGCTTGCCGATCGCTGCCAAATTATTTAATTAGAAAAAAAAGCTAGTTAGCTGTGTTGGTTTTTCAATTTCGGAATGGGCATAACCGCTGCCTTCCCCTTCTTTTACACTGAGTTGCCTCCTCCCGTGCATTTTGTCGTTGAGTAAGTGATCTGCAATTACGTTTGTATCCCCCGTCGCAGTCTGCCCCCCTTACCTGGCTCAGTGAGACCGGAATACGCAATACAACATGTATATCGAGAAGGTGGAGACGGCTGAATATCACTTATTCCAATACAACGTCCTCTCTTTGCCTCTCGATGATCATGTTGTAACCGTTCAAGCAGTGGCTCTGCAAAAAAGCTAACTGTTTTTCTTAAGCACTTATTAATCACATGTCAGCGACTGCTGCTGTGAATGCCAAATGGAAGAAAATGATTGCTCATCTCATCGTCTGTTTTTATTTCGTGCGCTTGTGTGTTTCTTTTTAATTACTAGTTTTAGCTTCATAAGGTACTTTTTACAGAAAAAAGTCTGTTTGCAGTGATTTCTTTTTAATTTACTTTTTACAGAAAAAAAGTCTGTTTTACAGTGATTTCTTTATAATATACTTTCTACAGGGAGAAAAGTCTGTTTTGCAGTGATTTCTTTTTAATAAAATATGTTTTAAGATAAAATTTTGATAAAGTATGATAAAACTTTTGTGGAGCTTTTTACGAGGCCAGTCGGTTATTAATCATCACTTAAATTAGATCAAAAGATTAAATAGCGCCGATTAGAAAATTATTCTCGATATAAAATTTTAATCCTTTTCAAAGCAGTTCAATCAATTTCTGATCTCAGCTCTTGATTTATTTTATTTTTGTTATAACTTATTCAGGTTTAGTCATTTTTTCCAACATTTAACTTTTTTGTTCGACGAAAAACAATTTTAGTTTCATTACAGAGAAATTGAAGTCGTATTTAATTTACTTTTAAGAGGATGCAAAATTCTCTATCAACTTAAAGGGGTACATTTTTTTCAATATAGATTTATAGATTTTACAAAAACATAAAAATCGAATTAAAATACATAACTAGAGGCATGAATTTATTTGTTAAATTTGTATTTAAAAAGAAGATTAGATCTAGTGTTGAGAAATCAATTTTAAATTGAACCAAAGAAATTGATTGTTAAAACACAATAAAGGAAAAAAGTACAATGCATATTTATCAGAATTTTATATTATTGCAAGATTTTTGAGGAAGCTATCAAGTTTAAAAATTGTAATAATTATTGTTTTTGAAATGCTGCTGTTTGCTGTAGAAAACTGGTAAATATCTCCTTTTATTCTCCAAGAAGGAAAGTGAATAGTCTTAAAATGAATAACAACCTTCTTTCATGCATTTTTTTAAACGTAACATATTCCTAATTTTCATGCACATCACAATTTTGCGATGACTCCAATTCCTCCACATTCTGATGCAAATAAAAATATTACAATCATTCGGTTTTGGCTTGAAATCCTTCCCCAGTCAGGAAGGATCTAAATCTATTAAACGTGTAAATTCATCATCCACTAGAGTGAGCAAGTCATGAACGCACAAACCACGGCCTCGCGAAAACTAATTTCCCAGTTACGACCCGGACGTAGATGTCTTTTATTGACTCTTTTATGCATACTGTTTTACAAAGTCATGATTATCCTTCGATGTCGAGCAGTTTATGATGCTCTTAAGATTTTCCCACTATTGTTTATGATTTATCCGCTCCCAGGACACTGGAAAGTTGCCACTCTGAAACACTATCATTAGTTGATTCCCAAATTGGACGCAATGTGCTTTTGATGACGAGGGACTTAGTATTCGTGCTCAAACAGGCTGAACTCAGCGCTTACATTTAATGCTTAACTCCGTGGTAGGACGGTCGGGATTTCACGTGTTTTGATTCTACTTCAGAAGTGGCTTGAAATGAATACACTGGTGTACAATTTAATTTAACTCAAATGAATACACAACATTGAACTACAAGTTTGGTGATGGCAAGTATTGGTTTGCCGAATGTCTCTTGCCATTAATAAATAAATGTTTGTCTTTTAAAATTTCAAAATCGCTTAATCAATAGTTGAGGAAAAAAGATAATGACAGCTGTTTGACTTTCGCCACATTTTGCATACATCCATTTTATAAATCATTCAAATTATGTTAACTTCTTACTCAGCAATGGGTTTCTTTTATTTTATGCATTTTCGTGGATGCAGGCTTTTTTTCCACAATATTATTTTAGAATTTTTATTTTTCTCCAGCTTTTCCACTGCCTTTCTCATTAATTGTGGCAATTTCATTGTTATATAAGTTGTGTTCATTGAATATCATCTTTTGAAAATTTGGTGTTACTAGTTTGTTATTATTAGTATTATTTTTTACTCTGTAATTCTTAAAAGTTCGAAATGTAAACAAATGAATAGAAGAAACAAAGTTATATTGTTTTAAAATATAGTTGATTTGTCTCGTGTCATAAATACCCTCTTTTGTAAAAGTCTCCGATGGTGAAACTTCCCTTTTCATATCATAAACATTCTCATTTCATCTTCTTCAAATATTTTTCATTTCAACAAAATTTTTGGGGTTGCTAGTGTTTAAATCCAGGTGTTAGAAAAATAGCAATAGGTATCAACTCTTGATATAACCCTTTCTTGATGTTGCAATTTGGTACTTAGAAAATATTTGTAGAAAACCTTAGATTGTTAAGCTTGCTAATGAAATTCCGGAACTCATTTCGAATAACAGAATTGAACAAATGATAATCTTATTGTTGTCTAATATACTTTATCTTTTCTTTTCAGTTGTATGAACTCAGTGACGATCCACGGAGGAAAGAATTCTTAGATGACTTGTTTAGTTATATGCAAAAGAGAGGTAAGAATTAAAATTGTCTATTTTAGATGATGTGATATGTTTAGAGAACGAATGGGTGGATCAAAGTCATGTCATGAAAACCTGGAAATAAATGTCACAAAACTATAACTTTTATCAAGGTGCATTTGTGTATCGGGTCGACTAGGGTTGCAAGGTTAGATTGGTTGAAAAATCTTTTAGAATCTAATAATGGACTCTGTGAAAAAAATGCTTAAATGAATCTATTGGCTTACAAAGACTGTTATTTACCGGTAGCTCAAAAATATATGATAGAAATACAACATAAAATAAGCTTTACAAATGTGTAATAAACCATAAATTATATATATAATATATATATTTCAATTAATCAAAACATTTTTAATATATACAAATATTAATCTAAGAATTAAGATAAAATTACCTTATCAATAATCATACAAATGAAATACAAAAGATAATTTGATTTAAGACTATATAAATATGTATTCATTTGTATGATTATTGATAAGGTAATTTGATTTAAATTTTTTAATTTCTAGATTAATATTTGTATATATTTAAATAACACATGTTTTGATTAATTGAAATATTTAACTATATAAATATATATAATAAACATTCAAATATATATTTCCAGAGAATTTTGTTTTGAATTAAGAAAAATGGTAAGCCAATGGATCAAAAATAATTTTTTTAAATAAAATTTATTTGATCAGTGGATATACAAATATCTGACAATATATGACATTTGGTGATTAAATATCGTTATAATGAGAAATTGAAAGTATGAAATTATTTTTGAAATACAAAAGTATGAACAGAAAAAAAAAAAATCATTTTGCTCTGACGCTTGAAAATTCCAAGCATTCACCTTCAAGTTCGTAAAAATGAAAAAGCCCCCTTCCTAAGGAAATTCTGTTTTATAAAATAAATTATCTCGCTAATTTTGTTTTAACTCCTTAAAAATAGGAAAGGGAATGGATGAGATGTCATCCAGCTGGATTTTCTGCCAAAATGTGCAACATTTCTTTTGTCAGTTTATAAATTGCTGATGATTTGCTCTCCGCCACAAACTGAATTGTCAGTGGACGCATGTTTTGTGTGTATTTTAGGAGGGTATTCACCGAAAAAAGTTTATCAACATCTGGCGGAATAATGACTAAACCCTTCCGCCCTCTACGTGCTTTTGCCTTAATACCAAGGCAAATTAACGTGACGACAACCCGCCGTAACTTCTAAACAGCTCCTTAGTTACCGTCCATTGAACTAGCTGTAAAAGCGTGACCAAATGACCCTCTGCCAGACTGTGTACACACAATGCAAGAGTAAAGCCGCCAAAAGGCAGAATGGTTGTAGATTCTCTCGCTCTTTTTTAGTTTTACTTCTTTAATTCCTCTGCAATAGAAGGTGGCTTGGTAAGAAAAAAAATTATTTGATTCCCCACCTTTGACAAACTGTTTGAGCAAGGATGGGAGAGATTTCCTCGTGGCTTCAAGTGTGTGGTTTTCCGAATCGAATCGGTTCCGAAACCGGTTTATGAATGTCCCATGCTCAAACATTGCACCACCTCTTAAATAATTAACGCGTACGACGAAGGAAGTGCGCGTCACTGGTAATTTGCGATGATCATTAGTGAGGAAGTAGGTAGAAAAAAGGGAAGGCCCGGAGAATATTTTAATTTTTCAACAAGTCCTTTGTAATTAGCATTCATTAAACGTTAATTAATATAAACTGTGACTCAGTTCCATCGTTTCATGTTTAAAACTTGTTAACTTATGCAGGTCTTTATATATTATTCGGAATTTGGTTGTTATTTTTGTAAATCCAAACATAGAAATTTCTTGAATCGGGTGTTTCATCCGACAAATCCTTTTACTTACCATACACCTCCATACATTACTTTTTTTCGGTGGATGATATGGAGAAAGTGGAAGTACACTTTACACAAAATCTCTACAATTAAGAAGTTGTTAACTGATGGAGGTGTTTATGTGTGTATATGACAAGTATTTAAATGCGTAGTAAACTTTGAAATTGCGTGTTATTTTCGTAAATCCAAACATAGAAATTTCTTGAATCCGGTATTTCAT
>BGPR01000187.1:862058-874960 GCA_013235015.1 Araneus ventricosus | reverse complement strand
CACGGCTCGCGTTCTACGAATCCATATCCATCGCATACACTTTGGGAAATAAGGGAGGAGTTACAGATGGCCTTAATTGGTCCATGGTTCCATAGGAATGATTGTCAAAAGTGCTGTTACCATTTAAAGAACAGTATCAAAGTGATAAGCCTTTACTTCCATCTTTTGCCAGTGATGTATTAAAACTTGTTAATGATTGCATTCAACATTTCAAAATTTTGAAACCAGAGAATGAAAGAATTGAGAAACCTGAGACTTTATGCAAATTCAACTTCAGTGACCCAAACATGTATAATGATAAAAGTTAAGTGTATTTAGGATTTGCTGCAGAGCAACTAATAAAAGAAAAGATAAAAAATAAGGAATTAGCAGACAAGGATGTTTTCACACGCAGACAGGATAGTCGGAAAAACATCATAACAATGATAAAACATTTCATGCAGAAATGTCCTGTGATTTACGCACTAGTAAGACATGCGATTTGCATTGATCCACGAATATTGGCTGGATATCCCGAAAAAGCACAGGAAAAAATGAAAAAGGTATTGATTGTATTGTCGCAAAATAAACGTATTTTGGAAAAAGATTGCGACGAAATTTTGTTACTCTATGCAGATTTTCTGTTAAATATTGTAAAGCCGAATTCATTTGAATTTACTTCTTTCAATCCAAAGAGTGATTCCCTTGATAATTTTTTACAAACTTATTTTAGCAATAATCATTATGAAAAAGTTTGGAAGATTATCAAAATGTTATTAATACTGTCACATGGACAATGAGGTTTTTCGGTGAACAAGGCGCTGGAAATAGAAAATTTAAAAGATGCTTCATATATTTTCCAGCGTGTAAATCATGAATTTATTAAGCTGTCTGGGGCTATTTATGACTTAAAAATTGCTAAAGAAATGAGGACGGCTGCCACCTCAGCTAGAGCAAAATACATGCAGTATTTAGAAAGTGAAAGATCCAAAGAAAAGACTGAAGCAAAACGACTGAAACGAAAAGCTCTAGAGGAGAAAATAGATTTTGTAAAACAAAAAAAAATGTTCCTCCAAATGGACATGCACCAAACAAATGAGAAAGCAAATGATTTAGCTAATGAGACTGAAAAGTCAAAGGACATGAATTTATTTATTCAATCGCATGAACTAAGAAAAACAATTTCTGAAAAAGAAAATAAATACCTTGGATGTAAAATTGAACGAAAAAAGTTTGGAAGTAAAAGATATTGAATTTGATTACCAGTTTCATGGGTTTTTTTTTTCCTTCAATCTATTAACTCATATTTATAGGAGTTTTGTTGTGTTAAATTTGTAATGTATCTTCTATGTTTTATATTATAATTTATCATCTAATAGGTTGAATTTGCAAAAATGAGACATTTTATTTAAAAATGCGTGCTACAAATCGTTAAGTTTATTCAATTTAGAGGTCCTTATTTTTTGGTTTTTTTAGTCCTTAAAAGTCCTTAATAGTCCTTGATTTTCTTTTAAGGAAATGTGTACGAACCCTGAGTTACTGAAACAACCGAATCCAGCGAATCTCCAATCTAGTTCACAATACTCAAGAATGAGTCATAAAAATTTCCGGATCTCCGATCTAGATCACAATACCCAAGAATGATTCATAAAAATTGCCGAATCTCCAATCTAGATCGCAATACCCGAGAATGATTCACAAAAATTTCCGAATCTTTCTCATAACGATCAATACCAAATAAACCCATATCGAACAAAAACTAACGATTGAAATTATACACCGCTACAACCACTTCCTTTAATCTTAAAAAGGAGAAAAAGAACCCAGAGGAAAAAATTATGACCGAGTTCGAGGGGGGAAGGGGATGAAAACAGCCGTCGCCTTAACTCGAAAACCTCGTAGATCTCCGGCGGTCTCAGAACCTACTGCTAAATGGCGAATCTTGACAAGAAGATTACAAGGTAGGAGCTCTAATACCGTCCACGGTATCTTCTCCTCACATATTAAAAGCCTATATCGGTTCATACATCGACGGCCCTTTGGGATTATCAATATCGAGCTCGGCTCCTTGTCTTGCTGGAGCAGGGAACCCTCGTTTTACAACCCCGTATTACAAGAAGGAACGTACCGACCGTCGTAAAAATTAAGGCCACGGCGTCAGATTGGACCGTCGGATATCCCCGCCGGGAGGAGACTAACGCGCTGATTGTAGCTTTTGTCGTTAATAAAAATTATTACACTCGAGCCCATTAAGTTTTTGAGCAGATTAATGTAGTTATCCCGAGGCTCCATACGCTCGCCTTGGCGTCGAAAAAATGCTCACCAACTTCAAATACAAATCATACTTTTTTTAGGATTTTATTAAAAAGGGGTTTAAGTTGTTTGGAGGTTTTTCTTAATTCGATTATATTTAAAATCCGTGCAGAAAATAAGAGTTAGCATTCACTGCTCTATTTATTTATTTTTTCATATCGTACGAGTGTTGTCGATTTCGATTTCCTTTGGTTTACTGTCGTGTCTCTGGTGTTTTGGTTTTCCAAACAACTTAATGTCGCTTGATTCAATGCTGTTATTTTTCTCTTTTCCAAATAAACTACCTAGATCAATCTTGCTTCTGTTGCGTGTATATGTGCGTGAATTTTGAAAATCAAGTCCATAAAGTGAAAATTTAACTTTTCGAATGGGCTATCATCGATTTATTGAAATATTAAACTTGATGTATATATAACCCATTTTATAAATATGACTTAAATTAAAAATTTGTATCATTTAATTTTTTTTGTCGGTGATTGAGGTTTTCATCTGTTTGTAATCAAGTTCGATTTCAGAAATCATGCATGGGTGTTTAGCTATTTTGTGTCGCTGGGAGTAGGATCATTAAAATTTAAATTTTCATAAGAACTTTTCAGTTAAATGAATTGTTATGCTTTAAGATTGTTTCATATGACTACAATTTTAACCGTTTAAGGCCATAACCCGAGTTAACTCGTCCTAAATATCGTAGGTTACAAAATAACTTGGTCCTCAAGTGGTTGATCTGCAATTTCAGTATTAATTAAAAGCCTCCATTTAAAAGTGGTGGAAAAATCAAGAATTCTACTTCATTCTTATTTTAGGTATGAAACATTTTTCGAATACCCGACGAGGCTGATTCTCTGCTATGGATTCTGTGTGCCAGTTATGATTGCTACGACCAAATGATACTCTCATTTTCTCGAATATTTACCAATAAAATAAGATTGTTACTTTTTTCATGATAAATTCGCAAATATATTGAAAAAAGGTGCAATTTGCGTATTTAATAAAAGCCTCCATTTAAAAACACACAGATGGAAAAATCAAGAATTCTACTTCATTCTTATTTTATATAAGAATCATTTTTCGAATACCCGACGTGGCTGATTCTCTGTTGTGGATTCTGTGCTCCAGTTATGATTGCTGCGGCCAAATGATACTCTCATTTTCCCGAATATTTAACGATAAAATAAATCAGGATGTGACTTTTTTTATGATAAATTCGCAACTATATTGAAAATAGGTGGTTAACAATATTGGTGAAAATGCATATGCATACAAGAAGGGAGAGAGAGAAATGACACGAAGATATTTGTTATTCCATTACATTCTTAGTCTTAAAAGTGTTTGTACTTGATGATTTTAAGATATTGCAATTTGAGAACGTTCTGTAAATATTCTTTATTTAGGTTCATTGTAATGAAATGTATTCACTACAGATTAGGTAATGATACAATAGTGTCATTATTATTTTTTAAATTTTGTTCTTCATTATATTTGAATGGAATTGGTGCTCTGGCAATGTCTAAATACCAGTTTCCAGCTTTTGAGATTAGAATCTTCACTTTGCGAACTTCCTGACGATGCAGTCTTTTGCACATCACTGCCTTGGAAATGCCTCGAGATATAGTTTAAATCCATGTAAACAAAATAATTTTTCTGTTTAATTCCCCGGAAGTGGCTACTTAAATCCTACACGTGTTCCTTTTTAATAGTAACTACTCCACATACATGATCTTTTTTAACAAAGTTTCTGCATATAACAGAAGTTACAGGAGCGGGATTTCTTAAATTCGCACAACATTTGTCGATAGAACGCATCGCGTTTAGCCTTTCATTTTTAGGAAACAAAACAGACATTTATAAAAAGTAAGTAAATCATATTTATTAATGCGAAGAACAATTATGTTTCATTCTTTTTCAAAAAAAAAAAAATGTTCTTTTGAATTAAATATTTTTTACGAATTAGCAATGACTGTTCACAATATTTTAATAGCCACACTAGATCATCGTCTTTTGCATTATAATGTCGAAGAATACTTCAGATTTAGGGCACCAAAGACACGGCACAATTCTAAACTAATTCAGTTACTAGAAGATTCCTTACAGTTAGAAGACAATGAAATCAAATTACGTTCTGTGGTGATATCAAATCAAAAATGCTTGCGGCAGCATTTTATCCATCTTGCCAGCATCTCTGCAATGTATTTCGCCTTAACATTCTATGACAAAGTTCTTTGTAATTGAGCCCAACCCACAGACCTTTGTGGTTTGATTCCAAGAATCGCATCATTAAAATGATGCCGCCCAAGTTTTCATCTTTACGTATCTGTAATAATAACATCTTTATTTCCTGTTACTGGTGACAATGTAGCGGGACTGTTGCATTTTCGGAATATTGCGACAGACTAGTTTTTATTTTCTAATTAGAAAAGCGACAGAAAAAAGCATATTCAGTTCTGCCCAGTGACATTTTTATTTTAATTTTTTATGAAGAGTGACTTACATTAATCTAATTATCCAAATGATTTTCTTATTCCTTTAACTTTAAATAAATAATAATAATTCTGGTTTTATGAACATATTGAAAAAGTGAGTAATTATTATTTAAGTACGGCTTCTTAAATACTTCGTTTCCTTTCTTCAGCTTAAAACATGTCACTTATACCTTGTGAAAAAAGAATAAAAATCATTAATTAATGATGAATATAATTTAATTTCAAACAATTATGTAGTTAGTTAAAGTTATAGGAAGAACTTATTCTTTTACATCTTGTAACTTCACATCATCATGGTTAGGCATGATGATCATATTATTGAACCGATTAATGGGACATACTAGTTCACAATCACTACTACAGGGGAGGCGAATCTTTTTCCATTGAAAGGCTTCATTAAATTTCGGGGGTTGGGCAAAAGGCAGCATGAGGAGAATTTTAAAGCTTATTGTTTTGTAATCATTATTATATTACAGACAAGTATATTATTTCAGTGCAAATCAGGAATGGCGCTAGAGTTTGCCCGACAGGGGGGCACGACCTGCTGTATGGGGGACGAGTGTAATGAAATTGGTTTCAAATTTTCGCCAGATTATTATTTATCTACAAATATTTTCCCCGACGGGATACAAAATTTTTCCCCGATGGGGGGAGGCCCTGGCCCCCCCGGTACACCCACTGGCGCCACCCCTGGTGCAAATTATAAATAACTGGTAAGGCCGCATAAGTAGCTCAGAAAGGCCGCACTAGTCACAAATACTAGTGATAACCATGTCCCTTGAAATGTTCCTGGATGATGATTTGAGATCATCGTTTCTCATCTTCGTATAATACGGGTAAGCAAAATTAATACGTAAGGTGTTTTGCTTGATGGAGAAGCGTATTTCCTTCAACTGCACAATGTCCTTTCAACTTTTGGGAACACGTGCAGAACGACTCGGCTATGCTCTGTCGACAAACGCGGATGCACGTTTCGGTAAAGTTTATCTCTGACTATATTGTACATGGTTCTTTTGATCGAGGAGGCAAAATTTTAGAAATATTAAATTATAACAGAATTAAATCAAAGAAAACTCTTTAAACTAATTTGCAACTACACTTGGTGAAATCGGATAAAGGGTATCAAGCTTCTTTACGCAAAAACTAGGTGTTTTACCAAAAATTTAAAATGGTTTAATTTGGTTTTTTAAAATTGTTTTAACAGCTATACGGCGATTGAAGTACTAAATACACAAATAAAAAGCCTATACAACAATAATAAACATGAAACTCTTTCACGTTTTTCTCATGATTTGTAGTCCACCCCCTTTAATGCATGTAAATTGCAGAATATCAGCATCTTTAGCTCACCACAACATACTTTTAATAGATGTCTTAAACACCGGAGAACAGACGGAAGTCCAAAGCTAACTTGTTTTTATGAACAGGTAGGTCGTGAAATATTTACTGACAAATTTTCGCGGGTTTTTTGAGAGAAGATAAGGTGTTAATCCGGAACCTGCAAACTGAGAGGCGTTACTTTGTTGACGTCCCCCCATCTTCTGACGTGCGAGGGGACTCTCCGAGGCGGAGTCGGCAAGTCGGAACCCAGACAGGAAACGTCCCAATCGAGCATACCATCTGTTCCCGAGAAAACGCACAATCGGAAACCTAGGAATTCGCATTTTGCTCATTTCAGGGATTTATTTCCGCGCTATGGAAATGAGAGATGCCATCCTCGGCCTTCTTCGTTTTGGAAACAATACATTATATCAACTGCTCTCTCTGAAAATTATAAAGCATTTTTTTGAAATTATCAGTGTGCTATTTTGTTTGTCATCTTATTGTGGCGCTTGTCTAATTGTATTATTTTTTAAAATCTACGATTAGAAGTTGAATATATTTTTCACTTTATTGACCATGGAAAGGTTTGTGGATAACGCACTCAATAAATTATCGAAAAAATTAAGAAATCAAATTTAAGTGATTTATTGCAAACTTGCTGCAAATTATCTTTTAACTCTGGCTGTAGGTCTGACAGCTTGTCGTTTTTCTTGAAAACAATTCATGTTTTCGGGTGTATGAATATATTTTAGGAGACAAAGTGCTTGAGAAACGGAGTACTTAAAATTTCTTTTCATATTTACCATAACAAACATAGTTCTCATTTCGCCTCTTTCGAAATTATACTTTGCTTTTGATTTTCCAAGATTTCTTGAGTTTGGTCTAGGTTGGATGAAATTTTGTGTTATAATACTCTTGAAAAAATCTAATCCAAGCTGTTTTTATTAATTAGGTTGGATGAAATTTTGTCTTATAATATCTTTAAAAAATCTAATCTAAGCTGTTATTATTAATTAGGTTGGATGAAATTTTGTGTTATAATACTCTTAACAAAATCTAATCCAAGCTGTTATTATTATTTTTTTTATTAATTTCATTCAACTGTAAGCAATGAATTTTGGATAAATAATGTTCCGACCTGTAACCGAAAATTGTTTGATGCGTAAAAGGAGTTTTCCCTCGGTATTTTAAAAACAAAAATACAAATAAATATACATCGGGTCACCTTTTCACTAAATACGGACAACAGTATTTGCCAGCTTGGCCTAAATTCCGAGAGTTTTCTGAAAAATCTTTTCGTTTGACCCAATATTTTGGCATCTGGAGTAGAAAATTCATTCTTTACCTGTAACCTTAGCATTTATTTAACTTCTTTGATTTTCTTTTCCATAATTGTGCAGACCTTTTGAAATCATGCGCTATCGTCACACTGAAAAAGTTTCCCTCTGTATATTTGAAAACGTCGCCCATAAAAAGCGCAAACGCACTTTTGTCTTCCCTTCGGCAGTCCGTTTGTCATTTACCATCCTGGAAAAGCACCCTACACGGTCGCTGAGTGACGATGACAATTTCAGTCATAAGTCATCTCGGCGCTGCTCCACGTGCTGGACAGGTGTTGTGTGGAGCCGAACGTGGCTGGCACGCGCGGTGGGGGCACGGAATGGGTCCCAAAGGCACATCGCGCTTCTTTGTCGCAATATTTTCTCTCCCCACAGGAAAAAGAGACCTCTCCTCCGACTCCCATTATTATTTCGCTTTCTCCTTTCCTACAAGCCACTTTCGCTATCTTTTGGAAGCCCTCTTTTCTCCCTTCACTGGGTTACTGTGCAACGGCGCTTTGATGGACACGAATACAATCGAGGTCATTTTTGGACCATTGTCGTCGCTCCGGGTTTCTTGGGTGACGGACCGGTGCGCAAATAAAGATCGCTCTCGTGTGCTTTTGCTCTTTGATACTTTTATTAGGGATGTCTTCTTCTTTCCATTCTCATTCAACTTTGGACGTCTTACTACATTGCCCGTATTTGACTGATACGTAGGATAGCGCATGCATGTTTTAAAATTTTATTCTTGCGAGATTTTAGTTGATTACTCTTTCTAAATATTTATCTTCTTGTCTAGCCAAGGCAGTTGGTGAGGATGAAAATCGTTTCATTGTATCAGGCGTTTTAAAATAAGTCCCGATACCAAAGGGCTCGCGAATTTTGAAACTCATTTTGCAATTGCTAAAATATTGCCAACGAGTTTCTGTCAGCTTCTTCAATGTAAGTAAGCAAAAATAAGTCAGAAACTCGTTCTCTTTTAAATAATTTCGGTAAAGCATTATAAATATATTTCGCTTGACTATTTTGCTTGTATACTTACGTGTACCTTTGCGATGGACAATTAATTTATCATTCGTATATGGGAACTTGGAATACTATTACGGTTGAAATGGGGTCGCGAGTGAGGAAATTTAGGACGGTCTGATTAAGATTATCTAACGGGTACTCCAAGTGGCGTAAGACCGGGACAGTCAGTATTGATGATTTTTGTGCTGAAGACGATAAAAACACATCAGACGTTGATTGTTTGCATTTTAATGATAAATTTTCTAATATAAATAAAGAAGAATGGTTAGTCTAATGTGAAAATTATCTTAGCTGTGCCCACGAAAGCTGCAGTTGCGCGGAGGAAGAAGACAACTGCTTTACATGTGAATCTTGCAACTAATATTCATAAATTGTCATATAAAACAAAGAAGATCGCAGCTTTTCCACTAAAAATCGTGTTTTCCTAATTTCCCATAACGTTAACATGTGTACCTGGGGTAAAACCGGTTAGTTCGACTTTTTTAAATATAAAAATCATTGATAAAAAAAGTAATGAAGCTGTGACTTTTCTGGAAAGATATATTGTACTCTTATGAACATTTTAATAAAATTTGACAAGCTCTCTGTCGAATATTTTAGCTCCAGCAGGCCTTCGAACCTTAAGTATCCGGTTTTACCCCATTTTCCGCTACTTCCGCAATACTATACCCCACTTTCTCCTATAGTTTTTTTAATAATTTGATACTGCATTTTCCCAGCAGGAAAAGTTATTTCGCACCTACTTATTAGTGCAAATTAAAAATATACGAATTTGAAATAAGAACTCTTAGCAATTATATTTGAATGCGATATATTATATCTGTTAATAGCATGTTATGAGTTGAGTTTTCACAATGAATAAGGAACTTATTTTTCTATAACAAAACAAAAAAATTGCGCAATTTGTGTGAGACTGAGTATTCGTTGTGACATACAAAGTGATATATAGAATTAAAATGTTATTTTTGTCGCAACCTTCAAATTTTTCTCTCAAATTCGGCATCCTTCCCTTCCCTTTATAAAACAAAGATTATAACAATTATTTGGATTATTTTGATATTTAAGTTAATGCTACCTCACAGAATCATTCTGCTGTAAACATACTATCATCAATCATCATTAAAGTGGTATGGACGTTGCTAGCTTACCGAAGCGTGCATGATGCCTTGTCATTTCATTTCAGATTTTGAAAATGCCATTTCATATGAAACTTGACAGTGGGTCGTTGTCTATCATCATGGTCTTTTGAATCGAAATTAGTCTTATTTTTTTTCCTTTCAGGCATTTGTTCGTATCGGGTAAACAACATTACTAGATTTTTCTTTTATAAAAAAATTTCGGCGAAGCTATATCCTGTTTCATATTTGTTACTTTCTTTATCGCAAAAATAGTTTGAAAAATCTTGATCTGTGATTATCTATAATGAAATCCCCTCGTGAATCAATGCTGCGTCTACATTAAGTGAAATATGATGTACTATTAAATACTGGAACTGACTAAAATGCTGTCAATGAATTTATCCACTTTATTTCTCATTTTCAGTCTTTCGACAGTTTTTTCAATGAGGACGTATAAATTATGCTCATCTTTTTCCCTCCTTAAACAACAACAAAAAAAAAGCTTTATTTTTCTAAATATTGTTACTATCTTAAAAATGAATGTAAAAATTTACACAAAGACTGAACAAAAGGTTTTCAATTTTTTTATTCGTTTGAATCTTGTTTCTCTTTATTTACATTTACACTCTTAGACTCAAAAATTTCTAAGAGACATGCAGAATTCATTGTTTAAAAGACTTTTAAAACTTTATGTTTTTTAATGATAAAAATTTAATCTATTGAAAAAGGAGACTCTGCATAATTGTTTGACTTAATTGAAAAGAGTTTGATTATATGAGACAAAGTAAACTAAGTTTAATTTCGAAATGGTTAATAGTAGTTTAGTAGAAAAATTTGTCATTGAATTAAAGTAGTCGGACACCAACTTTTATTTCTCTTCCCTTTAATCTTGGCTATTTTATTGTTACAGAAACATTTCTAGTCTTGAGGTGAAAAACAATTAGCCTCCTCCAAATCTGACTAGTAAAAAGCTTCTTGAAATTTTTCTTACAATCCTAAGTTAATAAGAAAAAACTATTGAGAAAATGAAGCATTAATTAGGGAAAAATAGAAAGAAATTCAATTTAAAATAATTACTTAGAGCACCTGAATGACGTTTTTAGTGAAAAGGACCATATTAGGACGCTTTTCCTTACTATTAAAGAATCCGAAAGATGGCGTGACAGATGCGCTTTGTTCACAATTTATACTTAAAACTTTTGAAACAATTACTAATATAAAAAAAAGTGCATATGGCACATAAAAACACCAAGATGTTCCTACAATTTTTGAAATTTCATTTTAAAGTTAATAAAAAGAACGAAGCATAAGATTGTCAAACTGGGCGGTGAGTTACCATAATTTTTTTTTGGTTGAAATCTGGATACCCCGGGGGGGGGGTGAAGCGGCTTGGGGGTCAGTTTATAGTATAAACTTTTTAAAGCTGCCTGCTAACGAACTTTTTTCAGAACGCTGCCACAGAGTTTGAGAAAGTGAAAAAAATTTAAGACGTCAGAATGCAAAGAAGATGCAATTTTTATTAATGATTGATAATTCAAAATTATATTAATGAAAAACAGAATTAAAACAAAACTTTAATTTTAAATTTGAACTGGGATCTGGGTAAGGGGACTGTTCCACTTCCTCAACAACAGTGGATGTAAACAGTGTAAAACAATGAATTTTCTTTCATTGCCAGAATGTCAGCTCTTTAGAATACGCCAGATTTTCTCAATTACCACCAAATTTCTCTCTCGCCACATTCACTGGCGTAAATCCGGACATTTTGAATATCCGGACACTAGTCCAGACGTTAGCTTGAAATCCGGACGTATGGTTAACCTACTTCTCGGGGAAGATTTCTGTCTTCATAGTGTTCTATACGACCCCAAGTGAAGTTTCGATGCACAGTTTAAGAAGCCTTGGATTACGAAATACAGGATTGCTACCTTGGTATGTGTGTCCGCAGCTACTTTTCTGACACAGTGTCTTCCCAGACCTGTTTGGTGTCGTGGATGAGCAGACTTTGCGAGTCGAGGAACATCCTCATCAGTCCTATGTTTGGGACATTTATTTCTCACAAAAAGCCAATTATTTATTTCTCACAGAAAACCAATCGGAACGTATGGTAACCCTACGTCTCGGGGAAGATTTCTGTCTTCATATTGTTCTAAACGACCCCAAGTGGCGTACAGTTTAAGAAGCTCTGGACTAGGAAATACAGGATTGCTACCTTATACGTGTGTCCACAGATACTTTTCTGACGCAGTGGCTTCCCAAAACTGTTTGCTGTTGTGGATGAGCAGCCTTGTGAACAGCCTCCTCAGTCCTATGTTTGGGACATTTATTTCTCACAAAAAGCCAATTACATTCACCTCAGGAGAGGGCGTTTATGTGTATAAATAATAACAAAAAACGTCGCTCTCGAAATTCTTGGCAGGGAAGCAGAGGTTTAATAATGCCGGCATTTCCGGCAAGTGTCTCCAGCACATAAATCACCCCAGAAATTAATGAACGTCCCAGTGGTGCCTTTTATTCCGCACTTAGGTCCTTTTTATCTCGCATCTTCTCCGTAAAGCGAGGCGAAAAGTGTGCTCGGCGCAGACACGTTGCTCTTGGAGCTCTTTAACTGTTCGAGATCTCCGGAGTGCTTATCATCTCACTTTCAGCTGACGGAGGAGTCCTCCTTTCTCTTTTTTCGTTGTGATTCCGCAATTTCTTAATACGTTTCACCTATGGCCCCGGACTGGCAAGTGGAGGTTTGTCTTGGAAAGCCAATGTTCAGAAGGGTTCGGTGCTTTCCATGAAGAAAAGTGTTTTACTCCTCTGAATTAGTTTAAGTGAAAATTATCAGAAGTTTTGCAAATGCAGATAAATGATCGTGATTCTTTAATATTTGTGAGAGAGGTTAGGAAAATAAAGAGGACAAATAACGAACTTGCTCAGTTTTCAGACCTAATTGTAAATTCGTTATTCTTTTCGTTTAATAAAGATTTATTGGCTTTGCTTCTAAAGCGATTCTGAAATTTTTCTTCAAAAGTCTTAAACGCTATGCAAAAATTATATTTAAAGTGTGGTTTATTAAAAACCTAACTAAACCTAATCTTGTTCAAACTAAAGATTATGTTCTTGTAATTTTTGTTTAACTGAGCAGTTATTATACTAACAAGCATACTTCATAACTATCAGGAATACTTTATGCAGATTTTCTTTTTGGCTTAGTATTTTACTTACGAAGAAATCTATATGTTACTTTGTGTTTTCAAATTTTAAAAAAATGAATCCAAGTTATAATAAAAGTGAGAGTTCTAAGTGTGCTGATCAGTCTGAAAGGTTTTTTCATCGAAAACTGGTTATTG
>BGPR01000187.1:837919-862048 GCA_013235015.1 Araneus ventricosus | reverse complement strand
TTATCTCTGCTGTTAATTCTTTTTGCCAAGTTTTCTTTACCGAATTAGAAGTCCAGAAATTCCAACTATTGGACGGTGAAAGGCAATTCTTATTAAGACGTGACTCTTCTCTTTTGCTTTTTTTCTCATCAAGGTATTCAATGGCTAAGGTTAGATAAGAGATCTTTTATTGTGAATGCAAAAACAAAGATGAATAGTTCTTTCAAAGCGAGGACTGATGATTCCCCTCATGAATTCTCGGTGCGGGTCCAATTCGGTAGCTCTTCCTTTGGCACCTATACTGCATTCTTCTACGCTCTCCGTTTCTGTCACTCATATGTTTGAATTGTCTTCTCCTCCCCTATTCCCTTTTGCTAAATGCCTGTGACAGACTACCTCGTTCTTTATTTTTTGAATATCTCTTCAAGATATAGATGTTCTCGATTTCGTTCTTATACAATCAAAGATGCCTGGAATCACGAGAAGTTATTTATGCTCGCTTTTTTTTTTACGGTTTTTATAGCTTACTTTAGAGCACAGTCAATTAGCAGAAAGTAATTTTTTTTTTGCTCTGAACTAGATAATTAAAAAAAAAATTCCATTGAACCATTAACTTCGTAGACAGACATCAAATAACAAAAGGTAAGCTTAGCAATGGGATGTTATGTCACAAACTCTGGAAACAGATTATCAGAGAAAAACTGTCTAAGTCAATCGATCTATTTAAAATACTGTACTCGTGTTATCAAATTAAAGAGAATTGATTGACAAATATTTGATCAGACTGTGTATGGCATTAGTTTGGAATGCGAGATATTCTGGTAATTATTAATTACCTTTCCAGTAAAACAGTTCTTAAAAGTTAAATACGATTTATTCGTGTATTTATTATTATTTTATTATTATTATATTTATTATTTTATTCGTTTTATTTTCCACATATTCCAACCCATACATAAATCTGATTATCTGACTATTTATATCCTAGAAATCATTTTTAAAGTTTATTGTGTGTTTTGTAATTACGTTCTTAAAATTATAGTACAGCTTCAAGAAAAGACACCGGAAAATCTGTGGTGCGCACTTTTTTTAAAATAGCGGATTGTCTCAAATCTTAATAACCATTTCTTTGTGAAAGGCTCTTTAAAACAGCTCGCTTGCTTTGAATCTATAAACAAATGAACGTAGGAAGGTAATTTTATTATTTTTCGAACTTTTGTATGCTACAGTAGTAGCCGCTTGTGTGATCATGGATGTAACTATCAATCGGTTGTACTGATCAAAATAGCTTGGACCGGATCTCCTGTATATAAACACATAGAAAGTCTATCGGTTTTGGTGATCAGTTGCGTTGAGATAAAGCCACAAATGATAAGGACAATGGAAATGAAGAGGGGCCAGAAGAGAAACCACAATGAACCCAAGAAACTCTGCTGGCACTTCGTACTTTAAGCAGATCAGTCCCAAATAGTGCTGAATCTCTTCATAAGCATTATTCGTACGAACGCTTTATCCAGAAAATTCTTTGAGGAAAAAAACCAGTTACTCGAGCACATTTTAAAGAAAGTTTAAAAATTAAGTGTGTATGATTTTTTCCCCTGTTTTGTACTTGCTACGATTTTCTTTTTCTATTTAAAATGAATGAGTGCATACCAACAATGTGGTATGGTCTGTTTTTCATTCTACCCTTGTACACCTATAGATTAGTTTGTTAAAGGCATTTCGGATGTGCTGATCATTTGGATGTAGTGATCATTTTGGCTTTGACCCAAAGTAATCACTATAAGCGGCGTCCACTGTATAATAAGATAAAAACAGTAAGAAAATTACAATATTTTCTCTTTGTATACTTCGTATACGAGAACGTGAAAAATCATTTCGTATAAAGTACTTAGCCCTTGAAAAAATGGACTAGAATGGATTCCTTGTTTGTTTTTTTCGATTGCCTCTGAGTTTATCTTAGTATTTTGGCTTTTTTTTTGACTGATATTGATTTCCACTGTTCTTTGTTTTTGTTTGCAGCTGCAATTGCGCGCGACTTAAACATTTTATTATCTAAATTTTATTGTTTATAAAAAAATTTGATGTTTTTGTTTAAAGTTTAAGTTAATTTTTTAAATTTATTCTAATTTTTCTAGTTGATTGGTCTAGCTCTAAAAATCTCAGGGTGACTCAAAACGTTGGAGGAAGCTGAATTTTTAGTTTATCCCCCTTTAGTAACTGATGAACAGCGTATGTTACTTAGAATGCTAGCGTTTTTTAAAAATTCGAATCTCTTGGATGCCAAAAAATGTGCTACATAAGTACTGCAACACAAATTTAACTGGAGCATCCCCTTTTGCTTACCTGCGATAAGAGTATTATTATGTGGATCGGGTTATACGGATATTTTATCCTAATTTTCATGAGAGGCTATAGCTGTTTCCAGCGCCGAAGAGGTTTGAATCGCTTCCAACTTCTCTTCCTACATTTTTATTCTGTCTCCATTTTTTATTTATTTCTACATCTCCTTTTCTTTTGCTCTTTCTCTCTCTATTCTCTTTCGTTGGATCCTTCTGTTTTTCTTCTCTCTGTGTGTGTAGTGCGCGATATACGATTACAATGTATTTTTGAATCGCGATTTTCGACGGGCCAGTTCCGAACTATATTTGGATTGATCCCTGCGCCTGTTCTCGGATGTAGCATCGGGTACGTGGAAATAAGAGGGGTGGATGAAAACTGAAGTGAAACAAAAATAAAAGCAAGGATTTCTTAAGTCGTAAAAGTAAACATACCGCTTAAATAGTGGAAGGGAATCTGTAAGATGATTTTTTCCCCCACACACTTTTCGCGGTATTTTGAGTGATAAAACCGGGACCGTTACTTTTATTGGAGTATTTCCTTTGAATGCTAGCAGGACAAATACGAGCGGAATTAATCTGCTTTTTTTTATACCCTAGTTTCCAAGCAAAAACATGACGTTTATTCGCTTATGTTTTTTGTGCTTTCTGAGGAGGGAATTTGTTAGTCATTCATAAACAAGTAGTTTTGGTTAACTTGCAGGCTGTACCAGCTAATAGTTCAATCCTTGCCAAAAGGGAGTTTTGGGTTGAGGTTGTCTGTGATTGATGAAACGCGACATTCTCAGTTTTCAGTGTTTGAATGAATCTGAAATGCTATCCAAAAGGAGAAGGAATCATTTCACAACAATATATGCTTTGCTCTAGAGTTCTCTGAATTAATTTCTGAAGAGTAATTCTTTTTTCGTTAATTATGTTTGTCCTCATAATATAAATCTCCTCCTTTAGTGTTCTTTATTTTCAGTGGATAATTTTCCTTCTCTTACAAGGACCATTGTGACCTAGTGGTAAGATATACGAAATCGGAGGACCTCGGATTCGAGACCCGCATCCAATGAAGATCCGCCGTTTATGTGGGCCACGTTAAATCTGCCTTCGCTGGTTAAACATCCCCACTTTAGTTTGGAGAGTGGGTTTCAGACTCGGCTGTCGTCCACGTCATCTGACCACCGTTTAAAATTACGAGGTTCTTCCCAAAATAGCCTTCGTGTAACTTCAAAACTGGAAATTAAACTAAACTAAAATTTCTCTCGCATTCTTCCCACCATATATAAATCTGATTATCTGACTATTTATATCCTAGAAATAATTTTTAAAGCTTAATGTGTGTTTTGTTATTACGGTCTTAAAATTATAGTACAGCTTCAAGAAAATGCACTGATCTGTGGCATCGAAATAATCGCCACATGCGAATGTGTTTCACGGGGAAAGGTTGGTCCTGCCATCATTTCAGAACCAAGCAATCAAAACGTTCGCAGCGGATTTCTTGTCTTATACCTTTGTTAATTGATATCCAACTTCTGAAAGAAGGATCGGAGGGTTCACTCATGTTCCTCTGCAATTATTAAATAAACGTAAAAAGATGGAAGACAATGTTAGTTTTGAGATAAATAGATTTCCGGTCCGTGAACTTTAACTCCAGCCGGGGACCGAGGGATGAGGGTGAGAGTGCTTCTCCTCTGAAAACAATTCGTTGCCACCGTCAAGCCAATTTATCCACAACATGTAATTGGTTCTTTGATGAATTGCAATAGGTTACTCTTCAGCACTACACGCTCGACCGCTCCCCGCTGAAGAAGGACTTCTCTACTTACAGCTCTTATAAATGATCTTTCTTTTCTTTCTTTCGATTTGTTTTTTCTTCGTTTCCCGTTACTTTTCCACCTTATTCCAAAGTGCTTTACCTTTATTTTTTGGGGCTCGCTACTTTTGCCAAGTAGACCTTCTCCCTGATTCGGGAAATTCAATGATTTGGAAAAGTTCGTCGGACTTGCAACTGAGTTCTGGTAATAGGTAGGTGAATCTGTAGGTTGATGTCGGTAGGTCTTTAATCAAAAGTGATTATCACTCAATGTAGCAGCCATCTTTTCCCAGTTCCTAGAAAGTTTAGCGTGGATATCAGTAGGTCAAAAAGTACGTGCAAATGACTTTATAAAGCTCAGATGAATTCAATTATAAGAGTTAACTATATCGAGTGAAGCTAAATTAATGAAACAAAAATTATTTCAGCTGAGACTTTTACATAGAAATTGCATGGAATGGAAACACTTTTCTTTTCTCCCTTCATTTTTATTGACTGAGTTCGGAATTCTGCTCGAATATAAAAGTCCAAATCAAATTTGAGGCATTACGGTTTGCTTAGGCCTTATGGAAGGCAAATGGTAAAATCTATTTGTCTGCAAAAATAATAAATTAAATAAATAAAAACTATTCGAATTTAAGTTATGGCATTTTGTGTTTATTATTTGGAAGCCAGGCTCATTCATACACAAACACAGTTAGGAACCAAATCCAATACTCACGTTCTATAATACAACTATTTTCATGAACCACTACAGATAAAATTCAATGCTGCTATGATCTAAAGCTAATTATTGCATTATAAATAGTCTGTTGTAGAACTTGAGGAGTTAGTTCAATTTTTCATAACAAACTACAGACTCTTTAAGATACAGTTTAAAATGGCAAACCTGGAATCTACACAATAATAGTTGGCTCCTAATTGCATTGCTGCGTCGAAATAATGGCAAAATCTTTCGACATTGATGAACTCATTGACTAGAGGAAACAGCAATCCTACTATATTCACTTGTGCTTGAAATAAAGATACTTCTGCAGCAGTCACAGCTGTCTTCAATTAAGTCCAAAGCCATCTTATGAACTTAATATTTCAACTTGAAATGTCAATGCATTGCAGATTAGCTTTTGAAACATAAAAATTTCTTTTCGTCAAAAACTTTTTTCGAAATAATAATGGTGTAAAATTTTCTCCAACTAAAATTCCAATTCAATGAAACTGCTCAGTTATAAATCATACATTCTACTCGGATCAAAATCCTACATTTCTTTTGACACGCGTTCATATTCAACTACAGTTGTTCGCCATATTTATTTTGAAAAAACAAAGGTTTCTGTATCAAATACGCGAAAGCAGGGTTTTTCATCCGTTTTTCCACACGGGGCGTCAAGTCATTGCACTGCTGAAGCACCGATCCACTGAAGGATTTAATCAACCATAATCTCTGCAGCTACACACTGATACTATAATCCTAGGTGTCCCTAGAGTGCTGTGGTTGGTAAGTGACAGGGGGAGGAAAAAAAGACAGGAAGTGGAAAAAATATTTTAAAAAAATTATTCCCATTTCTCCTTCAGTCTCTCCTCCCTAGCACCTGCTTGGGGCATAAATAGAGCACACAATAGACTTACCAGGCGCTTTTCTTTGAATTGCCAGATCTCTTCGCTTCTAATCGCATTTATTCCCTTTACGTATTATTATTTCTTTTCATTTAAATGCAAATCACAAGTGGCTTGTATACGTCGTTTCGCAAGCGGTGTGCATCAAACAATGATGAAGAGAAATAAAAAAAATATGTTGATTCTTCGTACTTGTGACAAATATTTTGCGTATTTGGTTGATGGGAAAAAATGGAAACATTATAAACAAAACTGTGATAAAGCAAAAAGAGATAAATCCTTTTTTTTTTTTCATCGTTATTATTTTAATACTTATTTCGGTTTCACGTCTAAAGTCTTTTTCGTAGATTTAGAAAAAGCTGCAAGGCTTCGTTCAATCGAAACTCGTAAGAGAACTTACAAAATATTGTTAGATAGAAAGTAGTGTTACTCTTATAGAACTGCATGAATAATAATAATTCGTTAACAGTGCATTTAGAATTCTTTTTTTTTATGTTTGAAAAGTTTTATTCGACGTCATGCAAAGTTAATTCGGTTATTTTTCTTATTAATAAGTAGTAGAAATCAAAAGTTCAGTTATGATGCTTGTAATGCCCATTACAAGTCTCAGTGTTTCAAAAGCACAATCATCATATCCCGTATAAGAGAAATAAAAAAAAAGCAGTGAACTAGTATATCAAGTCAATCTTTGAGTAACTACTTCTAAATGAGCATTTGATGCTTAAAACGTGCAACTGACAAATTTGTAAGACAATGATTAAGATTTGATAATGTATCAAGTTCCATTAATGGAGTTGAAAAAATATGAGAGTGCCACATCATTAGTGATAGAGTTGTCCAAAGAAATCAATGAAACTTTGAAGTCTTTTTCAATTTCTGTTATCCGTTCAAAAATTAGATTAATTTGTATGGTCTTGTTGTATTCGATCTTTTCTTTTCTGATTTGAATGCTTAATACATTTTTGCTAGCTTTTTTTATTATATTTGTTTTGAATCAAGGAAGTACATTTGTCAGTCTTTTGAAAGCTGCTTTTGCAATACTTTAAGCTATATATTATGATCGAGCTGAAAAAATACATTGTGTCTTGCAACTTTTCATTAAATTCCAAGGTTATTAATTGTGTAGGAGTCTTGCACTGCTCAACAAAATCCTAAACCCTTTGCTTAAACACCAGTAACAGATCTTTTCAGGTGGAAATATTTCTGTGAAGCATATCTGTACATTGCGGGGAATGCGTAGACAAATTCGATTGCTAAAATATTAAAAATGATGAAATCCAATGAGATTGGTAACGCATTCCTGTGAATTTTATAAAGAGTGGCTCGAAATGTTGAATCTGGCACAAATTCCAGAGGTTTAATGTTAAAAAAACTGCGTTCTGAGGCCTTATTTTTGAACATGCGATGCTATAAAAAGTTTCAAATTAACTTTTAGAGCTCTCTTAAATCTCAGCGGAAAGCTTGATGTCCCGACTTGTTGTAATAAAACTCCAGGCCGGGGTTTTGCATGAATGATAATTCCTCATCTTCTGTGTCACCGCCTACGTCATAATTCGACGTCATTTCCTTTCGTGCAGCTACATCCGCGAATGACACGAAATTTACTCGGTTTTATTGTTATTTTTTTATTCCATCTCCAAGTTTCATAATAATTTTGTTTCTTTTTGAGATTATCGTCTTTCTTCCTTTTCAAGTGCCATGTGAAAAGACGCACGCACGTAATTTTTGAATAAGATCTAGCAATAAACAATTCATTTGTTATTGCGACATATCAGTCGTGCAATTTCTTTTAAGACTGCAGGTGAATTACAATTATTGTTTTTCAGTTCCTTGTAATAGCTATAGATTATTTTCCCCCTCTTTTGATGGAAATTTCCGGAGAGATGATTTTAACTCTATTAAATAATTATTTTGAATTTTATTTTCAGTTTCTGCACGTGATATAAAATCGTAAAAAAATTATTGCTTTTTTAGTGATAACATACATTGTTTAGTTTTACAATATGTTGAAATTTTAGATGATTCTTTTATTCCATGAGTATTGTTTGACAATTATTTATTTCCCTCTCAATAAAATGTTTAACAAGTAGGTTTAGGATGCAATTCAATTTAACCATTTAAAATAATAGCCAAATTGAGCAGATGACATTTTGCATAAGAAAGCTCAACCCGCAAGACGAGTCATAGCAATTGATGGGGAAAATTGCTCTGGATTCATGCATATTAATATTGGAGATTCTTCCTGTACCCTTTCTTCTTAAAAGCCATGAAAATGTGGATAGTTTTATATATCTCTTATGAAAGCTAAAACAATAATAATAATACATAAAAGTGGACAAATAATTTCCCTTTATTTTGTATTTTTTTAATTGGATAGCTCGATAAAAAAACGTGTTACAAATTTAATTTTAAAAATTGCGCTCCCATTATTCCTGAAATCTGTGCAACGTATATCCTAGAAGTGCATAAGTTTGTGCACAGATTTATAGTATTCTTTTCAAAAGTACATAAAAACTATAATAAAAAGTAGAAAAACCCTCTAAGAATCCGTGAGTATTTAACAAAAGATAACTTTCAGACTGTATTAGAGGAAATTATTAACAGAATTATGCAGCATATCAGAAATTACTTACTTTAGTTTAATATATTTGATACTTTGTTTCATTACATATTTCTTTCGAATACTGAGCTCATACAAAGATTGCATGAGAAAAATGATTCGGGAATTTAAAAAAATCTTGAGAAAGAGACCTTACAGATATTTTCAAAGATATGAAGTGTGGGGTTCCTAAATTTATATATAAATGCTGCCAATTTCGTATGAGTCATCTATACGAACATGATATTCCTAGTTTCAATTATTTCAACTATAAATTTGTTAAAAGAAGACAGGAAATTTGCTCATTATATTGATACTAATAAATGTCAATAGTTAAAAAATTTATACTGTTTTTGCAATACTATTTTTGAATATGTATAATTTTCTTCTCCATGTTTTTGCAACTTAGAAATGTAAAAATTGTCCGTATCTTGATACTAATAAGTGTCGATAGTTAAAAAAAATATATACTGATTTTGCAATACTATTTTTGAAAATCATGTATAATTTTCTTCTCCATGTTTTCGCAACTTAGAAATGTAAAAATTGTCCGTATCTTTTCTGCAATCGCTTCTGAACAAATTAGGAAAAAGGGTGTCCAGAGAAATAAATCTGATTTTCTCATCAGCAATAAAAAACTCTGTAGGGGTGATAAAAGTATCCCACCCTCTCCTAGAACAATGAACTTCATAATCATAGCGACTTTTCTTAATGCAATAAAATTGTCTTCGGCAGCGCATGACCACATTGTAGGCACCTTTTTTAATTTGCTTGTTTTTTGATTATTTTCCTCAGAAAATCAGCCATGCATGAGGCGCATGATGCCTTCATCCGCTTTTAATAATTGAATCTTAAAAGTTATTTTCTTTTTTAAGAACTTTGTATATCCTTGATTAACAGAGTAGAGATCTTTTTGTGAAATATCTTTGGAAACGTGACGGGGAACTATACGAAGGAGGTGAGAAGAGTTTTATTATCTTTTACTTTTTTTTTACATGCCTTTCCTCGGGTTTTAAGTCGGTGCTATTATCATCCTTGCAGTTATTATCTTAAATGGCTCGTTTTGTAGATGCGTGAAAATGTTAGATGGCGCATGACATCTTTTTTAATGAGTTTCATAACTGTACATGGGTGCCTAAAAATAAACTGGAGAAAGATTAGCCACTGTCTTTTACAACTTTTTCAACCATCGACTGTAGACTTTAGCCAATAGCTTTCTGGATACCTATAGCATGTCCATAAATTAACAGCTGGATTAAAATATCCCAAAAAGTGTAGTTTTAAAAAGAATATGGAAATTAATTAAACCCCGCTAATCCGAACTAATTGGGACCGGTGAATGTTCGGATAACAAAAAATTCGGATTACCCGAAATTCCGATAAAAATGGAAAAGAAAAAGTTGTGTGCTAAAAAGTGTAAGTTATAAGTACTCAGTACTACTATCTCTTGAATTCTTTTATTCAAAAGCAATACAAAGATAATCTGTCTCCCTTTTCATTAGAATAATGGATGTGCTCCTGTATGAAGTGACTTTATCCTTGAATTAGTGCATTAGTTTCTTCAATGTGTACAAAATCATGCATGCTGAAAAAGTACTTTTTTGTTTTTAGTATGTATATTTAAATCTTTTCAGGTAATTTTTCCAATTGCATATAATTTTCGAAAATAAAATCGGTTCGGATTAACCGGAATTTCGGATTAGCGGGTATCTACTGTATTAGTTCAAAAGAGTTTTATTGTTGTGCATGCGAAAGCGAAAAACTTTAAAAAAAATATTTGCTCGGACAATTGCATTGCTTGTTACAAAAGCAATGTGGCGGTATTTACCGAGAAGCTGATAGCGTTCGCAGGGCCGGCTCCAGAGTATTCGGCGCCCCCTTGTATATATCGTATATTGGTACATATTCTAACAGATTTAACTATAATCATTAACCATTGGCTTATTAGATAATTATTCCATTGGTTTTCTTTTCTATTGCGTTGCAGTCGGCATCGATATAAGGCGCGAATTTTCAAGATTATGATTAGGAATTGGCGCCCCTACACACGCGACACAGGTTGGAGCCACCCCTGAGCATTCATGTTGTAAATCGTTTTATTAAAAACTCTCCTTTGAATTTCAGAACAAAACCCAGAATATTTTTTCTATCATTAATTCCATATATTTTTTTCAGTAGCTTTCTATCCTGTAATTAATTAATCGACACTCTGATATAATCTTTGGATAAAAGGTTGTTATAAAAATATGTGGAACAAATTACAAATATATATATAATATTTCATAATAATTTATTCATAATATATATTTTATTTAGCAATTTAAGGGTTTCTTTTATATGATGATTTACAATATGAAAAATGCACTTCAAAATGCTTGCTTGGATAAACCGCAGAATTGCTTTTTCAAAGACGATGCAGTAAATCCTGTAAAATAGTTTTGTTGCCAAGCACGACAAAGGTACTCATTTGAACTAATGTATCTGTCTATATAATTACTTTCCACGTGCTTTTTAAAACTGTATATGTTTTTTCTTGGCTAGGTGAGTAATTTATGTAAACTCTGCATATAGTTAAAGATTACAAAAATTTGAAATTATTTAAAACTGAACAAATACTAAAATAGCAATGTAATAATCTTAATTACGAATTGCCACTTTTTACTATTTAAGTTAAGATGTCTTGCATGTCCAAGAGAGGGAGGGAGGGGTGACTACAAACCTTTAAGAAAGCATTTTTTCAGCATTTTTCTCTGCAGTAAGACAAAAATTTGTTCTCCCGATTAAATAAGTTTATTTAGTTTCCAGAATTAAATGAACAAAATACATTTAAACATTTATTAATTGATTTGTTCATTCTTGTGATACTTTTTCATTTACCGTCTCTCACTTCATTTTAATTCGTTTCATTTTGTAACCCTGTTCATAACTTTCTTTTAATTCCATTCTTTTTCTATTAATACGAAACTTTGATAATAGCGACTGCATTAAAAATGTTTGAATTATCAAATGGAGAGAGGAAGAAAAAAGTGCGAGATAGAATTTCATGATTACGATTCCATTGTTTTTTTATCTGTTACTGGAGTATTTTTACTGTTTCATTTTAATCTGCATTTTTATTTCAAATAAAAGATTCTATTAATTATTCACATCTCTGAGTAATAAGATATTAATTCTACGACGTCTGTTGTACTTTTTTCCCCCATAAAAGAGATACGTATTTTCTTTTTTCCCACTGTCGTTGGTAAATGCTATTGCGCTAATATTTTTTCATGTTCGTATCGTACTTTGTTAATCTCGACTCATTATTTTGGGACACAATTTGATGATTCTGTTAGAAATGAGACAGACATACCCAGATCATATTTTTATATCGGCTTTTATATTTTTCGACTGTATTGTTTCACTGATGACGGCATGGAAAAAATAATGTAAATGACCTCGCACAATGTCCTAACTTCCTAGTATTTCTATGCGACACATGATGCGAGGTGAATGGAGTTGGGGGGGGGGGGACGGGGGCCAACACAGCTGAAACTTTCGTAAGCACTCTGTGATTATACTTTATGCATTGAAGTCGGAACAGTATTTTTGCTTAAATATGCTTTTCCTCTCTGTTTTTAAATTAAAGTCCTCAAAATCTATGAAACGCTAATTTTATGTTACTTTTTTTATCGGCAATGATGCCGCACACATTTTTTTATTATCTTGAAAAAAATATTTATTAAAACCGAGATTCTCTATATGGCTTGTTGATAAATCAGCTTCGTTATCCTTTGTTTATAAACAAATAATATTATCCGCTCTACAGGGCAATATAAACTAATAATAAATATGCATGTAGATATCTTTAAACTGCAATGCTTTTAAAATGGAATTTTCCGTTCCAAAATGTTTATCTCTCACAGAAATGATAACGCATTACTGACCGATTTTTTAAAAATTGGTGCTATCTGCGGAAATAAGTAAACGTTTCATGCATAATTTTAAAGGCTATATGATAATAAATGACATATAATTTATGAAGTCAGTTGAGTTCAGTCGTAACATAATAAAAAATTTAAATAATTTAGTGCGTTCTGTCTGAAGGAAATGTTGAGTCAGAAAGTTTATTCATTGGATGATAGTTTCCTATTTTAAAATCAGATTTGGAAGATTCAGAATTCCCCTAACCAGAGAGTGGTTAAACATTTTTTGCTGAAAAAACACAGAGTTATCACCTGAAACCTCTGGAAGCTGTAAATGAGTTTAATAATTTTAAAGTGATAGCTAAGAGATCAACTTTATTAATGTCACATTTTTAAGTTACGTTATTAGGAAAGCAACTTTTGGCCTGTTTGACAAGTTACAAAATACAGGAATTTTCTGCAAGACAAACATTTTGGCTACTGTAGTAGTTTCATTTAAACACTACCTTTCTCTTGATGCCTTTAAATCCTATTTATAAAAGGAAAAAAGGCGTTAGAATTTTAAAGAGGTGAGCGTAAATATTAGAATTTTGAAATGATTTAAGACGATTTCATCCTTTTTTTCCATCTAGTGATATACTAGAATTTGTATTCTCTCTTTTCAATTAGCTGGAAGTATTTTTAGCTCATTTACGCCACTATTTGTTTCGCAAAAATACCGCCTGGCTGAAGTTGTTTTCATTAAATTCGAAATATCATATTTCTGCGAATGCAGTTTTTAAAGTCTCTTTCTTGAATGCCTTTATGGGAGCTCTCGTATTCTGATGATTTTATATCGAAATTCTCTCATCTAAACAAATGAGGCGATGACGCAGAAAGCAGTTACCACTCATCGTCATTACCAACCTGCTGAGACAATATCATCCATCGGTAACCTCACCCCTAAATCTGAGCGTTCCTGTCGGAACCTGATACCTCTCTTATAATGGGCAACTTGAGTAATCATCTTGCAAACCATTATCTTAAAAAATATATTTCAATATAACTACGTCGTATAAAACTAGACGTCCTAATAGTGTAAATTTGATCCTTCATTAGAAAAAGGGTAAAATGCTGAGAAATTTGCGCTCCTTTTTTCGCTCTCCAACCCTCCCCACCCCCTTTGCACCCACAATCTCGCCCCCCCCCCTTATCACCGTATTATTACACTCAGTAATTTATTACTCTCCTGGAACAATAAAACGCTCTTACGAGAGAGACTTTCAGGTCATATCACGGTATTGCATAAATCACAACCCCTTGTAATTGGCCATAAATTACCAAATCGGCCCCGGAAAAGAATTAATAATCACAACAACAACAAGCTAAAATAAAAGAGTAGAGAATAATGTAATAATAATAATAATAGCAATAAAAATATAAAAATGAAAAATTCTCGTCATCTTGACTAATTAAACTATAAATTTCCACCGAATATTATGTTGGAAATTGCAATTCTCCGAAGGAAAAAAAAAACCACCCTACCAACATCGCTTTACTTTCGTAAAGTCAGGGAGGCATAACAAATGTTTCGCTGATTTTTAATATTATTTGTTTTTAATATTAAGCTCTTCGTGGTTGTTTTCTCGCGGACAATTAGCCTCCCTAACGAATGCTGCCGTGATTTATTTAATTTTTTTGCTCCTCCAGCGCATTTTTTCCTCGACCACCCCCCTCTTATTCATATTAAGGAATTTGTGGCTTCTCTGGGATTGTTAGTTTAAATTAATTGCGATCAGCAATTATCTATTTATGTGCGCATATTCCAGATACTTTCAGGACATTCAAACGGCGGGAAGCAAACGATTTTTATTAGAATTTTTCGTTTCGATTTTTATTACGCCGTTTAGCATCTGATTAAAAACTCATTCCTGGGACTGATCGATACGGGAGGAATTAGCTCGGCTGCTCTTTTTCTAAACTTGTCTAGGAATTTCAAATTAAAATGGTAAATTTTGCAAAAGAAAGCACTTTTGTGTTTTCTCTTTGTTACGTTGTTGAAAGAAGGGAATTATTTTGATGAATTTAATGGGAAAAGTAAAATTCGGCTGTAAAATTTAAATAAATCATTTCCCCAATCGGTTAAGAGATACGTATATTATTATGGATGTGCTTTTGCGTTTTGATTTAACTCTCTGAGCAGTTTGCTATTTTGATGTATTGTCTTTAGTCTTAAGAATTTGCTTTTAAAGTGAATAATTGGATCTATTTTTGTGTTTAATCAAGTCTCTGAAATTTTAAGAACGTTTTATCCATGGTAATCAAATAAATTATCCATATAAACTTAAATTATCTGCTTTTGAACTCAATATGAGAAACGGAAAAAAAACGTGCAGAACGCTTAGAGGGTTTTAAAATTGTAGAACTGTATATAAATGATTTTTTTGTATAATATCAATAAAGCAGCTTATCTCAACCATCAAAATGGTCTTGGGCATTTTATTTGAATGATAGAATTGCGTTATGGAAATTGATTTTGATTTACTGTTTAATTATTATGCTTTTTAGTTCTCAAAAATTAATCTTAAGGTTCTATATTGTAATATTTTTTTATTTTTGTTTAATTATTGTTTTTTTATACCTTTAAACTTTTTGAGTCTTTTAATTAAGATAATGAAAATTGCACTGTAATGATAATATCTATTTGATATAAAATGAAATGAAAGAAAATTTCTACTAATGGAATGAATACGTAAATAGGTCAGTTAAATTCAAAGTAGACTTGCTTCTATTGCATCATTTTTTAATTTCTGTTATTTTTGAAGTACTTGTAAGCAAGTTTTTCAATGACTGCTCAAGTAGCATTACTTAGCTAAAATTATTTTGCCTATTTACCAAGGAAACATTATCTCATACCCCCAATTTCTGAAGAATGGCGACTACTTTTAGGTGCTTAAAAAGCTAATCTTCCTTGCTGATAATTTGACTTCCTGAACTTGCAATCCGATTCTTAAAAAGTTTAGTAGCAATCTTTTCCAACATTGTATCTCAGAGTTAATGAGATATTTCAGTTGAATAATTGCAAATATAATTTGATTTGTATTTCCTGGGAGAAATTTGTTTAATGATTGAAATTCGTTCAAGATATAATTAGAAGTTAGCTATAGTGTTATTTTAAATATTTTTATTACTCGATCAAGATAAGCCAAAATAAAAAGTGCAAATTGAATCGCTTTTTCCGATTATGTTAATTATCAAAATGACCAGCCCGTAAGGTCAGCATCTTTTAAGTTAGTTATTAGAATGTTAAAATATAGAAAATTTATGACGTCTACCTTGCGGGAAGAAAATATTATTTCGACATATTTCATTGGATCACATTTCGAATAACACGCAGTTTGGGTGCTTTGTAGGGCTTTATGGACGCATCGCGTTTTAAACATCCTGTTTTATTTTACATTATATTAATTAAAAACTTAATATTTTATGTGGAAATTTATAGCCAAAACAGATTAATGCGAAACGTTTTAAGATTTCTAGCATTCATGAAGCGTTACCACAGTCCTTTCATTTACTTACATATTTTTATATTCATTACTGGAAGTGTAGAGCTTTGACTAACAATTAAAACGCGTATATTTCTTATCTATGTTAATATCCGATGCCTTAAAGCCTATCTAAAACGCTTCAATTTATCTCGTACAGACTTGTGTTCCTGTTCTAGTGGAGAAATTCAAAATGTCAATCACTTGACACTTTCTTGCTCTAAATTCACTCCCGCTAGATGTTTACTCATCAACAGTCTAAAGGAGAACAATTTAGCATGGCCTCCATCTTTCTCTACTTTAGTCCAGAACAAAACTTGTTTTGCATCATTTTGTGAATTTATAGACTGCATTTTCCCCCACATTATATAGACTATAAACTTTGTATGTGTTTTGCTGGCATTTACATTTTTTTCTTATAACTTTTGTTCATTTATTTTTCAATTTTTGGAATTCGTTTTTTTCTCTCAGTTATATTTGGATCAGACTCTTTTGTTTTGTTAACTGTTCGAAATTTGTGTGCTTTTATTTGATTTTTGAATGATTTAATCTTTTTTCATTTTTCCCACCTTGTACAGCTTTTACTCCATTTCTCGTTAATATCCATTTTTTTTTATATGTGATCAGTTATTTTGTATCTATAATTTTTTTTAAAATTTCTATTATGTTTCGGTATCTATTCCCCTTGTTTATTCACATTGCTTAATACCATTCATGTGCTCGTATGGATGTGACCATTTTATTGTATATTTGTTTCTTTTTTTTTCTCTTTCCCTTTTCTGTTTGGAATTTGAATTTGTATCATTTAATTTGAAGCTTCTTTCAACCCTTTTTGAGTATTTTACTTACGTCTATAAGCTTTGTGTTGTACTTGTTGGTGCACAAGGAGTTTTTTCTCAAGAGATTGCAATATATATATATCCGATGCTTCGAATTGAAATCTGTTAATTTTTTTTTTTCAAAAAATTTCAGTTCTCAAAATAATTTTTTTTTTCATTCAAGCATTTGGATAACAATAAATATCAAATCCATCATAAAAATCATGATTGTCGACTGATTTCAAACTGCAAGAAACATAAAGCATATGTAGCCAGTATATATAAAACATTCTGTGCCTTTTCGAAATCTGTAACGAAAGGGAAGCATCTGACGGTTAACAACGCATACAAACTAAAATAATGTATTTAATGCAGATTGTTGGCATCTCCAGCAAAGTAACCTAGTTCTGATGAAGCTTCTCACCTGCACCGCCGAGAGAATAAAATAACTGGATTTGCGCTCTCTATAGTTTAATTAACTTGATATTCAAATCAGTTTCCTATAAGCTACACGATGAATTATGAATGTGTTATTCTGTATGAAATTCAAGTAATTTCATAAACAAACAGCATGAAATTGCTTCCCTAAGCGATGGTCTCGGGGGGAGTTTCTGTTAACCTCTTTTCTATTCGCCAAATAATTGTTTAATAATTGTCTCCAGCAAAATTTTTCAAAAATTTAACTTTCTGTAATTCTTTGATTTCTTGTAATCTCTAAACAATCATTCTGAATATCACCCATTTTCGTGAACAGGAAAATTGTTAGGTAGGGCATTAAAAATGTTGAATTGTGCTTGATGAAACAAAAAGCATATAAAGTATTCCTAATATGCATATGTACGGAAGCCTATGTATACTTTTATGAACATACTAACTTGTGTGTGTTTCTGCGAATTTATGTAAATGATTTTTCTAAGACTCAATATCATACTAAAACTGTTTTTCATATTTCTTTGCCACTGTTTAACGTTGCTTAATTGCTTCATTTCAGAATTCTTACATTATACATGCTTTTTCTTTATAATACAATTTAAGATCTAAAAAATACAGAGTGCTTGATAAATTTTTGGAAAGGAGTAAAGTTAAAATGAGTTTATTTACTTCCCATTTCAAAAGCAGAATGCAATTTTTGATACTACCGAGAGTTTAACTTGTATATTATTTGTTATATAATTATAACGTGTATTTTCTGAGAAATGACAATGCATCTTTATTTTATTGATTTATTTTTATTTACCATCTACTATTTAGTGATCACAGTTGGTCTTTTTGTACGACTGTAATAACTTGTGAAAATCTTTTGGCAAAAGTATTTTTAAAAAATATTTTCGCAAGAATTTTTTTAACCAACTTGATATATTTTCTGAAAATAAATTCCTAACGTTACTCATTTGGTTGTTTAGTGTTTTTCATTTGACCAAATAAAGCTATACTTAACTTCTTAACTGTGTGGTGTCCGAGAGTCTCTCGTGCATCGAGAAATCATATTTTCTATTTAATTAATCATTGGCTCATGTTATAATTCGATTCAAAAATTATGTACAAACCATAAAAATCTCGAGTGTTCTCTAGATGTATAAATACGGCTCATGTTATAATTCAATTCAAAAATTATGTACAATTCATACACATCTCGAGTGTTCTCTAGATGTATCAATACGGTTGATGTTATAATTCAATTCAAAAATTATGTACGATCCATAAACATCTCGAGTGTTCTCTAGATGTATCAATACGACAACACCTTCCGAAAGATAGCAGGGAAAACTACACAGTTAACGGATTAATTGTGTCTACTCCTTTGTAAATCCTATATGAAGATCCCTCTCTTACCTCAATTTCTCAGAACACTGATACTTCTGTGAATTCATTAATGCCTCTTTCTTCATCCATTTCTGTCATTCGGAGAGCAACAGTTGTTCACATTGGCATTTACGTGTTTTTCCGCTCTCTCTCTCTTAGCGGAAGGATCGGTTATCACTTTCTATCGGAATTTCCAGAAATCATATTAAGCCGGAAAAAACCCGTGGTTCCCTTAGTGCTAATATTTATTTAAACCGATCCATCTCCGGCGGGTTTATTTCGGTGGATAAATAAAAGGGATGTTTCGGGAGATTTATAAACGTGGCGTTGCCCAATCGGACGGAAGCCCAGATTTATCCAAGTCATCATCGGATCTATTTCTGGCCGCACCACAGGACTCGATGCCCGAAAAAAGCGATGGCGTAGTAACTCGGGAGAGAAGTAGGTTGATACAATCCAGCCTTCGAAAATAAACCGACTAGTGATTGCTCTCGCTTTGAATCACTAAATACACTGCCATAAAATTTCCTCCTCGCCCGTCGACTTCTCCTGGCACTCTCTGTTAGCTCTCGCGCGCTCTCTTCCTCGCCAGCAGTGGACGTGTTCATTTCCTGTGAGCCTTATCTTCGCCCAATAGCGATTGGGGAACAAGCAAATGCTGACCATAGGATGATGAAGCTTATTAGTCAGAGAGAGTTAGCTTCGCGAGCGAGAATTTGGAGATTTTAGTTACGTCTTCTTGGAATGTTGAAGGAAAAAAGGAGTGAAAGTTATATATAGGAGCGATAACGGTCGAACTTTGAAACAACGCCAAGGCTGCAGATTTATTCACAATAATATGATATATACCTAGAATGAAAGCTCAAAATCTGTAATTTGTGATGGGTATTTAGAAACCATATAGCAGAAATTATCCAGGTATTTGGGAATAGAACTTTTGGCATGGGCTTTTTGTGTTTTCTGGGTGCATTTTCCCCCTTTTCACCTCCATCTCGCTTTTTCACACTGTTGCCTGTTTCCTAAGAGTATTAACTACACTTAATTTATAATTAAATCCCAATGCATCAAGGAAAAAGCCAGACCGAAACAATATTTCTTCAACCTCTCCCCGTATTGGGTTTCAAGAAGTGAAATAAATGCACTAACAATTTTCCTTCACGGCATCTCCAGATCCCTTGTGCAGCCCATCGTTATACCACAGCATTACATAAATGGGAAGAACTAGATCCAAGCGTGCAAGTTTAGAATAAGCTCCAAAAACACTCTGCGCAACCAAGTGGTTGTCGTTTTTTTGTGAAAAACTATAAAAAGAAATTACAGTGAATGCACAATATTCGACATCCTTGACTCTATCTCTGCTAATCCATCGTGGATAAACATTAATACCACAATAAATGGTAATGTTTCATCTTCCAGATAGGTTACATCCCTTATCTTCTCCCTCGCACAACATGCTGTTCTTAAAGTGACAAAATCTTGCGTTTTGCTGCCTCCAATAGAATAAAAACTATTATTTACGATAATGGTTACCCTAAATTTACCTGTGAAAATACACCTTACAGAATTTCCTGAATAGCTTTGATTTCTTTCAGTTTTTTTCTTTCGTGGGATTACTGAATAAATTCAGAAAAGCACATAGCGGCCAATAAAACAATGAAATATTTCTTCTCTTATCACGCAAAACCATTCTTTCTTTATCTTCCAAAATTTAGAAATTGTAATAGTTGATGGTGCTTATTATGTAACGATTTGTTGCCAGATTATGGTAAAAAATTAATTGTGCGGCTTGGAGGAAACACCACTCATTCTCAAAAATCTTGATCAATCCCTTCATCATAGAGAAATAGTCGCTTACTATAAGTCAGGACCAAAGTCAGAGGAAATGATTATATCCAAGACGACAGCATCAAATGTACCACCCACCCACTCCAATTCTTTGAATTCAAACCTTGATTTTAATCCTTTGATATTAGATTTTCGTGAAATTTTGTAAATGCTTATATCAACGAAGGCAACACCTAATGTATCCTTCCCCTACTCCCAATTCTTTGAATTCAAACCTTAATTTTAATTCCCTGATAGATTTTCGTGGAATTTCGAAGAGTGGACAGCATTTCAAGCAGTTGTCTTCTTCATTATCTAATTGAAAATCCCCAACTCGCATTACCAACTTAACAATTGTGTTTCTTCAAATCGGAACCATGTTCCAGAAGATTCCTAGGTACATATAATATGAGACTTTTGGACATCTGCACATATTTTACATCGATACTTAGGAGCTGTTTTAGTTGGTACGTATGCTATGTTAGTTCGAAATTTTAGCATCTCTGTTGGTTGATTCTGTTCTATGACTTATACTGACGGTCTCATCCTCACTTTGTGTGGCGTGGAATTCAATGATTAAATGATATTGAGAACTTTTATTACTTTCTTGTTTTAATAAATGGAGAGTGAATTTCCTAGTCTGATTCTATCCTACTCGCTCTTCTGAGAATATGCAGCCGGCAAGAATAGAATAAAAAAAAATATAATAAATAGTTAATCAAATTGAATTTGCCGAATTATTATAATTTAATGGAGAAATATCCTTTATCTTTCTTAACCTATGCTTAAAAGATTAATTCACTAATGCAATGTAGTAATTTATTCTTATATAAGTTAAATATTAATCAAGTTAAACCTCTGTTAAATCTTAACTATATCTATACTTATTCTCAGGTATTCAGTTTTCTACTGGGAGGAATAACTTTCAGTATTTGAAAATTTCGAAAAATCTGTGTATTATTGAAACAGTTCTTGCAGCTTGTCTAAAAAATGAAGGTATTATTATTATTAACAAACTAGAAAATCACCCGTCATGGTATGACGGGTGCAAATTGCCTCTTCATTCGAGAGATTTGCTGTCAAATTTGATGTGTTTAAATAGATATATATGCGAGAGACATGTTTAACGTTGATTGAAAACAAATAAAATAAACATATGTTTTATGACAGGAAATATATATTTTTTATTTACATATTTCTTTATTCAAAAAACCTCTTGGTCTAAAAAAATCTAGAAAATCTAGTTTCAAATCAAAGCACTTCTCTGATTGTCAAACGTTGCCAAAAAATATTATCAAATTATATCATCACGATTGCATTAAATAATAAGATGCATCGTGGCGTCCAAACTATATCACGCGCATGATATACCACTGACGTGATTCACTACTTTCTATTAAAAAAAGTGAAATTAATTTGAAATATATGATTAATAGAACTTAAAATTTCTCGGGAACTATTGATCATAACGAGATAAATTTTATATTAATCGATAGCAAAATTTATTTCTATTTTAGAGCTATTAAATTTGAAATTAGAACGACAATTACTTTTTAAAATTTAAAATGACTGAAATTTAGGTGCTCTAACAATGAAATAATGCTGTTTAACATCTCGCAGTGCTATGGTGCGAATTTTATTGTTGGTGACATCAGAGCGTTACCGGATCAGTAAGAGACAGATCTGGGCTATTATATTAGTAATGCTCCAGATTTGGTAGGAACTATATCATTGAAAATATTTTGCAGAACACATTCAGAAATTTAAATGCATGAATACTTGTGCACGGGCATCAAAATACCCTGTGTCAGTTTAATTTTGAATTCCACCGCGCATTTTTCAGGAACGAAAATAACGTGCAATGAGATCTTACATAACAAGGCTGGTTACGTTTATCACGTGACGGTGACATCACGTATATTGACTCCTTTGCTTACTACCTGTATGCGCAGAACACCAGTACATAAGCAACAAAAAATAAAATGTTGAAATATTCTGCTAAATGCCAAAACAGTTTGAGCTTCTAAAACTGATAGGAATATTTCTGGCTGTTTATATTGAAAAAACAAACAATGTATTTAATAACATTAATACATACTTGTTTTGACGTTGACAAACTAAAAAGAAAGTTGATAATAATGGACGAAAAAGATGAAGCCAATATTTTTCACCTCATGTATGTGGATATGTATAGAACTTTGCTGTGTTTCGTCTCCAGAGCGGGAAAAAGGAATCTCAATTCATGCCTTTCCCCAGTGCGGATAGATCGGAGAGGGGGAAGGATTGGGTTCTTTTGATAAGAGCTCGTGCCAAAAGCAACATAGACATTGCAGACTATAGATAGCTTTAGCAAATACAACGCCAACGTGTGCGGGAAGTTGCTCCGATTTATAAATTATAATTTTCTTTTTTTCACTCTCTCCTCTCCTGATCCTTTCCATCAGAAAAGCACCACTTAGAAACAGAAATATAGTTCGTCTCGTTTTTAATGATTGTTTATACAATCGTGTCTCGTTATTTTAGCACAAGCTTTTATGAAACTATTTTGTATTTTTCCTTGGGTTGAATAATAATTGATGAATGTTAGATTCTTTTTCCTAATATAAAAACAAAAGTTAATTTAAAGAAGCCTTATGAGAGATGCTTTTGTGAGAAAAAGTATGTTTTCAAAAAAAAAAAAATAACGAAATGAATAATAAAATAATTTTGATTAATGTTTTTTGATGAGCAATATACTGAAAAAAATGATCATTTATCAGAACAGCAGAATTGTTTTTGTTTGTAAAGTGTTACTTTCTTGATAAATTAGGTGAAAAAAAAATTTTGAAAAATAAAACCATTTAATTCTGATATAACTGATAATTAATTTTTCTATAATTGGAATTTACAAATTTTAAAGCAGCAGAGTTTTACATGCATTCTCAAGTGATCATTATCATGATGATGAGAACTTAATGCATTGTTCTCCATAAAGTGTTAAAATAATAAAGATAAGTTAGCAATTCCACAAAATGATTCATGGTCCTATTTACTCACCATGTGCTTGGTGCAGCAACATAGCCAAACATGTTCTTGTGCCTGTAAAATCCAAGAACTAAGCAACAATTTTATCTCACTATTATGTGATTCTAATTAAATGTATAAAATTACTCCCCTCGTATAACAGATTCCATGCTGAAAGCGAAGTAGATGCTAGTTTAGAAAAAGACAACCAGCATGGAGATAGATATATTATCTATCATAGAAGTAACATGTGAAAATACACATACGAAATATATTAATACATAAAACTCTCGGGAATAGTTTGTAAATTAAATTTCTTGGAATAAAATATGAATGATAGGTAATTCGGAAAGGATGTATTTATGTTATGAAAAGACAAATTTTCCTAATATATAAGTGATAGTCTTCTTCCCGAAGACTACCACTACTTTCTGCTATCAATCGCAATATCCCTTCCATTTCAGGGACAAGTGCCCTTGTCCTATATCTCTACTCAGAGTTTGATATTGACTTGGTTTGCAGAATGGAAGAAACCTCACAAGCGCGTTTTCATTCTTATAATCCTTATCATAAAGACGAGCATTGATTTACCGCTGAGTACAGTCGACCCCGATTAAATTCCCAATTAATCCAGTCTCGTAGTGCTGGTCCATGAAAAACCACCGGAAACGACGTGCAATATAATCCTCCCATCCGCTTCGGACACAACCCGATTGGCTATTCATGCTGCAAAATCTTTTCATCTCATTCCCTTCGCCCCCCCCCCCCCGCTTTTTCAATTGCCCTCTCCCGCATTTCAGCTGTTCCCGTATAGAATTCCTCATTACCTTACAAATCGTCGTGGCTAATTCTTTTCCTCCGAATCTATGAATAACCATTCCTCCTCTTCCCCTTTATATATGCTTTTTATACCAATTCCA
>BGPR01000187.1:820139-837909 GCA_013235015.1 Araneus ventricosus | reverse complement strand
GATGGAGTTCTGGGATATACTACTATAATTAAAACTTAAGAACATCTTTTTTTATTATTATTTGCGTAAGACTACATTTTTTTACAGCAGAAATGCAATCAATACTTTGCTCCGTTGTCTTATTGTTGCAAAAAAATATTTTACGTTTATTTTTTATTGACTATTGTTAGAGAATATTATATGTAGAATACTCAACAGAAACAAGATGTCCAGTTTTTAATAGCAAACCAATTTCCATTAATGATATTGAATAATATTCAATCATTAGGCGATTATCAATACAGTGGAAATTTTGGAAATTTGTGAAAAATTAAATTATTTCCGATAAATTCCAAGTATATTGCGTTGTCATGGAATCGTAGTATTAAGTTAGTTAAAAATTTGTCCGGGAATTCGACCCGGATATGATGATATCCAGAAGATAACTATCAAAGATTAATGGCAATGGTAACATTAATCGAATCGAAATAATTCAATAAAAACAATAATGCTTGGCTTTAGCGATGCAAACTTTTTTCTTTCCTCTGAAGCATTCTTTTTCTTAATTTGATTTCCTGGACAAAGGAATGAAGAAAACTCGATGCATTGTACATCGCGGTTTCCAGGGAAAACGGCCCGCTAGCTGCGACCGATGAAACTTGAAAAGTGCTCTTCGACAAAAGGAGCCCAGTTACATATTTGCTTTAAAGTTGCGAGAATTAAGTAGCGGTGCGTCCACTCTCCTCCCCCATCGCACGCTTTATGCGGATTCATCCCAACCCCATTGTGGAAGCCATTTTGTTCAGGAACCACGTGATCTGGGCACACGTCATCATAATAGCTTTCATTACGCGTACATTATGAATATTAATCACGAACCCTTTAGTACGGTGGAGAGGAGAGGGTCTTCGGAGAGAGGGACGATTCACAAAAGGAAAACTTATGCATCCATTGTGAAGTCGTATTCAGAAAGTGTACGTATAACAAAGTACTATATTAAAATCATCCAACTATATAGATTCATTGAACAGTGTTCAGGAATCAATAATTCTAATATCCATCGTCATTTTTGTCGTTCATGAGTGAAATGATTCGAATTTAAGTTAAGTGTTACTTAGTGGCATAGTTCAGATGTCTGTGGATTCGAGTTCCGGATACTATCGGTTCCGCTACGTCTTGGAGTTAGCAAACGTTGATTCTGTTGATTGAAAAAAAAAAAAAAACAGTTTTTCGTTTAAACCGGTTTTCTTACCTCCGGTTTAAGCTGGTTGTTAAAACCGCTCAAAATAACCGGTTTTCGGGGTTTTTTTTAAAGCAACGCTTGTAGACAGAATTTATTATTAATAATAATATGCAATAAGTAAGTATTAATACAATATGTAATAATAATAAATGAGTAGTTATTACAATAAGTTAGTCTTATAGACAAATTTTGTTATTAACATTGTTTTCACAAGAAATTAATTCATTGGCCAATATTTATCATCTAATCTACTCCTAAAGACTCTTTCAGCAATACGTTGGAGTCGACACCTCTCATCAGAAACAACATCCTTCAACGTAGATACTAATCTTTCGGACGCCACAGAACTTCCGACTAAAGATAAATATTTTTTGGCTATAAAAAACAGACGCCGTTTGCAGATAAAATTTTTTATTAGTATTGTTTTTGTAGGAAATCAATCCATTAGCAAATATTTATCTGTTCATAAAGACTCTCCGCCAACCAATAGACACCTCGAGGAAGCGGTTGTCGGTGATTGGCCTAAGATGATGAAATTCAAAGCTTTATAACTTGCTAAATTGTAGTCTAGTCGAACCTAAAATCGAGCCTATCTTCCGACCCGGGTTTTTTCCCCCCCGATTTAGATTTTTTAAAAATAACCGGTTTAAACGGGGGCAAAAAAAAAAAAAAAATGACCGAAAAATCTGTTAACCGAAACAAAACAAACAAAATAAAAACGGTTTTCGGTTTAAACCAGTAGGTCCCAAGCATGAAGTCCTACCACGATTTAAACTTTCTGCGCAGTGTAGCCCGCGTTAACCTTGACTGTAATCTAACACATTCATCAACCGAATTAATGATTTTTGAGGATTCAAATCTGACTGCAATAACTAATAGAGCAGGGAGCCTTGTCTTGATGGAAAAGTCTGAATGCAACTTGACAAAACTCGGATTCTTATCCTTGTATTCAGAAAGCCTTGATTATTTTGATGTGCTAATTAGATCTAAACCATGAAAATGTTGAAAGATAAGATTCCACTGAAATGCATGTTAGGAATTGAAAAGCGTTTGAAAATGCCAAGATAAAGACAATCTCTTCAATGACTAATTACTTCGCGGAGAATTCTGCATGTAGCAATTACGACTTCAACTATTTCAGCAAGCAGTTTCTGCTTTCAACTTGCCTATGCTTACCAAAAGAATTGAAAGTATTAACTGTATTGCTTGTAAACACAACTTTCACCGCATCTATGGAAAGTACGTACTTTCACGTGACCGAAATGCGTAAACATGAGAAAATGTGAAATATATTATTTCGGATTTAGTTAATGATCTTATATTTTAAATGGTTTGGGCCGGCGGACCAAATAAAATTATTTAATCTTTTGAAAATTTATTTTCTTTAACTATACATAACGTCTGTAACTGAATGAAAAGAAACTGGAGAAAAGAAAACCCGCATTTATTCAAACTTAGAGAAAGGTAAATTTGAGGTTGTTCCTTAAAGAAATTTAATTGACGAATGTATTACTAGCAAACTGCCCTTTCCACAAAATTCAATGTAAGGGATTTGAAGTTTGAGATAAACTCCTCCCCGAAGATTAAGCATAATAATAAATTTAAAAAAAAATCTGATGGTCAAAAAATTTACGATATTTCTTGATGATCAAATTAAAAATGAAATTAAAGAAAACTTCTAACTTAAAGTTGCATAGAAAAACGCAATTCGACATTTATTATTATTATTATCTTCTAAATTTCTCAGTTAAATAAACTTTGAAAGGCCAAATATTATTTACATATAAAACTCAAAATGAATTTTTGAGATGTTTGTTTTGAGCTTAATGTTAATATCTTAACCAAGGGATCCACTCGAAGTAATGTATAAACTAAATGATCTGATGAGTTCTAGTCCAAGAGTCCGCTAACAAGAGAAAAAAAAATTTTGTATGGAACTTTAGATAATAGAATTCGCATTTCGATTGCATAACTGAGGAGTGGAAACTTGAATACGCATGCTTTGATTGATGTAGAACTTGTGAAGCCCGGCTGAGTAGACTTTGATACATTAAGGCATAATGAATCGTTCATGCGTTTAACGGCAGTTGGAACCCTAACCATGTTACTTCGATGTACCTTTTCTCAAAATATGTTATAGATTCATGTTTGAAAATTTTTATACAAGTAAAGTACATCTTTCTCATTATACTGAAATGATTTCTTTAATTCAAAAACTTATTTTTAACAAATTTTTTTGCGTCGGAACAAAACGTGTGAAATTGGCAATTTCAATGTAGCTTTTCTCAAAATCTGTTAGAGATACATGTTTGAAATTTTTTATAAAAGTAAAGTACACTTTTATGATTATACTGAAATGAGCTTTGGGTTAATTTTTAATTCTTTATAAATTTGCAAAATATTTAATTAGACGTAGTGAAATTTTACCCTATTTAATAAAAGTTTTTGAGTTATTTAAAAAAAAAGCTCCTTTCAGTATAATGAGAAAGGTATACTTTACTTTTATAAATGTTTCAAATATGTATCTATAACAGATTTTGAAAAAAAGTGCATCGAAGTAACAGGGTTGGGGTTAACGGACTTAGGCCCGGTGCACACCAGCCGATTTGTGTCGTTGAGCAGTAAAATATAACAATAGGAACCCCCATTCCCCCTGTGGAGCAACAAAGGGGGCACGTGGGTTACTATTGTTATATTTTACTGTTCAACGACACAAATCGGCTGCTGTGCACCGGGCCTAAAAGCACGCGATTCACGTAGGCGGCCTCTAAGACACACTTTGCAATTTGTAAATCGCCCCTTAGTCGTCCTGGCGACATGTCACCAGATGGCCACCGCGGTCCGCTCTTCTCTACGAAAGGTTTCTCCGCGCCCCACGGTTTTGATTGGCCACTTGTGGGGCTTCTTTATCAATCCCGGATTTTCCTTTTTTCTCGATGAAATCGGCAATCGCTCTTCCCTTTCTTCATTTCATTGTGGCCGACAGAAAATCTTTTATCTTCTCCTTTTTTCGTAGAGTTAGGAATGGATTTCGAAAGGGTTGGTCGCACCTTCTATGAATGGAATCTTTCTATCAGAATGAGGGGTTTAAGAACTCAGCTGGAATCTTCTGTAGGCTTGTAATGTAATCCAATTTCACAAAAGACGTACAAAATCGAGGAACTTAAGACCTTATCTAGTCGGAGCTTTCTGTAGTGTTGGCCAACATTTCTTCAAACCTTTTAGGAGTGAAAGGATGCTTATTATCATTTGCTGTCGGAGATGTTTTTGTTAACTCTAAAGTGTGAAGTTTATGACAAATTAAATATGGATTCAATAGCATATATTGCTAAAAGCAGCTACATGTAGACATATTTAGTAATTATTTTGAAAGCATTGCCTTAGCATAAACTGTGCAAACTTTAGGAATAGTCGGGACAATCCCGATTTTCCACTCTTTGTCCCGAATGGAGAAAAGGATTCTGATCCTGTATCAAATTTAAATTAACCATTCTTGATTGTCCTGGGTCTTAGAAAGTAGTCATATATATATATAAAAAAAATTTAGCTTCTGAAGTCTGCCCAACTTTCGTTATTCAAAGAATATGGCCATGTCACCCCATGGTCGATCCAGGCGAAAATTGGAGCCGTTTTGTGGGCCCTTCACAAAATTCCACTTCATAAATCTTTTAATCTTCTTCTTTTGCGTAGACTTAGGAACAGATTTCGAAGGGGTGGGTCGCACCTTCTATGAATGGAATCCTTCTATCAGAATGAGGGATTTAAGAACTGAGCGGGAATCTTCTGTAGGATTGTAATGTAATCCAATTTTACACAAGACATACAAACCGAGAAACTTAAGATCTTATCTAGTCGGAGCTTTCTGTAGTGTTGGCCAACATTCTTCAAACCTTTTGAAGTGAAACGATGCTTTTTATCATTTGCTGTCGGAGATGTTCTTGATAATTTTAAAGTGTGAAGTTTATGACAAATTAAATCTGGATTCAATAATATATATTGCTAAAAGCAGCCATATGGTAAATATATTTAGTAATTATTCTGAAAGCATTGTGGTTGCATTTGCCTTAGGATAAAGTGAGCAAACTTTAGGAATAGTCGGGACAACCCCGATTTTCCACTCTTTGTCCCGAATGGAGAAAAGGATTCTGATCCTGTATCAAATTTAAATTAGCTATTCTTAATTGTCCTGGATCTTAGAAAATAGTCATATAAAAAAATTTAGCTTCGGAAGCCTGCCCAACTTTTTTATTCAAAGAATATGGCTATGTCTCCCCATGGTCGATCCAGGCGAAAATTGGGTCTCTTTTGCGACTGCTTCACAAAATTCCACTTCATGAAAACGGCCCCTTCACAAAACTCAAATTCACGTAAAATATAGAAATATGACTGCTAAAATTGAAGGTTTTACATGATAAAAAAAAAAAAATTCACAAAAATATTTTTATTTTTCACAAAAATAATTTTTCCCCCACAAAAATGGGCCCCTAAAAAAACCTGGATCGGCCCCTGCACCCTAATGGGATCAATATGGATGAATCATCCTGAAAGAAAATAGTAGAAGTTATAGCAAAAATCATTATTTATTCTTCTGTTTCTACGTATTCATTTATCTGTTGAATTTTTCTTGGTGATTAACTTTTTTGTCGTTATTATTTTGTCTTTTTGTTTTTATATTAATCATTAAAAGGATATTTGTTCAATACCTCTCTTCCCCGAGCCCCTTCTAGTATCGCGAGTTGCGCGTCAGAGTTATAGAACATTCCATTTTAAATTCTGAAAATTTGGTAATTTTACACAGAAAAAAATATGTGGGAATATATCTGATGATAAAGACGATGTGTTTTCTTGAGCATGTTTTTAATGCATTTAATGCGACTATCTAAGCAGTTACATTTATTTATATACTGAAACAGCACTTCCTGAATTGTAGGTTCTGATTTCGCGTTAATGAGTTATAATGAGGTCAGGAAAGTATTGGCAACAGATATGTTTGTCACTTTCTTCAATCTGAATAAGAAAATATAATTCCGAAAGTAATCTTGATTTAAACATTTTATTAAAACGTTACAAATAAACATTCGATTAATTTTCTTCTTGCTTATCATTAACTAACACCTCACTTTTCTATTTTGCTTTTCTGTTTATGTATTCATTTTTCTATTTAGTATGTGTTCGTTAGATATTTTTGCAGCCGAAATCAGGTCTCGAGTGAAAAAGTTTAAAAAACCATGGTTCAAAGAGAATGAAACGGCACGGATGCATTGCTATTCATATGTCTGTACATTTTTAAAGATTCAAAAACTTGAAAGGATGATCTAAAGGACTTTATTTGTGTTTTATTCATTGTTACTTCATATGGGTTTACCAATGTAAATGACCTAATGACTGATTGTCTCGCAATATGAAATATTCATAGCATCTTTCTTTGCATGCTTTTACTATGGAAGCTCAGCGTTAATACTACAAAATGTTTGGTATTTGTTTTGCCTGTATTAAAGAATAGATAGTGAGGAGTTTTGTTATCGTTAAACACTCGACATTCTGTCGCTCTTGTCTCATATAAAGTTATCTACATTATTTTACAAGAAATGTTGCTTGAATATTTGCTAATTTTAATCTTTGATTTGAATTTAAAAAAAAAAAGAAACCTCAGTACACTCTACCCAGTACTCAGTATCTCCTGTACGCTCTGGTCAGCATGTGCAACATCCCGCCAAAGGTGTACAAAGGCGGCTAAATTTGTATAACTTTGTTGCATCTTGTTGGAGCAAAATAAAACACTGTTTCAGCATCAGCAACCATAGGAATAAAAGAAACCTGAATTGGCAAAACACCAAGGGAGAGGGGGTGGCCGTAGTAAAATCCTCTTTTCTCGTCCCCCTTCAAATAACACCCCCGGTCTGATATCACGTGACGTAACACTCCGTTTCCATAGAGACTGAGGCTATAAAACGTCGGAATGACGACTGCATTAAAGGGGGAAAGGGGGGGGAACAAAAATCAATAAATATATTATAATACGGACCGTGCATATCAAAATTAATGGACTTCATGCGTGCATACATGTCGGATTGAGAGGGCGAGCCCATTTGTTGTATGTGTACATTCGTTGGATTTCTTTGTTTTGCCGGGGCATGGGAAATGAGGCGCCGGTTTCATCGGGGGAAATTATTTTTATTTCATTGTGTTTTGTTTTTATCAACCCTTTCAGCACAGAACAGTAATTGCACGAATGAAATCGCGCGCTTTGTTTCGCTTTTATGAAAGGGAAAACGACTCCAGGACGGGGTGACTAGTACGGAGGTGTCGCTGGGGTTTATGGGTTTTAATTATTTTCTGTCTACTTGTTGGGATACTTCCTTGTGTGTTAGGAAGGGGGAAATATATAATTTTTTTCTTTTATTATACGTATTTTTTTAAATTAATGAATCTATGTATTATTCTGGCTTAGTTAAGGAATTGCGACTGGTATAGTTGCTGCGAGTGCTACTTCTTTGAATACTATTTTCATTAGGGTGAAATCATTATTTTCTTTAAATACTATTTTCATAAATTCAAAATCATTATTTATCAAGCCTGCGGATACTTTTGTTGGCAACTCCAAAGTCACGAAAACTTTATCATTTGTATCAAATTCTTCAGCTTTGCCCATATTAACTTAGAAAACCATTTTATGATGTGAAGTGTTTAATTAAAATATTTGAAGTGGCTTCTTTTAATTAAATCTTTGCTTATTCGCTAGTAATTAAGTGGTTCATGTGTTTAGTTTAATTTTTCAGGATCAGAAAATAGCTTTCAAGGGAAAATAAAATCGAGATTATTTTTCTGTCATTCCGAAGAGAATTAATTCTTAAGAAATAAGGAAAAAGACGAGTGTTATCAGGGAGGAGGAGGGGCGGGGGAAATTTAACAGCTGTAACTGATTCTTTCCTACTGCTAAATAAAAAATCTAATTAAGCGCAAAAAAACGATTTGTTTTCAGTACCTTCGCCTTTTTTTTTCATTGAATCGATTCAGTTTTCGAATATGTACGATTGCACAATCTACCATCTGTCCAACACAATGCATCATTAAGATAAATTTTCAATATGTGGTTAGAACTGTTTGTCACTCATATCCTGTTGTAGAATTTGCTAGCATCAACAGAAATTTCGTGCGTAGAGTTTTCCTGCGATTAAATCCTCGTAGAGCACAAATGATGAAAATCCTCTTTGTCTATTTGCCGAAATTTATTCACTGGTGTAAGATAGGTCTATTTATCATTGAAAAGTTATAAATGATACGAGAAATCGGTGCTTCCTCTGAAATTGGACTTAATTAGAAACATTTAGAATTGTAACTGACGAACATTAAACCAATGCATAAGAAACCTATGACGACCCGTCGAATTTTATTAAGCGGAATAAACTACATCAGAGTTGGGCATATTGCAAGGTGAAGGTCAAGCTTGTGTGCGTCGGTTTCAGAATCCGATATCAATCATTTACGGGTCTGGCATCTGGGAACTCGAAAATTACATAGTCGTCGATTCGGACACTTGAAATGGCAACCGCTCTCCGTCACCCCCCTCGGATTTATCAGTCCGTTTTCTCTTTCAGTCAATCAATAACACTCGTCTCCTCCTGTGCTCTGGAGAACAAAAGCCGAAACACGTGGTTCTGGAATGTCTTCTCCTGGTGGCGCCACCTCCGTCAGATGGCTTTTCTATCGGCGCCAATTCTGGTGGGGTAGGGGTCAACCTGATCCCTTTACGTGGAAGTAAAGGGGTTCCCAGAATTGGCCAGCAATTGCTCCTTTTCTTGACCCGTCGACTACTTCTCACCCCCTTCTAAAATCTTTCTTTGCATCTGCCAAATGAATTATTTATCTGCGTTTCGAAGCTAAGTTCTAAAGAATTAAACGAGTTTTCAAGGGAAAGTTGAATAAAGCTATCGAAATTTAGTTTTGCTGGCACATGTGTTTTTTCTCTTGAATAAAAATTTCGAATATTATTATTCTTTCTATTGACATCTCGGATTCGGACCAGCTTATGATAGTTGATGAGTCGAAGGATTCGGCATAATACGAGTAGTATCAGATAGCTGTATATGTTGAAACTTTCTAACTAGGATCTCTGAATAATTACAGTTAACATATTGACATATTATTATTTTGATATTTTTACTACTTTTGTGAATGAAAATATAAGAAACTGAATAAGTCGAGATCGAGCTAGAACTCTAATGCTTTCTTGTGGCAGGTTGGACATCAACAAAGAATGGTTCTTTAGGATTTAATCAGTTCTTATGTGGCCCGTAAAGATTTTGGGTGATAATTTCTAAGAAAAAAAGTGTAGAAACTGGCGTTTCTTTACCTTGCCTAAATTTTATAGGTATTAGTTGAATCACTAGTGAAGCTATGTTGCGATGAGCAATGTAGTTTATTTGACATTATTGCAACTATTCTTTCGTATTCTGTCATGAACAGCATGGCTTTTCTTCAAATTAAAAAATAACCAATAAGTTTACTCTGAATATGAAAACAAATATGAATTATTAATTTTCAGCTCAAGTAAAATATTAAGTAAAAGAAAAAACAAACAAACAAAAAGACCAAATAACTTGCTTTGCTACAGTATTTTTTAACAATACTAAACTGTTCCGCATATTATTGTTTTAGATAGGAGCTTTCAAAGTTTTCTATTCTTGGTTCCTTTGGGTAACAAAAATGTTGCCCTCGAGTTTTTTCTATTCTTGATTTCTTTGGGTAAAAAAAAATGTTCCACGATCCCAAATGAAACATTGGCTTTGTTTATTTTCCTAATTACAATGAAGCCTTATTTGATAATGAACACAAAAAGATTTACTTGCACACATTTGTAAAATTTTCATAATGCTTGAAAGTAATTGATCGAATCGTTAAATTTTTCGAAAATGCCTGACTTTCTCATTCAATCATTTTTGTTTTCTGCTGTTGACGAATTAATCAAATTCTGTGTGTCTGCTGTCAGTGTGTGTGTTGTCCCATGTCCACCCAACCGGCACGGGGACATGGGGCGGCGTTCTGTCAGTGTGTGCTTTCATGACGCCAAATTCATGTATACGACCCACCGCCACCTGTGGTCGGAACCCGTATCGTGAGTAGCACTGTGGTAGATCTTTATCTTTGTTCTAACTTCAATGCAGTTTCTTTCATAATGTACTTTTTATTTTCCCTTTATTTCCCATTAACTTTCTTTTATCTGCCATCCATTTGGGCAACCTATGCCCCCCGAACTTAAAAAAAATATAAAATTTAGAAAACACGAGGGATCACTTCTGGAATATTCAATCGTCTCTTTTTATTCATCCTAGCTATTAGAAATCAGCTTCAATTGAAATCTCCTATTCCCACGACCTCACTCCCAGTGCTAATATTAAACCTGAACCGGAGTCAATAAAAAGCTTCAGTGAAGGGGCAATGCAGGGAAAAGTTCTCGATATTTGGCTCTGGATGGAAAAAATATGAAGGGGACGTGGAAGAGAGGGAGGGTATAAGTAACTAACCTGAAATGGGTTGAGAGAGGAAATAAGTTTCGGGGAAGAAGGGGGTTTGTAGAGTGATTTTCTTTCCTTCGACCTTTCGATCTCTTTTCAAGGTCAAATTCGACCACGCTCCCCACTCCATATCGCATTTCTTCTTGTTTCCTATATGGGAATGCTATTAGAACGACCCCCTGTACAGCTTAGAAATAATATTTGCTCTCTTCTCTTTTCTTATAAAAGTTATGAGAAATATTTCAGCATTCCAAATCTAATTAAAAAGTATGTAGTTCTTGTATTTATTGTTATTGCATTCCTATTCAAGAAACATGAATATTTTTTTTAAAAATCATGCTTTTTCTTCTATTACAAGAAAACTGAAAAATACTTTTCCTAGTACTTTTGCGCTGAAACATATGAAATGTATTATTTTATATTTAAAATTCATTATTTAGATTTCAGATAAATCATTAATTTATTGATTCTTTAATTCACACAATGAATCCAGTCTGCATTCACAGTAATCAAATTATTTCTTTTCTCTCTTTTTTTAAAAAATAATTTTGCGTTATATCCAATATCGCGACGAAATGGTCTCATCGAATCAGAATATTAGTATAATAAAAGTTTCTCTTTACTATGAACCTGTAATTAATGTCGATTAGACTGTTATATTTTCAACTCGGGTTCTAATTTTAATTTAACAATTTTGAGATAATTCATACAATTAAAAATTATTTATTGCCCAAACAGAATTCACTTAGTAGCAACTGTGAAACGCCTCTCTCGAAATATAATGATAAATTCTTGATTGACTTTTATAAGATTCTGTACACCCACGACATTTCGATTTCTTTTTTCTTCAGTTTAATCTGTTGTTGACTCTACATGAGCTATGAATTATCACAACGTCTGATTCCTCCAATTTCTAGTTAAATTGAATGCAACATTAATTTTGGAGTATTTGATGCCGACTCCGAAGGCAAGCACAGGAAATTCAATTACTCGTGTAGAGAATGTTTTCCTTCATATTGAAAAGGCTTGTGTGGCAGGAGAGGAATCGAATTCTCTTTGCTTTTTGTGGTATAAAACCCTGGAAAGAGGAACACGCTCCCGAGCAACACTAATTCTCGTAATTTAATTACCTTCAATTAATGGTTGGCCTCAGACTATGCCTTTGATCACGTTCACATTTGGAATTCCTCAAAAGATTTGAATTGTAAATTCGCGTCTTTTTCTCCTCTAACGATCCTCTGCGGAATCTGGTATCAAAAAGGGCGAAACAAACGAAATAAAAAGATCAACAACACAACACGGCAGGTGACGGACGCGCACACACAAACACACTCGATTTATTGTTGCTTCGAAGCCCCCTTCCGCAGTCGTATGTGTGAGTGCGCGGCGTACCTGTTCGCCGGATGAGGGAACATTCGCCAAGCATCAGGACGGTCATGTCTGTTTGTAATTAGTGATTATTAACGATCACGGCAGGCGTAATTAGGTGCCTCATTAAGGGTTGCCGAGGAATTACGATAATATCACGGAGGAGGCGGCAATGACTGCATGTATGAGCGTGTGCGCTGGATTAATGAGTGGATGCTTTGCCCTTTTCCTGGGTTCGGTCGCTCACTTTCAATTGAGGAATCCGAGTTTCGGATTACAGTCGAGAACGTTTATCGCGGTTTTCCTCCTAAAGGGGTCCCCCTCTGTACAACAAGCCGAGCTGCCCACTCGATTAATTGTTGAGTTTCCCAGCGAGAAATGTTGCTCGCCATCTCAAATCCGATCATTGATTTCCGGCCATGGAGACGTTCCGTTTCATCTGCATCCGAAAGAACCCTTCCCTCTCATCCTAGACGGCGTGCTCACCCCTTCTCACTTTTTTTTAATTCACCCTTCCATCCCCCTCTTTATAAATTTTTTTCACTTTTTTTCCGTTCGAAAAATGAAAAATATCCCACGGATGATTTTATATATCTCCCCTCTTATGGTGGTTTTAATATTTTTATTAATAGAAAGAGTTTCGTTGGAAGAATTTTTTTTTAGGAACTACTTCGACTATCCCTTCTTCGGTCCTGCCCCAAGTTGGGTCGTTTACTGGCATTTTTGGAGCTAAATTTTGATTGTGCGTGATTCGTCAGCTTCAAGTAAAGTTCGCTTAAATCAGATCCGCATTTGTAGGGTGGCAGGACTGTTAAAATGCAAGGAGTTTATGGCCTTAAACAAGGGCTTACTCCTTATAAAGGCCCTTAATAAGGGTCTTTAAGGACCCCGACCTTAGATGTTACAACAACCTATGTATCAAACACTGGATTCTAAAGCAGTTTTAGATACTTTTGATGTAGTGAAAGCTCGAATTATACAATTTGAAATTAGTTGCAAGCATTGTTAACTTGCAATAAATAAAAAGTTGTGTTAACTAAAATTTTAAATGAATACTAGTCTATTTCTTTACTCTTTTTAATTTATAAGATTCTTTGAAGTCAACCAGTGCCAATATAAAGTATTAAAAGTGCTTCATCTGAGAAAATGAAGTACTTTTGTGATTATAGACGGCGAGGAGCTTTGCTTTCTAAGACCCACCGAACCATTTGCCGTGGGGCCCCACGCTATTGGTCTAGACGACCTAAAAAGTATCTTTACCCGAAATATTTTGTCACTTTACAAATAAATATATTTAGTTGAATTTCTTCCTTCTGATCATTAAATTTGACTTCATTATCCCGTTTTATTACCTGGTTCTATGAACGCTTGGAATAGCTCAAACATTTTCCGTGCATAAATGGGAGTCAGATTTTTTTTCAGCCGCAAACGGTCGCGAGCGAGAGAAGTTTAACTCTTTAGTTACGGAGTAAGGTTCTGCTTGAGTTTTTTAGCATCGAACTTAACATTTTATAAATATTGATTGAACGGTTTGATCCCCATCTCACTTGCGAAATTTTCACGCAATTGGTACAAATTACTGCGTTCGTTTTGAATTCCTACTTATCCTCGAATCTATCCAAACATCCGAGACCGGCTTTCCTAGCCGTTAATTAAAAAATCACCTCAGCGCCCGAAACCGCCCAAGCCGTCATTATACGGTTAAAAAGCTCTGAACCATATGATGGAACTTTCAGTTTCTCTTGGATTAATTTTAAGGTATTTGTTACTAGCAATTTTAAATTTTCAAAAATATTTCGATGTCTGGTATGTTTCGTTTTATAGTCATAGGATGGGTAAAAGTTTTGATGAAAATACGAGAAATTAGTTTCCTGCTTCGAGATTGAGTGTAACTGAAATCAAGAATATGTTGTTTATTTATGATAGAACAGAAATTTAAGAACTTCTGTTAATTTAGAAAACATTCAGGTATTATACGAAGGTTAAGTTTATATCCTAATTAATTTAAAAATAACTCTCATTAATTATAATCTTAATACCATAATCGTTTTTCACAATACATATTGGTTTTAATTTTTACCAACAATAAATCTGCATTGGGGTGAGAGAAATTTGAAAAATAGCAATTTCAGCTGTTGATGACTGTTTTGGTATTTTCTCTTTAAGAATGATTTTAAGTATGTTAAAAGTTTTTGATAAATCACCGAGAATGAAACGCGCCTAGTTATTCATTCCGCAAATAAATAGGTTAATATCTTTATATTAATATAAGTTAAGATCTTTATCTAAATAAATAGGTTATCAATAATTCCTAACAGTTACAATTAATATAATTTAACAAAAGATATTAAAAATTAATTAAACTTTTGTATTAGACAGAATGGAGCATTGGTTAATTGTAGGACAATATTGTTGATGCAATCACTGGATGCTGCTACGTTGGCGCGCAAAAAGGTGTATTGTGTTATCGCTATTGTTTACTTCTGTTTCTTCTGTATTTTTCCTTTTTTTGTATTCGATTATCAATAATTCCAAAGGTTTTTTTAAAATTATAAACAACATTACCAAACATGCTTTATCTCTCGAGGATAACATGAATTGCATTTTCATAAGCTTTACTCCTCAATTAAAATTCCAGTAAAGTCACATTTTGCATAATCATTAGCACAATAGCCAAATTTAATTGTTGCTCATTCATGAGGTACTGCTATATCATTAAAAACAGTTATAAAACTTCATGACAGGAGTTTAACAGAAACAAAAACAGTCATATTTTTACACCTGACTGAATATCGTCACTGAGATCTCATTATTGCTATCTATCAGATTTTTAGAATAAAAAGAATCATTGCGCAGAATTTGATTCAGCATTGTCTAGTTATTCATCTACGCGTTTTTCAATAATGTGAGCAGGCCAGGGATACGATCTTCCTGTTTCTCCTCTAAATGATCACTACGAACATCTTGGATGAAAACATGTTTCTTAGTGCTCTTCAGCGTTCATCGGAAGGCCACCTACGCAAACAATCATCTGCTCTAAGTGAGAACGCGTCTAAAATAATCTGTAAACAGGACAGGATAATTTAAAATGATTTAAGGAGCTCAAAATGAATTATACACCAGCAGATGATAATCTTGCTCGTAAAAACAACTTGGAAAGTAAAGTAAACTGCAAATGATTTAAGAATTTATCTGCAGAACACGAATATCTTAAGGAACTTTTAAGAGATTCCAGAACAGTGTCAATTTTTTTTACTTTCTCGTGTACGAAGTATACAAAGAGAAAGTTTATTGTAATCGTCAAAAAATTCGAACTCGAGATTTTGACGAATCTCCACTTTTTAGACCTTCCTGAGCCCGAAAACCACAATTTTGGAATTATGTCTGTCTGTGAACACGATAACTCGAAAACTATTAGAGCTACGGGGATGAAATTTGGTATGTGATCTTGACATTTAATTTGTTGGTCTCTATCAAATTTTGGACAGAATCCGTCTACGGAAAGTCTATTTGTCTGGCAGCGTTCATGTGAACACTATAACTCAAAAACTTGAATAGCTATATGGATAAAATTTGGTACATAGTTTTATCATCAGAAATATAAGTCCGTATCAAATTTTGGACCAAATCCCGTCGAAGGGTTGACTGTCTGTCTCTATAATCGCATACTTTTGAACGGAATAACTTCTTTAAAAATTACTTTGATAAATGAAGTTTGGTATGTGGCCTCCTTACCTTAATGGTAGATTTGTGTCCACTGTTTGTGTCAATCGGTTGAAAAAAAGGCGTTCAAATTGCAAATTTCGTTTTCTTTATCTTACACCCAGCCCTATTGGTAATCACTCCGACTTATAATTCCACTTCCGCGTTGGACGACCTTCGGAAATGTGGTAAGACGTTTCGCTTATTTTTTTCTCTCCACTGCGTAAGGGGTTCTTGTTCGTTTCACTGCCTTTTAGCTTATTTTTGTCTCTACATGCGTTAGGAATATACGAGAAAGTTTAGGGGAGACCACTCCCGCTGGTTTCCCTCAGAGATATGTTATCAATATCTCAAATTAGTGTTATGTAAATATAATATATAGGGCAAAATTTGAATTTATAACCAAATCCCAATGGCTGAATAACAGAAAATCTGTCCGACTGTCAACAAAATTAGTGACAGAGATAGAAAATTATCGCATGCCATTAATTTAGGAAGAATATATTAAAGTTATATATATATATTTGCTTGACCTAAAGGCAAGTAATCTCTCATCTAAATCTTAACTCAAGGAAAACAATCACGATTGACAGACTTCCACCTAAATGTGCTTTCTTTAAATTAGATTGATATACTTACAGAATAGAAGTTTATTAAGGGGAGTTGGAACCCTAAGTCCGTTAACCCTAACCCTGTTACTTCGATGTACATTTTCTCAAAATCTGTTATAGATTCATGTTTGAAATTTTTTTATACAAGTAAAGTGCATCTTTCTCGTTATACTGAAATGATTGTTTTAAATTCAAAAACTTATTTTTTACAATTTTTTTTGTGTCAAAACAAAAAATGTTAAATTGGCCACTTCGATGTACTTTTTCTCAAACTCTGTTATAGATACATGTTTGAACTTTCTTGTAGAAGTAAAGTACACCTTTCTCATTATTCATTAATGAGATTTTGGTTCATTTTTTATTTTTTAAAAGTTTACAAAATATTTAATTAGACAGTGAAATTTTACCCTGTTTTGACACAAACACACACAAAAAAAATTGCTAAAAATAAAGTTTTTAGTATTTTTAAAAAAGGTCATTTCAGTATAATGGAAAGGTCACTTTACTAGTATAAAAAGCTTCAAACATGTATCTATAACAGATTTTGAGAAAAGGTACATCGAAATAGCCAATTTCATATTTTTTGTTTTGACACAAAAAAATTTGTAAAAAAATAAATTTTTGAATTTAAAAAAAAATCATTTCAGTATAATGATAAAGATGTACTTTACTTGTATAAAAAGTTTCAAACATGAATCTATAACAGATTTTGAGAAAATGTACATAGAAGTAACAGGGTTAGGGTTAACGGACTTAGGGTTCCAACTCCCCTTAAATAAGAGAGTCGTGCATATAGAAATTTCTTAAAAATTAGATAATTAAGTTCAGAAAAATACTGATCTCCATAAGTCCAAAGTATACAAGAATATAATTTTACAGAATAAATGTTAAAATCGATCCATTAAAGAATAGCCTGTCATGTTCGTAACTTTATTCGATTTTTTGAAAAATTTTTTTTACGTGTAGGACTTCAACATTGTGCGATGTCAAATGATTTCGCATTTAAAAGCTCTTCCTCTGAAATAAAAGATTATCTCAAGTAAATAAATGACTTAACTAATCCTGGCTGCAAAATCTTTGCTTTTGTGAAATGGAAGTACCATGGTATAGTTTTAAAAGTGTGCATTGATATGCCGATTTCAGTATGTATTTCTTGCTGTTTTAAACTTTTTATTTCGTCGCTTAACAAGCAATACCACCCATCTCAATTTTTTGAAATTTCGAAGAAGATTCAAATGAATATTTCGCAACCAATAACAAATATTTCTGAATTTTTGAAAAATCTACTATGAACATGAGACCACATGTTACAAACCAGACATGAAAAGAAATTTAGAAATATTCTTTACTGG
>BGPR01000187.1:802691-820129 GCA_013235015.1 Araneus ventricosus | reverse complement strand
GAGTTTAATTAATACGCTCTCTAAATTAGTGATTAGAATTTGATGGAAATGAAATCTCATTTGTAATTGAATGAGCCGCATATTTTAATATTTTATTTACGTGATTGGGAGGGGAGGGAGACCGAAGAGAGAGAGAAAAAATAACCGTGTCAACGAGACTTTATTCATTCCATCTTTTAAAGTAAGTGCTGCTTATCTATCTCAGAAAAGATTGTTCAAAGTAAATCTAATTCGATTTATCCATCTTCTCTCTTTTAGAGAGGTAAAAACTCCTACCCCCCCTTCACTTAATAGAGTGCATCACACTTTGCAAAAGCTGAGATGATTTAATTTCACTCGCAGGCAATTATCTGGCACTACACCAAGTTTAATGCAATTAGTGTTGAACCAGGAAACACGAAACCGCGTTGTTAAAAAGCTACGCAAGCGAGTTTTCTGTTTTTGCGATTTTAATATCAATGAATTATATATATATCGATCTTTTCTTTTCTTTTCTTTCTCTGCCAGCGCCCCGAACATTTGCGCCCTCCCCCTCTCTATAAACCTATGATGGCACTTAACTCTTTCTGTTTGCATTTTACGAGAAAGCGGGGGTTGGCTGGTGGGGGGGGGAGAAGAACCTTACCATAATTAAAATTACTTGTTTGCCAAAGTAAATTTCCCGTGCTGGCTAAAGCAGCCACAAGCTCTAATGAGCTAATATTAATTACTGTTCTAGCCATATGCAGAAGGAATTAAAAAACCCTCGAAAGCATTTTAATTAAATCTGTATGCTAAAGAATCTTAAGTAGATGAGGTTTATTTATGATATATATATGGATATATGTACGTATACATAAATATTTTTTCTTTCCAATTTTTCTTCTGAAAGCTAGCATTCGTATAAAAGGATATCTCACACGTCCATTAAGGTTCCACTGACCGTGTCATTAATTATTCCCACATGATACGAGGGAATGTTGTACACATATGTGGAGGAGGAGGACGGGAGGGGGGTGGAAGGAGGGGTGCTTGAATTTACTCGTTTATCAAATTAGCCCCTCCGAAATATCAAAAGTTCTTTTCCGAGCATTCCGTCTGAGAATGCTTTAATGGAGCACGTTTCTGATGAGGTCTTTTTCTTTGCTTAGATTAATTCTGCCGATAAACGGATCGTTCTTTACCAGAGTTTTATTTCCTTCCATTAATTTATGAAAGTGTGTGTATGTGTGTGTGTGTCACCTTTAGCGAGAATTAACGGGGATGAATTTTTTTAAAAAATGAAATGGGGGGGGGGGATGATAATGAGAAACTGCTTTACATTTGAAGGTAAAGGAAGCAGATGGATTCTTTCGCGTAAGTGCATTATTTCTGATTGTTAACAAAATTCTTAATGTAGAGCTTCCAGCTGTAACTACTATTATTTATCTTTTTAGAGGTTGAATAATTTATTTCTCCTTCGTAAACATTAGTAGTGCGAGCAGAAAACTTGTGTTTTAATAATCTAGTTGCGAGAAAAACATTTGTTTAGAAAAACTACGTCAGATGTGGAAACAATTAAAAAGGACGTATTATTTTGCATTTTTGCAACTTAAAGTAGTGGTTTTAATGATGTTTAATCCAAAACTCTATAAGTTATGAAGAAAGAAGAGGGAATAATTCTTTTAAAAAACGCAATAAAGATGAACTTTTGGAGGAGTTGAAGCACATTTTACGTCTTTAACATATTTTTTGAAAACAAAAGATTAAGTCATATTGCTGACTGTTTAGCTGTATCTAAAAAACAACTTTTACTAAATGTTTGAACACAGAAAGAAAGTTGTTAGATTTTTGTGTTTCTTTAACATGATACTACTGGTTCTGCCTCTTTCAACTTAAACGGGTTATTACTAATTACTTATTTACAAATTTCAGCATTCTTCATTACTTTTTATAAGTATTAACAAGCAATAAAAAGAGTCTTTTTTGAAATATTTTTTTTATTTCATGACAATGTAAGTTGCGCTTTCTTCTTAAGCTTTTATCTTCTATTAAATTCAGAAAATCTGGCCACTTTATTCTAAATACACAATTTTTTATTCGTGTTATAAGTTAAGTTCCAACAAAATATATAGAAATAAGTGGACTACTAAATTGTAACTTTATCTATCTCTACTTTATATTGATGTTAAATTTCTCACGAAATATTCAAGATCACAATTTTGAAGCATATTTCATCGTATTGAAAGCTATTCAATAGCGTTGATATTTTAAACGAACCATTTAATAGCCAACCCGGAATAATTCTTAGGCAAACATTTACATCTATGCAGATATTCACCCCAAACTGCAAAAAGGCCCACTTTCGAGTATCACTTCCAATCAATTTGCGATACTTTTCGAGCCATAAGGGCATGGCTACGGAACGGGGCTTAAGTGTCGTAACTAACTGGCAGGCAACGATGTGCGTCGAGAGCGGTATTTGTAAATCTCCTCATCGGAGCCAGCAGCTGAACAATATTATGTCTTCGATTTGCCTCCCTCTTCATTTGGTATCAAAATAGCAACCCACGAACCAGCTGTGCAAACGTCTGGGGTCCCTCTTCTTCCCCGCTGAAGTGACTCCGATGACCATTTTGCTTTACCACCCTGATTTATCGGCCCCGATTAGACGCGGCCTAAAATAGTACATCCGAAATCACTCTCTCGCTCATCTCTCCTTCTCTTTAGCTGCCAGTTAGATACCGAGTTTAATTTGGGGACGCTGTTTAAACCTGTGGCGGGATTGCTGGCTTCCGGATCCTTCGGGTATTTGCGAGTGGAGATGGGTAATAGGATGCTTTTGTTGAATACGTTCTGCTAAATGTAGGGTTACTTAGCCAAACGATGAGAAATTGTTATAATGGGATCAAATATTTATATATGAACTTCCAAGTAGTTCACAAAGCATATATTTTTTTTGGTTAAGATTTTAGATGAAACATTTGTTGCCGTTTCGGCTATGTTTGTATACCACTGAATTGAAGGAAAAGTCCGCATTTTACTCATGGTTGGTTTTTGATATGTTTCAAATATTTCATCGATGTTCATTCCAGTTAGAAATATGCTTTTAACGATTATTTTGTTCTTAGTATTCCAAAGTTTAAACTTTACTTACTGTACCCAGTACATACAGTGTCCATTTACTAATGTATGAAATAGCATTGGGAAGAAAGCGCTTGTAAATATATTTAAAAAAAAAGATTTTCAATTTTTTTTTGTATTAAATGTTAATAATAGAAGAAAAATTGAAAAGTTTTCGTCAAGTTTCTGAAATTTTAATATTAGCTTTAAAGAAGAAATAAGTTTTATGTTGAAAAATAACATTCATGAACAAGTAACAAATAATAGATATACTAAACAAAAATTAAAATTAAAAAAGAGAGAAAAGTGTAGATAAGAAACAGCAGATTTAAACATAAACGATGGCAATACATCTTTAAGCGTACTAACGCAACAGCCTCAAGTGATTTTATAAACAGAAGTTTAAAACGATAATATTTAAAACACATAAAAATTAATTTAGGAAGTAAAAAATGTAATACTGTAATAATGAAAGTAATACTAAGAATTTTTATTAATGTTTGATTAATTAATTTAATTTAATCAATTTTTAAATAATATTTTCATTAAAATTTAGTCAATTTATAATTGTCATTCATGAACAAGAGTATTCTTTGTATAATATAAGGTCTTGATATTAATGAAGTAAAAAAAAAAATGACAGGTAATATCGAGATTTACATCATTTCTAAATCTCTCATGTTTCCCAGAAAAATAATAAATGCTTGATCCTAATGCATTAGACCTCAAATAACCCTTTATTTACTGAACAGCATATTTTGTAGATGACCGGCATAATATATTAAAAGTGTTTCATTTTTTTCTAATCTTTAATAATTATTTTTAAAGAAATTTGTGCAATATCGTCTAATTTATAATGAAAACTTAATTCAATAAAATATGCTTTAGTTGACGATGCTTCTTGTATTTCTTCATACCTACAGCGATGCACAATTCTCATATGTTTGTCATGGAAGTCTTTTTAACATTGCCATGATTCGCAATTCAATCCTCTGATTTTGCATTGGCTATTTTTCTTTAAAAATATCATACACTACCACAATTGATTGATTGATTAAGGGGGTTTATGGGATTTTCAGCTGCAAATGCTATTATCTTCTATCCAGATCAAAGTTCTTTTCAATCCACTTCAAAAGACAAAAGAAAAATGCCATCAAAATATGGACTAAACTATTGCCGATCTGATTAGGTCAAGACGAAAAAAGAAAAAAAAATGGCGCCATGCTATAGTAAAGCCTCTATCTTCTTTTCCACCATGGTTGATAAAAATGGATAAAATGCAAACAATTTTCTTTATTACTTAGTTGTTTTTCAAGTGTTATTTTCACGCTTTTAATTTCCTTAACGAATAATCCTCAATACGATCGCGATATGTCGAAATAATTCGCTAATAAACATCACTTGCATTCCGAGCTTCACTGTTCCAGAACTTACCTAAATAGACCATTTTCATTCGATGCTACAAGCAAGATTAGAGAGGAGGGGAAGCAAAGGATTATAATGTATCTTTTGCGATTAAACTTTGCTGCTGATTATCAGTTAAAAATAAACTTTCTCCGGTATCTGATGAACTGCAACCTTATTCTCCTTTTTTATCAAAAATCACTGAAATATGAAATGGCTCTATGCATAATCCCGCTCTCATTCTTGCAAGGCGGGTTGAAATTGATAGATCTTAGTCTTATCGTCATGACTGGAGCTCCAACGACCAGAAAAACAGTAAATGTTGTAAAAAAATGCTGGGAAATCGTACCGGAAAGCGTATTATAAATCCGCGGAATAAGATTTATATCGCCCTTATTCTTATTGTCTTGCTTCTATCGCAAAATCCCTGAAATTACGGCAAGTCGAGAAGATAAAGTGTTTTGTATCAATATGCTTTCAAATAAATCAAAGAGCCAATGCTTAATCTCTTTTGATAACGCCTCAGCGTATGAAAAAATCTCTGCGATGCAAACTTCAACTGATAAAAGGAATTGGAATTTCTCCTTATCATAAACATTTGCGGGTGCAATGGTAGGAATATATACATTTTATTCATGTATTTTCCGCATATATCAGTGGCCTTTTATCCTTCATGGCTATTTCCTTCTTTTTTTGTTTTGGTTGTAAGCATTGTATAAAATTATTACGATTCACATAAATAGGAAAATGATGCAAAACAACTAATAAACCAACGAGGGTGTTTTCTACACGACTTTCTCCTATAATTGTAACAACACAATGCTGTGCATTTCATGTTTGGCTTTTTAACCCTTTGTACACGATAGATGGCTCTCAGTGACCATTCTAGACGGCACACCATTTTGATTTTTCTTGATTTCGATGGTTAAAATACTACCTGCAAAATTATAAGAAGCTGTAGAATAATTGTACAGGAAAAATGAACGTCTACAAACATATTTTTACGTTCCAAAGCAATAATATGAGATCTTTTAAATCAGTGAATAATTATGCATCTAATTATTTTTTCCGAGTGCAAAGGAATAATATAATAAAGAAAATCCAATATGAATTATGAAACAATGCTACTTTCTTTTGACAGATTTCGTCAAAGGTTTGACACAGATGTACTGTTCAGCAACGGATTCCGAGACTACCCCTTTTGGATGATTTTTCATCGGAAAGGGGTGTCAGGCAATGAGTCATATGAGAGCATTTCCGGAGTTCTCCGTTAGATCACGCTCAGTAAAATGTAAACATCATCCTTCCATTTTTCACTTCCCCCCTATTTTGATGAAAATAACACCGCCCGGCGCATGCGCAAAAGCGCGGAGGGTTTCCGAATCCGTTGCTGAACAATATATGTTTAGTGAAAGGAGTTCACCAAATTTCATTTGTTTCATTTTTGAATTATAGAATTACTAATTATGCATTAATACATTATTAATAACCGAACATTTATATGAAATACAATTGCATAAAATTTATATGAATTGACAAACCGAGGCATAATTAATCCGTTGTCGGATATGGTCTACAATTTAATACTAATTTACAATTCTGGTGATATAAAATCCCACGTCGAATTTCATCTTTTTAGATCTTTGTACTTTTGGGTTATCATGCTCACATGCAAAGGGACCGACATACAATTAGATTTCCTGTTGACGAATTTCATACAGAAGTTGACAGAAGTCTAAAAATTTGGTGTAAAGCCTTCGTACCAAATTTCATCCTTCTAGCCCATTACAGTTTTAAGTTAACGTCCCAAAAAGGGTTTTTTCGGTCTTGGGGGAGGTCTAAAACGTGGAGGTTCATCAAAATCTCGAGTCCGAATTTTTTGACGACTACAGTACTTTTTTCTTCTACAGTGCCTATGCTATGTCTTCAAATGCGATGTTGCGTTTAATTCGTCCAATCTATTACCATTAATATTTTGGTGCTAATGTACTAGTAATCTATCTTCTACAACAGATAAAAGATTATCACAGAGAATAATAACATATATTGTCAATCTGAAATATTTCCTCTTGTGTCTCTTCTTCAGTTTCCCTAACTATTAAAAAATTTCATATAATAAATGAGATTTTAGTTTATCTTATCATTTCTTGTTGAGAGTTATTACGAAATATTATTCGATATGAAGCATCAAGGCAAAAGAAGAATATAATATGTTGTAAAAAAGACTGATAGTCCAATCTGGAAAAATTTTTACTCTGTTTTTTATCCGTCTGAATTGACATTTAAGTTGCCTATATGAATGGGGAAAAAACTTAACTAAATATTAACTGATAAAACTTAAATATTAACATAAGACTTCACACGAACGCGTTATTTATCCCAAGTAATATTAACGAATAAATTAAAAATATTTTTCCTGGCGCGACATCCTGGTGCTACTCGCTTCGAATTTCTTAAGCAAAGCGCAAACCTGAGTCGCAATTAATTTATTAAATCAGAACGAAATTTACATCCCATAATCAGAAAGTACAGTACAGCCAAATCTTGTTCTTACGCCGTAAATAAGACAAGACAGACATATAATATTTTGATTTTATTGGCAAAATTGTATTATTAAAATTACTTGGATTTCATTTATATACGACGAAACATTTGTTTCATGAAAGTAGTATTTTTTCCCCTTGCTCATTTTACTGGGCTAGCATATCAACAAAGATCAAAACAAAATTAAGTCCCAAAGAAAGTTATTCTGTATCCGTTTCTTTCACCCATAAAAACTAGCTGTAATTATCCAAAGAGAAAAATAGCAATTCCTACTGAAAGGTATCATTTAGATATTGCGGTGTGTGGTAAATGATAAGTATTTTCACGAATTAAAGTTCTCTTGCCATCTCAGTAGTTTTGTTCTTTCTTTGTCGTTTAACCATCGTGTGTGGTTTCAATCTCATTTTTTGTACCATTATAATTGTCTTTGTTTCATCTTTGTAATTAAATTTTTGTTCCTATCTGTTTTGGTGCAAGTTAGGAATCGTGGTAATACATGAAAATCCATTGTATTTATGTATATTTAGATGTCAATCGGGCCACTATTTATTTCAATCCATGTCTTTTTTTCTTATAACCTGCGCAATGCAGACTAAAATTTTCACTTATTCATTTTTATATTGGAACTTTTTTTTCAATATCTGTATCTACATCTTGCATACATATTCATTATTCAAATCAGTAACGATTATTTGCTGTAATGTTTCTTTTTGCTAATGATATCTCAATTTATCGCTCTTTATTTCTTCTTGCAAAAAAATTATCCGTGAATCAATTCTTCTTATTATATATATGTATATATAATGATTTTCCGATATGTGAAGTCTAAAGCATCTTGAAAAGGAGAAGACAGTCGTAGATAATCCAAAACAATTTATTTGAATTTAGAAATATTATTTCATGCCGATAGAACGGTATAATAAGATCTTCAAAAGTAGAGTCGACGCTATGACCATTGTTAGGATAAAGCGCGCAAAGGCGGCGCGTGTTCACAGGAAGCAGTTACATCGTAAATGAGAACGTTACAGCATATCACAACTAGCTTAAGTAGTATTTTCGAAAAGGGCCTTCCCCGAAAAATCGCGTTTCTCTAGAAGTTAAAAGTCCGTTTATCTAAGATTGAAGTAGAATTAATTCGTTTATAATTAAATAAGATGTGGTGTTAAAAAGCATTTAATTTAAAAATTCTAAATTATTATATATATATTCTTTGATTCGCCTGCAGATCTTCCTAAACTAGCATCATTGAAAGAAGTACGACCAAAGTATACATGTAATGTAATGAAGTCATTTCCGAAGAGAATTGTAGTTCCAAAAAAACTTTAAAAGTCTTTTACAGTAGTCTTCACGTGATGTTTTCTATTAAAAAATATTAGATTAAGCGTTAAGATTTAGATTATTTCATCTCATGACTATTTGGGGAATGTTGTTTCCGAAGTTGTTCGTATCACCAGTGAACGTCAAATCAAAGAAAAAGAGCGTCAAATCAGCGGCTGGACTTTTCATAACTTCGCAAATGGGGATACCCATAAGGGGGAATGGGAAATAAATCGTGGAATGGGAATATCGTTAGGAATGGTTGTTTAGATACTTAATTGCTGATTCGGTAGTTTGAAGAGGGTCACGAAGCTGAGACACTGAAAATTTCAGTAATTATGCTTTGAAGAACGCTTACAAAAACAGTTTGTTATGTAAGACAATAAAGCAATAAGTCATGTTATCAAAAAATTAAAAATATTGCTTCGAAAATATTGAAGCATCTCTTAATAAATTCTAATTACTGATACAGTCGACGCTCGTTATAACGACCCTCTGCGTCCACAGCAAAAGGTCTTTATAACGAGTGGTCGGTACAGTGGATATAATTAAAAAATGTGCACATGCACGTTCAGCAGTTCCGTAAAAATAGGCGATTTTTAAAGAGATTCCAACTAAATACTCAAATTATTTTTTATCATCGTTATTAAAAGTAAAATTTTATCAATTAAAAGTATATTTCTAAAACAGATTTTAAAGTAGAAAATAAAGGGTGTTATATACTTACAAAACATTTATTTTCTAAAGAAAAAATCAGAAATGGTTGTTTGTCTTTTCTGCATTTTTGCAAAACATAATTTTCCATTTCAGTTAAAGATGATAAATAATGTTCTGTATTTTCTTGCCTTTCAAAAAAGCATTTTAAAGTCTCAATAGCACTTGGAACATTTTTTATTCTAATTTCCGCTCTGTGGTCAATGGTAATTCCCCCTCCTGTCAAAGTTGAACTGTAACACTGAAGACTCTACATCTACGAAGCTTGGCAATACAATAATCAAGATAATTTACGTTTAGAAACGTTATTTTGGGAAAAATACCGGGAAGAGTGTCCTCTGAATTCGGACGTTGTATTGGGATTAGACGACACTGGAGGGTCGTTATACCGGAAGTAAAATAGCATAGTGAATAGGGAAACACAGTTGGGGAATTTATCACTGGTTGTTATAATGCAATCGTCTTTATAATGTGTGGTCGTTATAACGAGCGTCGACTGTATGTAGCATCTGTTGCCAGATTTTTTGACCAGAGTTGGGATCGGAGCTTCACGTTTTAGAAGCTTTTCTTCACAGTATGATAAAAATCTACAACTTTCTTTGGAAAATGCAATGGGATATCTTTTCCCATAAAAGTTTTTTGACACTTTTTATAAATATTTGAAACCATTTTAAAAATTCGTGGTGAATGACCGATGACAGTAAATAATTGATGAGCGTGCGTTTAATACTTTACCCTTTTGCTTTGATACCCTTCAAGTGATGGCAGTTAGCTTGCATTTTGTAGATAGGTCCCCGGGGATATTTCATTGAGTAACAAGCATGAGCAACATTTGTGCGAGCCGCTGGCAATGGATTTTCGAAAACATCCCTCGGGCATTACGAACAAATTTAAATATTTGAAGAGGTTCATTAAAGATGATTCGCTCGCGGATTGTGCGGAATCGTATTGGAATGTAATTAAGACATTTGATAATCAAACTGTTCTCCATAATTGAAGAATTGTATTCGGGGCGATTTAATTGGAGTACCAGCGCAGGAAGCGCTTATCGGTCTGCGTTTTTCTTCTTTGATTTGAAGAAAACGGAGAGAAAAATAGTCTTTAATACGCATTTTTTGAAAAAGGATTCGCCTTTCATTGATTACAATGTTGTCTATTTTTTTATAAATTCCAAAGTTTATTTTGAGTTAACTGTCATGCCACTAACCTCCACGTAGCTGTTCCAGCTCTCAGCCAAAAGAATGTGAAGTGAGGAGTGGAAGAAACAGTTGCGCGGGAGCGAGGTGGTGGGCGCCATTAATGGTATTGGGTCTCTGCACAGAGTGTGCACGTTTTTGTAGGAGTTCTCGAGGTGAGCTCCGAGTTAGTAATTTTGAGTAATCTTAAACGTGAATCGTAATTGTACATATGTATATATCTCCTATTTAATCGTATATAGTAGATTTAATAAACTAGTGTGAGAAAAAAGTGAATTTATTGAAGGCTGGAGTACGCAGTTATTACATTAACATAAACTACTCATGATGCTAATCTAAACCGTTTATATATTTTAGACGAAAAAGGGATAACAGTGTTCTTTGTCTCTTATGTACGCATTACAAAATTTTCAAAACTATACGACAAGGCGACCATCTTATTTATTCTATGCAAATTTTAAAAATGTCTTTATAAATAATTGTGAATTGCAGAAAATTTCTAATTTATATATTTCTTAAATGGTGGTAAAAGACCATGGTAGACTTTTTGAAAATCCATTGCCAGTCTTTCTGAAAGTTCTGACTTCTGAATGACTAGTTTTCATTCAGGCATTAGGAGTAGTTTTTAAGGTATTGTGACACTTGCGTACAACCCATTAAAGCCTAAACAATCAACTGTTGGTCATTTTCATTCAGGCATTATGAGTAGTTTTTAAGGTATAGTGACACTTGCGTACAGTAGCATTTGCGTACAACCCATTAAAGCCTAATCAATCAACTGTTGGTCATTTTCATTCAGGCATTATGAGTAGTTTTTAAGGTATTGTGACACTTGCGTACAGTAGCATTTGCGTACAACCCATTAATGCCTAATCAATCAACTGTTGGTCATCAACAAGAGGTGTTCAGTCAGTGATTCGTGCAGATTTTCTTGAGTCCATTTTTATTGGCAAGAAAAATTGGCAAAGTGGACAGAAAAGTTGAAAATTTATTTATCTAGAAATGAAAATTATTGGTATTTTAGAGGGTGTTGAATAAATCTGAGAGATTTTCCCTTGAATTAGTTAACGTATTATTGAAATAAATCTACGTGTATTGTTGTATAATTCAAATCTTTGATTCGTTTTTTTCTGCCAACAGTAATTTTATTCACCATTTATAAATGGATCTAGATGACGAACTTAATGCATCTAAATAGACTTAATCTTCTAGATGCATCAAGTCTAGGAGAATAAGTTTTCTTAGATGCATTAAGTCCGTCTGTGATAACCGACTATCACAGCTTATTGAATGATAGTTAATGACTTGTACGCATCTGTCATTGTACGCAAGTGTTACACAATTGTTTTTAAACGCAGATATTCAACTTTTTTAAATATATTTTTCAGTTGATTATGTTTAAAAGAAAGATTGGATTAAATGTATTCTGAATATTTCGTTTGCTGTCGGTTAGTGATTAAGGTTTTGATAACATCGAAATATGCAGATTTTTATGGTGGCTATTCTTTAAAAATAACAGTTCTAACAATCAAAGTTGCAAGGATATACATCCAGATGATTTTTAGAGTTGGATTATTCAGAACTTCGCCGCAAATGATTGCTATAATTTTCCCATCCTTGTTTCTATTTTAGCAATTGATGGCTATAGATGTCCTGCATGCTTTCAAAAAAAAAAAAAAAGTGCTTTTCTGAGCGCCAAGCATCATGTTTAAAATTTCACCATTTTCTTTTTTAAATAGTCACGCTTTTAAATTTCGCTAAGCATTGATATGGGAAATTCATTTTTGCTAATTTTCCTGGCAGATAAAACAATAAAATGATAAAAATTTAAGACCAAGATCCTCTTGAATATCCAGCTTTCATTTAACATCGCTTACCAAAGTTGCCCATTAGTTATTTTTACTATACTTAACCCGATGAGATTTATTATCTAGTTGCCGCGAGAATTTTCACAGTTTCTTAACTAAAAACTTACTATCTCTTTTCTCGAAAACCTATGCTGTTACTTCATAAATATGTGGCTGCTTTTTGAATTTTGTCCGCACCAAATGAAAACATGTTGATTTAGTGCCTCTCTTGGCTGCTGCTAAAATAGTCACAATCGCTCCATAAATTTCCGAAACATAATAAATGAAAGGTCTTTACACTCCAAACGTGATAATTCGTCCTTTTGTTTAAAAAGCACTTAACCATCTAGTTAGCAATCGTGACTAATGGACAGATCCAGTCTCCGCCTTCCAGCAGTCCTCATTTGCGAAATTTCCTCACTACCAGAGGTAGAATTCCTGTTTCGTCCCAATTCACGAGTCGACGCATTTCGTTATGCCTCATAACAGTCAAACCTAAACATTTTAAATGTATTTATTTCCACGGGTAGTATGACCTCACCGAGTCTCATTGCCTGCGCAGAAGGACTTGTTAATTACGCAATAATCAATTCAGGATAGGCCTCTTCAGGCAGTGGGTCGAATCTGAAAAGCACTCGTAAACCACCCTCGCATGCGAGGCCGGCCCATTAACACGAACATAGAGAGCCTTTAGAGTTGTCACGGATTTCTTATAAATAATGCCGGAATGAGTGGGGTATTTTTTTTTTCTGTGTGCGGGTCTTAGCCATCTTCAAAAGACACCGCCTCGCGTAGCATTTCTGTATGAAATATGTCAGACTTTACCTGTCTCCGGACGAATACAAGAAACCGATCGAAATTCTTTATTGCCATAGAGGGCGAAAGGCTGGGAAACCGGATTCAAATGTGGCCCGTATTCTGGTTCTATTGGATATCATTTGCAGAAACGAATATATTATTGAGAGGCACAGCATGACTCCAACAAATTAAGAGTCCCCCCCACCACTGAAAAGTAGGGGAAGAATGCTGTTTGTACTAACTTTGAAATCCTTAAAATGGACCTAAAATCATAAAAAAACGAATAATTCACCGATGTCAAATCTAGGATGACCCAGTTATGTATATATACAAAGCAGGTTGTATACAAAAAAATATATCAATAAATTTTTAGCTGCTGTTTTCATTTAGCACGCAAGAGGTTATTTGGTAATTATATGCGCCAATGTATCATCTGTTGATTTTTATTTTGTAAATTACCACGGTTTAAATTATTAGTGTTATTTTAAAAATAGTCTATTATTATAGCCCGAATAAATATCACGACATATCCTCAAGTTACACCTCTTCCCACAGAATAATAAAAAGTAGGTTCCGCTCCTACCTACTTCTTATTATTCTGTGTGCAGTGTCGTTTTCAGGATAGTCTCACAGCCACGACTGCCTTCTTTTTTGTTATCTCAACGTATTAACCGAATTCAAACTTGTTTCTTGGGTGTTTTTAATTACCTTGAATTATCTTCCATTACTTTAATCTGTTTATGTAACTACTTTCGTCAAAAATTATTCTTGAACCCGGATAGTTTTTTTAAGAATAGTTTTTAAAACGAATTACTCCTTAAATGTTTTACCTGTTTAAAACTGTATTTCCGCAATAAAACCGTAAAATGACAATTTTCCAACTACTCTTCCGCAGTTTCACCATAAAAAGGGCTAATTTATCGTATTATATTTTACAGTTTTAAGTCTAAACTAAAAGAACGTATTCTAAGGAGTGAAATTCAACTCTTAATTTCCATAAAGCATTACAAATTGTTATAAAATATATATAACATAAATGGAATTTCTTTATTTTATCTTCCTTCTTCAAAGATCTACTTTAGGAATGGACGTACAGGAATCTTTATTTAATATAATCACTTATTTAAAAATCACCAATTTTAAAGGAAAAATTGATGCTCATAAAAAAAAGTCCAAAAGAGAAATGAATATAAATTAACCATCAATAAAGTTCTTTAAAAATAATTAAATTAACAATAAAAATTTGCTATTCGTAATAGTAATTTCTATTTAAATTCAACCATATCGCTTCAAGCATTTAAATCTTACTGATTGGTTATTTTGCATAATTTTCACCAAAAGAAATTGTACCTTTTTCGAAATGTCATTTTTTTTTAAAAATAATTATAAGTTCCAGCTGAAATTTATGCATTCATATTTATTTTCAGGAACACCTGTTAACCGAATACCCATTATGGCGAAACAGGTCTTGGATTTATATGAACTTTACAGATTAGTGGTTGCACGAGGAGGTCTAGTCGAAGTTATCAACAAAAAAATTTGGAGAGAAATAACAAAGGGTTTGAATCTCCCATCCTCAATAACAAGTGCAGCTTTCACTCTGAGGACTCAGTAAGTACATTATTCATTTATTTAACTCTATCGATACGGTAACGTCCCAACCGTCCCTTCAAGCAAAAGACGGTGGACGTCCGAATATCACTATAAAGTTTACACCCGCAGCGTGCGCTTTCTTCGTTAGAGTGTCTCGCCCAGAAGGGTTTGGGGAACAGAGGAGGGGATTCTTAGAATTCGGAGAGCGCCAGCTGTGATTGCGGTTTTTGGGAGAGAAAGTGATTTTCCCTTATCTTTGAAAGAGAAACTCGGGCGTTCCCGTATTCTAATAGTCTTAGGAATCAGAGGGTTCATGTGTTGAAAATTTGGCTGTTACTTATTTCTGTTAATTCCTTTCATGTATTTCTTTCGAACGTCGTTTCCTTCATGGAGGGAAACGACATAAAAAAATAGTTGCGGCGATGCTTTTTGGTCAAGTTAATATTGGTCGTGATTAATATTCTAAGTTCGAAATTTGGAGAATAATTCTCGGTTATGCGTTTGTCCGCGGTGGCCTAGTGGTTAAGTGTCGGCCTCGGAGCCGAAGATCTCCAGGTTCGAAACCCGATTCCATTAAAGATCCGTCATGTATTAGGCCTGTTGCACGTTAACTCTTTGAAGCATGGTGGGTTATTTTCTGAACTACTCTGAATGACGCATCTTTTACGCATTCTTGCTGAATAGCGTTTATTATAAAAGCCATATAATAGAAAAAACACAGATTAATTTTCAAGAATTAAAACAAACTAATAACAATATTTTTCAGCTTCCTAAAGCGCTAAATCATCCTTACACTCACACGTGTATAATCATGCTTTTTATTATCTTTCCTGCTCCAAAGAGTTAAATCATATATAGGGGTCCTCTCCCGGTGGTGTGATGCGGAAATTTGGAGAGGGGGTGCCAGCTCATGTGCCGTTCTCGTCATCTGACCGAGGTTCAAATCTAACAGATCCCTCCAAAAATAACCCTCATGTTGCTTCAAAGACGGGACGTTAATATAACTGAACTAAACTCAGTTACGCGTTTGAGAATTAGTATAGCTCTCATATTTGAAGAACCGGAGACATTTTAGTTATAGAGAGATGCATGCATAGAGTTAGAAAGAAAATTTTATGTATTCATATTGACACCGTAGTTTTCGTAGAGAGCGAAAACGCTTTTGACATGCGTGAGTATATTTTTATTGGATTTTTCATTTGCCGCATCACTTAAAAATTGATGCATCGAGAATGGAGGAAACAGGGGGCAAGAAATATCGAAGAACCTGGCAATTTAATTGTGACTTCCCTAAATAGGTGAGGAAAAATTAATTATGGAACGTATGGAAGTACTTCAGAAATTCTTAACTTTATTAAAATCCATTTAGCACAAATTATGAATTGAAAAAAATGAGAATTTCCAAACTTTAATTTTTCTTTTTATTCTAGCTTTTTTAAGTATTCATAATTCCTATGATTTCAAAGATACCAATTCTTAGATTTGACATACATCGTTCATAAAGCATGGGTTTAACTATCTGTTAATATGCATATTAACCAAGGCGACTTCCTTCATTTACGTTATTGAAATACAACCTTTTCTACAAATTATAGTAAAATGATTTTAAAACAGAACTCTCTTAACACCATACCTAGAACACCATATCTTACTTTTGGGAACTTATTAAATGCTTATCTCTAAATATAAGAAAATAGTTGAAAAGGCACCCGTTGCCTTGCTACAAACGCATATTCTGTGAGATTCACTAGCTACTGAATAAAATGATAAAATACCGAACATCAGCAACAAGGGGCAGAACTCGAAATAACCGTGAGCCGAGATTTTTTCCCGCCCCTTCCTAGATCCGGTGGCTCCTTTCGCCGTGTCCGCCCGCTTTAAACATCTCGTGACAATTTCGGTGATCAGAGATTGCGGCCGCTGTCCGATTGGGCAAATACTTTTCCTCCTTTCAGAGCGAGCGCGAGGAACGTCATCCCGCTTAGCGGAGGCTAACAATGCCTCCGTGTTGACCCCCGTATCACCTCCCCTAATTTAACAACATCGCCTCCCTCAGCCGAAATTTAATTTCTCGCCGCTTCATTGAATATCTGCGGAGGACTACTAACATTGCGCCTAAGCATTAATTAACGACTGATTAAAGCAGGGGCTAGTAGTCAATGATTAGTTAAAGCTTCTAATCAATATTTAATTAATTCCGGGTTTTGGGGTTTGAAATCGGGGGACCAGCTTGCCGCATTAATTAGTTGCCTACCCTCCCAGAGATAAAGCCCCTCCAGACATTGGGATCAACAGCACCCGGTCCAGCGTAATTAACAGATTTAATCGAGTAACGTGAACATTAAGTTGTGTCCGAGATATTTCACCCTCCCCCCTGCCGGACTGCATTGTGTGTGTGTCGGTACGCTGTTGTTATTGATAAATTTTCCGCGCTGCCGGACAATGGCGAGTGCAAGGGCTGTTGCTATGCGGTTGCCGTGGTGGGGCTGTATGTAGATACACTCTCTGATGTCCTGTTGGCTCGGAGGGGGCGGGCAAAGAAGGGGTGGAATCCGGGAATTGAAATCTCCTTGCTTTCATTCGAACAGGATAATTTAGATTCTATTCCCGACGCGTGTGTGGCGAGTTTTATCAAACCTCCCAAAGTGTCTCGCATATTTCCAGCCATGTTTTCCAAAGCGCAGGCCTCGAGAGTCATTCTCTTGTCTCTTCGGCTCATTGATAGCATGTACTCTGCGGATGACTTTGAATAATGAATCTCTCCCACTTTCGGATCAACTTTCCCCTTTTCTATCCTTTCGGCTATTTTCGCAAGAAATGCTATTTTGAGAGTAGTCATACAGTCTTTCGGCAAGACATATCCTGAAAATAAATGATGAGCTATTGTTTCGGCTGATAAACTTAGTCATTCTAAACAAATAAACAAATGTTTTGATAGCACTTA
>BGPR01000187.1:786064-802681 GCA_013235015.1 Araneus ventricosus | reverse complement strand
CTGCAAAAGCTTAATCGACTTGTTCTAAATGCTTCAAGCTTCGAATATTCAGTTCTGTCCTTCAATAACTTTGCAATCTTTATGGAGAAAATGCTTTCGGATTCATTTCTCAAAATCGAATGTGTTTGTATATGTTCATTGTATAGTGTAGTTTATCAGGCATTTGTTCTTTCGAATTATAAACACGGAACCCGACAATTTTTTTTTTCTTTTGGAGGACAGTACCAGAAACGTATCTAAATAATCTGATGATCAAAAAGCTTCATTCTTCAGATTTTTGCAAGTTTTAAATAAATGTTGGTATTTTGTTTACTTTGCACTCATGTAATGCAAGATATTAAAATAACTTTATATCTTCCTGAATAAAATAAAAATGAAAGCAATCCAAACGGGGAGATATCTGTAGCAGCTTCTTCTGTTATTATTCAATAGAAAGTCCGTATTTTCGGCCAATTCCTCAAACAGGTTAAAGTGTTTACATTTTTCTGTACGTTTTTATATAATTGTGCTTCATTAGACTACATTTTAGTGTTTGGTTATCTTAACTTCAAGAATATTTTCTAACTAAACTGAATTTGCATGAATTGCCTGTCTCTGCTTCTACTTTCTGTTTCGTGGAGCAAAAACAAGCTACTTTAAAAGTTTTCTTTGTAAAAAATGTACCGCGGAGATAATATTTCTGCTTTGATTGTAATTCGTGAACCGCAATGAATTTTCTCACTTTTTTTACTAAATGTAAGATTAGTGGATAAAAAAATGCTTAAAAATAAATGTCCGAGTTTGATAAATATTTATCAAACATGGATCTGTTCATCTTACTAAGCTGTTAGACCGTAGTTATTTTTATTGTGCTGCTGTATTCAAAGAATTGTACATAGCAAACCCTTCTTTTAGTGGAGTTGAGTTTCAAGAGTTTTATATTTAGTATATTAAACTGATAATCCAAATTTAAAAAAATCAAACAATAAAATCAAGTAATAAGTATCAAAAAATCAACTAATAATCGACAGCAATCTCAGATGAATTAGGCAGTCTTAAGCACTTAACGAAAGCTTCTTCGAAAAATAAATTCGAAAGAATTTTAAGAAATGATTTGTGTAATTGAATTAGCGAAAATCATTTATCGGAACAACAGTACTATCTTTAACAATCCGTTTTATTAATCTTTATGATATTGATTGATGCACATGTGTTTCCAAGAATTCCTCTGATCCTTCTTTGAATTTTGTCTTGGAATTATCATTCCATTATAAGTTGCTAAAATTAAAACTCTGTAAGTCATTAATGGTAGCAGCTTTTAAATATTTCAGTTATACTTGACTGCAAAATTTCAGAAGGGAAAATGTTTGTTAGCTTACATTCAAAATTGAGGAGAAGGATGTCGAAATCAAATGAAACATCACTGAGAAAAAGAATAACTAATTTGCACTGTCCAAAAATATGAATTATTAAATTTTAAGATTCGCAGGAAATTGAATTGAAATTAATTCATTCATTGTTATATCAAACTTAGCGAAAGCTTAAATTTACTCCACAAAATGTATGTAGTGATTAATCGCAGATTTTTTTAAAAAACTTTCCGATATGCGAATAAGTTAAGGATGCGGATAAGTTTAATTTAAGGATGTGGGAACTAATTTTAAGTGTATTTCGTATTCAACGCATATATACTCATTCAAAAATAAACGTAGGAAAGTATTCGGAAGTATTTGCGGTATAATCTGTGTGTGATGACAAGCTGTCTTAATTTTTAAAGATGAAAATATTTAGAATGTAGTTCAGTGATGGCCATTTCAGAGCATACTTAAAATGTGATGTAAGTAGTATCAAAAATGTGATGTAAGCAGTAGTATCTGTAGTACGCCGTTAAATCTAATTAAGTTTTTTTAAAAATATATTCCTTCACCACCATGTTGCATAATTTAACCAGTTGCACAGTAAACAGCGAAGAAATACCTCATCCTACTAATTAGAATCCTACTATTCTTCAAGTCTCTGACCCTTCTTTTCTGGGCAATTGCATTGCGCAACTGGGGAAAAAAATTGCCATCATATTACAATACAAGAATATATAAGGAAATTACAATATATGGGTTTTAAATAGGGTAATTCCATGTCGAGACATCATGCCTTTGGATTTTATTAATTTTTGTCTCAGAAGTAGTTCTAGTACACTAGATGAAAAATACAAATTTTTAGATTATTTCAAGCATTTATGTCTTTATTTTATTTTTAAAAAATCATAATCTTTAAACGATTGTAACTCAAGAAATATTTGACATAGAGAGCTGAAATCTGTGTCATTTTGTTCAATTTTTTATGGTGTTTCATAAAATATATAACGTGACCAAATTATTTTTTTTAAAAAATCAATATCAGAATTTTTAATTTTTTTGAAAAAAAATATTTTATTTAACCGCATTTTAGTAACATTTATGCGAAATTTCATGATTGTATTTCTTTCCTATCACAAAGGAAAAAAAATTTCATTTTCAATATTCGATTTATAGTCCAGTCAGCGAAAGGTTTGAAGAAAATATTAAATCATTTAGTTTTGAAAATCGATACACATGTTCGTGAAAGGGCTCCTCAAGGAACATACTAAAAGTCCCCGGAAAAGTTTCAGAAAAAGTGCTTGGGGGTATAGTGATATGTCTGTTTCCCTTATTATTGATTGCATGCAGTTGCTGTAAAATTAAAATTTTTATTTATAATAAGATTAAACTTGATTAGTAGATAACATTCTGCTTCATTTCAAATAAATTTAAAGAAGGCTGGCTTTGAAACCCCTCTATAAAACTACACCCAGTAATGATATAGTCTAAGTATAGAGAAGGGTATTTTCACACCAATACAGGGTTTCAATCGGTTATTCAAACAAAAGTTTTATAAATCAAAAATTCGCTTGTTAGATCATCTCTAAAAAAGCATTTGGGAGAAAAAAAAAACGATTTTATTGTCCTTATCGACTAAACATGGACCTTATTTGCTCTAATCGTTGTTGTCCCCACGCATAATTCATGCTATTTTCCTGCGACTAATGAAAGCTGACTTTTTGTTTTTGCCTAAGGAATCTCAACTAATCCATACCGCCGATTCATCGATCCTGCGAGCATGATATTTTAGTCTTTTCAGATTTGGAGAAAAATGTTCTAAATTACTTTTCTAATTCGAAGAGGCTCAGTCTAATTGGCAGCAGTATTATGATTTATAATACATCCGCTGCTCCAATCAAAATGCAGGGCCCCGTCTAAATTAGGTAATTTCACGTTTTAATAATGGGTTTAAGATCTGACTTTCCCTTTGAATCATTCCATCCAAGAATAGTAATGATAATAAAAAATGCTGCAGCGAGTGATAGAAAGGGAGACTAATTTCGCTTTGATTCGTAATAAAGTCGGCATTAATGAGAATTCGGTGTTTGGTAAGCGCGATGTCATGGAAACCCGAAGCCCTAACCCTTTGCCCCGTATTCCGAGGCATTAAATAATTCTCTCTAAATTATGTATCGGTTCGAATCGATTCCGGAGAGAAAGAAACCTGGTCTCTCAGGTTGCGCTTTTGCTGCTTGCATTAACGACGGGCGACATTTTCAATGGATAAATCACCATTAATGGCCTGCATAAGTATTTTTAATGAATATCCAGCCCAGCACGCCTGCACCCCCCACCCCTACGTGACTGACATACACGATCACGCGACACTGCGCGTGACTCTCTCCTTTACTCTTTTGCTTCATTTATTTTTTTTCCTTTATCATTTAATTCTCTGGTTACTTTTCCATCATCGGTTGTTAGTTTTCCCTCGAAAAAGGGAATTTCTGCTGAATTATTCCCCCCTCCAGAGCTAACAAAAGGGTTGATCTGATACCGCTGGATGCAGACATGGGGCAACAAAAAATGAGATAAAGGCTTATTAATTAGGTCATCCGAGTGATGCGTTAAGAATATATCGAAGAAAAAATTGTTTCGAATTTAAGAAGAGTGATTAATGTTACATGATTTGCATAAATGTCAGTGCAATTAATTTTTCTGATAACGCAACTCACTTCATGTTTTTCCCAGATACAATTTGTGTATCTTGATTTTCCGGAGTTAGAAAATAAAATTTCGTTAGTTATTTAAACTTTGTAAATAAATTGTAATTCTTTTCGCTATCGCTTGATTTGTTTCTCACGTTTGCCATTATAAACTGAAAATGGAAAACAAATGGGGAATTTTCAATTCCTTGTCATTTTTTCAAGTATTAAATTATCAGCTAAAATTCTTAGTAACTTTAAGGAATATAGTTTAAACAAAGGTAGCTCACTGTTTTGGTATTTTATCAATGTACTAAATGCTGTTTCCTGTAATATAAAGCATTAAATAATTCATCATTCGAGACACATCACTGGTCTAACAGACTAAATCAATATTTTTCTTAGACAAATGTGTGACTGTTTTCCTACAGCTTTGATTAAGTCACATTGTTGATTAAATACCTATGTGTCCACACTGTATTAGTGGTATGACAGTTCTCCATATCCAGATTGAAATGTCCTGATATTACCGTTCCTCGCTTATAACACTTCCACAGTGCTCCCAATGTGCTTGACAGATTGACATGTCCTGATATTACCTTTCCTCGCTTATAACGCTTCCACAGTGCTCCCACTTCCGAGTGCTTAACAGTGCTCCCAATGTTTCTTGGTAGGCATGGTTTTTATCTTTTGAAAATCTATCGGTTTTTCCCCCTTGTTTAAACTTGAGTATATACCATGCTTCTCTGACTTAACTATCATTTTGTCAGTGATTACTTTGACTCATTTTGATTTGATACTCCATTGAACATGTAGAAATTTCTTTCCGGATTTTCCTTAGAAAAAAATAAATAATTTCTTGGCTCAGTATAGCCTGCAAACCGGCTCTTGTGCCATAAAACCCTAGACAAACCAACTATATCATATTGATATTATTCTATCATCGCAGAGTAAAGAAAATCACATGCGTATGTAGTTAACATAAATTTATTTCATCAAAAAAAATAAGTTAATTTTTCTAGAAATGAAATTATGGTTAACTACTGAACTTCAATTTAAACGCTAGTGCGCGACATTTTTTCATGCGCATTACGCAAAACGAATAGATAGATAAAACGCCGGGCAAATTGTTTGGAGGAAAATAATTCAATCTATTTCGCAGGACATAATTTCTTATCAAATAATACTGCCGGCATCACTTCCTATTACTGCTGAATGGCGTTTCTGCATTTCCTTAATTTAATGTTCAATTGTTTTCTGAGTCATGGAAGAAGGCGGGGCATCTCTGGATGTCGTGAGCAGGAACGAGCGCGTATTAATAGCCGATTCGCATTCATCGGCGACGCCTAATTGAAACTAATTTTCTTCAATTACTGATTCGTCTGGAGCAGAGCACATCGACCAAAACGAAAGATCAAAACTCTCATAATTCTTGCAACTAAACGATACAAAGTGATTTATTTGACAGGGACCCAGGCAGGAGACCTGGGGATAGAATACCTTGTTCACATCTCGCTGGACCTGGTGACACGCAGGGCCTGTTAATTCATTGTCCCCTGTGATTACGTTCCCCCCGCCCCCGAAAGGCTGTTTTTCCACCTTCAGCTACTTACTTGCAGACGAGCTGCTTTATGACAATGTAACAGATTGCCAGATATCTCTACTCCCCCCACACACACCTTTTCCGCTCGTATGTTATGGCTTGAGTGACTGTTTTTACATAATGGTATCTCTTTGGTTAATATCCAACAAGATTCCAGTGATTATTTTTTATAAATCAAAAGTTGAAGTATTTGTTTGCAAAACGCAATTTTATGAATTACGGTAGAACCGCGGGAATCCGAATCCCAGGAACCCACCTTTTTCAATTTTCTGAAAAAAATTTACTGAAAAATGAAGGAAAAATAACAATTACAAATCAGAAACAAAGCTAAAGTTTATTCTTAACTTAAAATAAGTATTCTAATTGGTTTTTAGAATGGATAGAGCACCTTAATTAGTAGAAACAAACTCCGATATCTTCTTTTTACCCTCAACTTGTCTGCCACTCTACCGTGCGTATCACCGCGTGCTCTTTCCTTACGCCTTCATAGAGCACCCAGAGTCAATATTCTACTGCATTTGGTATATCAAGAGTATTTTACCGAATTTCCCCGATAATCCGAATTCCCCGGATCCGAACAAAGGTCAGCCCGATTAGTTTGGATTCCCGTGGTTCTACTGTATAATGGATGTCCAGGAAATATATTCCGTGGGAAACATTTGTTTCGAATTTTACTAATGCAATTTGTTACTTCTTGTTGATTTGAGTTTTCATATCGAAGAAAGGTACCGAATTCTCCATAAAAATAAATGAAAGTAGAAGCAAAACGACTTTAACCAGAAAAAATATTCTTATCTTGAATCGCCGTTGTATAATAATTTTCAATCATGTATGGATTTAAACGGGTTTTATCTTTGGAAGTCTTCTGACTCTTCATCTGAATCCTGTCAAAATTTAGTCCTTCCCATGTAGTTCATTACGTAACTTTATCTTTGAATTTTAATCTAATGCGTCAGTATTATATTATTGTACTGTATCTTCATAAATTAAACAGTTTCCTTATCTTATTATGTTAAATTGATTCTAATAGGTTATAAAATCTCATGAAAAGTTTATGAGGGAAAGAATTGAATTAAATAAAGTGTGAGTTGCGAAACACAAGAATTACTTTCTAAAAATATTCAAGATAATCGTTTGATGACATTAACTGCTGTTTAATTTGTTGAAAGCCTGATTAGCTTTTATTTCGATTGACCCAGCGCTGATAACTTTTAAAGTGGCCATAACTCACGGGCCATCAATTTGTGTCATCTCGTAAGTAATTAAGAGGGAAAAAAGGACATCCATTTACCAGAGATATCTGCCCGTTTCCCAAAAGTTGAAGTTGAATTTTCATTCCACCGGCAGACAACCCATCGATTTGTTTCTGTTACAAAATCTCGCCACTAAACCTCGACGAGCGCCAAACGGCATTAAAACCTTCATCAGGCGACAACAAGAGGCTCTGATGAAGATTTAAGAAAAAAAAATCCCATCTCGATAGATAACGTGTCAGGTATAAATTAGGCCTATTTTTACGAGGCTCATTCGAGGGACATCACACACTCGTAACTTCTTCATCAGAGTCATTATAAAGCCGTGCCAAAATACATCCGCGACCATTATAAACGCACAGCTCTCTCAATTTATACCGCGCTAATAAAGCGGCTAATGAAACCATTTGAAATCCCCACGAGCCTCAGCGGAACGTCTTAAATCAGAATTTATATCCCGTGACGGTGGACTTAAGACCATCTTTTACTGCGACCAAACTTCATTAAAAGAATCGTCAATGCAATACGAAGGATTCGATTCATTTTTGTCCTACCCTCCGCCTCTCTGTGATTCTCGGCTTTTGTGTCTTGCTTTTCTTTTCTTTCCTTTTAATTCCTTCTTCGCCGAGACCTTTTCTGCAGGAATCAATTTGTCGCGGTTTCTTTTTTCCCAGTCTTCTCCCGATGATGTTAACGAGATATGTCATATAAAAACTGTTGATTTCGCCGCTCTCGCCTGAGGATTATCCTGCCCCTTGTGCTCGATGACGACTATTATGGAGCTGTAATTGTTGGGAAATGGATTTATTTGTGCTTTTGTAATTACCACCGTGTAGTTAGACGCTGACAAATGCTGTTGTCCTTCGTTTTTCCAGTGGTGATATTAATCCGCAATGGTTTTTCCTCTTTCGGCTCAATGCTTTCTCTTGTGTATATTTCTCAGTCATTTGTTTTCACGGAATGTTAAGGGGGAGATTAAACCATTTTATTTCGAAAGCTTATCTTCCTAAAAGTGTGGTATATTTATCAACGAACCTCGGATGTTTGATTATTGATGAACTTTGGGTTTATCCCTTAAAAGCACGATTTCTAAAAAAAATAATTTAAAATGTTTTTTTTTTTTACTTTAAGTTCTTGAATAAAACATTGAGAAAATACTTTAAATAAATCCCATTTTGTTTTAAGTATAGTTTATGCCTAAAAAACAGTTTGTTACCAACTGACAACACTGGGCTTTATTTCAGGGAAAAAAAAGATAAAATTCTATAATGTCAAATACAGATGAATTTTAATAACTAATAATACGGATAAGGAATTTACTTCAACATTGTAGAATAAAATATGGTATTCTCAAGCGTACGAAAAAAGCTAAAAAGATGGAGCCTGTAGTGAAAAGCATCAATTTATTTTTATTTTTTTGTAAATTGATTTAATAAAAATTTCAGTATGTATCTTATTGCCAGCAACAGGCATTAGAGCTTCAGTCTTATTCTCGAGATTTTAGAAGACAAAACTGTATATGTTGCTTAAAGGCAACACTTAACTCTTAAATGCCTTTAAGGGCTAATAAGTCACTGATTACAAAAGACAACTGAAAATTGGGACCAAAAACTTGTGTGTAAACGGTGGCGCCCATTAAATCTATAATGAAGTGCAGGAAATCGTATTCCGTCTTGATGTCTTTTCATTGGAACTGTGCGGTTTTGTGAAATCCGTTTCACAAAGTTCTTCTGAATCACTTAATTGAATCAGACTTTTTTTTCAAGTCGGATCTACATGTATTCTTAAAATTATTAATCGATTTAATAACTTTCATTTCTTTTTCTCGTCATTTATTTTTTCAGTGTAATTTCTGAAATCACTAAGCGTAACGATAGCCCTTTGTTTTCTATTACAGTCCGACCTCGGAAATCCGGATTTCTAATATCCGGAAACCTCCGAAAACCGGACGATTTTTTTCAACTCGTGACGAGAAAAAAATTAGCTAAATAAATTTTAAACTAGAACGCGTGAGGCAAGATGCTGAAATTCCTGTCATTGTATTCATTTCAAACACTATTGTTTTGTCTTTGTACCATTTTTTAATGTCTCTTTATGTTTTTAGTGTTTAAAACTTAAAAAGTGTTTTTATATGAAGGAGTTGGAATTGACGCCAGCGTGTAGATCAGCTTACGTCTCGATTGGTTGCGCATGCGCAAACGTCAGAGGCGCTACCAAGGCAACCAGTTGTCGTTGCCTTGCAACTCCCGGGTCTGTTCTGAAGAAGTCTGCACATGTGCTCTTAATTATGACGTAACTTAAATACAAGGTGGCATCAGAACTTTGATATCTCTATTGGTTTAAATAAGATATCTAAAATCCGAAAATTTCCGAAATCCGGACCTTCCAAACCCTTGAGCAGTCAGGAGTTTCGAGGTTGTACTGTGCTATCGTCAGCAAATAATTATACTTTCTTAATACGCAAGGAATATAGAAATTTTTATCTCTCGCGCAAGACGAAATAATGTCCGAGGAATAAAATAAATCGTTAAATTTATGTGTATATTGTATTCTTACCTTGTAAACGTAAGTCAGTTTGTCTTAGTTTTGATCAAATGTAATTTCAGACTTTAAGACTGAATATTGATCCGTAGAAGAAATTGGAATTAAAATTTTTGAATACTAGAAGTAGAACTGTAATTTTTGTAAAATGACATGGATAATTATATAGAGTTGGCACTTTTTATATACATCCTGAAATAACTTGGTAGTAGTGGTGAAAATATCAAAAATCCTTTTATTTGAAGTCTTCAAATCATTGTTAAAATGTTAAATGAGAGATAACGAACAAGATAACTGGTTATTTAAAAAATTTTACATGCTTCCTCCGCATGATCATTGTTAAGATACTGAGTGCTAAGCGGCGCGCATTATCAGGAAATCCCCTCGTTTTTGATACTTCAGCATCTTTACTGGGGCTCGGAAAAAGAAACGATGTGTGCGACTCTTAAATTAAACAGAAGTGTTTTAGTTGAAGAGGAAGTGTTTTTATTTTTAAGAATCAAACTCCATTAAAAAGAATTCTCTCGTATATATTGTGTCTTTAAATATAACAACTCTCTTTAACCCAAACAACAAGTGATGGTGGGTAAACCTGGTAGGTCCGTTTGGACATTGGACATACCAGATTCACCCATCTTCTCTCGTAGTTTGGAGAAGAACCATCAATGTGTTCGAGTTGTATCTGTCATATGTCAGTCCGCATATACTTTTGGAATGCCCGATCTTTAATACGAAGCGTTTACAGCTTTTCAAAACGTCTTCAATTTCCTTGTATCTCAAACTTACTTGGTGAAACACCTCATGTTTTTAAGGTCCGTTAAGTTTTATCCACTGATTTAAATTTTAGTTTTGTAACTTGTAGGCCTACGTCGAGGTCAAGTTAACTTTACAGCATGAATAGATGTGAGATTTACTAATCTAGTCGCTGAGGTGGTTAGTACATAGAACGATTGACACTCAAGTGCTTCATATTAACTAGTTACGATATTAAACTACTCAGCTTCTCATCATAATGCCTGTATTCAGCATATATCAGAAGTATGCCATTGTGAGAAACTACTTAGCTGATGACTCAGTAAAAGCAAGACTACTGGATAACAAAATAACAAATTTAATAAAGCAACAACTAAATTAAAATCTTAAATCAAATCATAAAATCATTATACTGCTAGCTATCAATTGATACAAAAAGAAGAAGAGAATGAACAGTAGGAATCAGTCCTTAAATACTGCAACAGGCTCGTCGCTATTGGTCGATGGGTGACATCACAAAGAGGGCGGATCCGATCTGCATGTAATTACAATTCAGGATATTGCCAGATGCCGCGATAATGCCCCAGTTTTTTTCTACTGATTTCATCCTGTTATCCCACCATTGTTTTAATTTCTTTTTACATTGATGTGACTTTCACTTCTGTTTGGCGCAACATCGCCAAACCAATGGCGCCACAAAACATCTAAATCTAACAATGTGTTTTTTTTCCACTTTCAGGTACATGAAGTACTTGTATCCGTACGAGTGCGTGAAGGAGAAGCTGAGCACAAACGAGGAGCTGCAGGCGGCCATCGACGGGAACAGAAGGGAGGGCCGCAGGAGCAGCTACGGACCTTACTCGGACCTGGTGACGGCCCCGAGGAACTCCCACCAGCCCCCTCTCTCATCTCACCCATCACCCCTGAGCATGATGCCCCGCCACATGAACGGGCATGGCTCGAACCCGGGACTCTCGTCTTCAGGTAGGGGTTCCTCGGCCTCGCCACTTCCTCTGACGTCATACTACCCATCGCACAACAGCACGCATCTGCCGCTTAACTTGGCACCCTCACAAGAGAACGGCATGTACAGTAACCATGCACTATCATCAGGTACGCATTCCTGGACATGCAACACTTCTTCGAACATCTCACCTTTAATCTTTTCAACTAACTTGCCTCTCATCTACCAACTGATTGCTCTCTTCCAATATTTTTCCCACTTTCATCTTCTGTTCAATTCAGTTATCTGCTTAATTTCTAAAGTTATTAAATAACGCGGAGGTGGCAAACAGAAGGGCTTTGACAGTCAACTGAGGTTAATACTCCAATGTCTGGCTATTTTAATCGCTATTTAGATGCAGGGCTTTCGAATAGGTCAGTTGCAGCGAAACCAATTGCTATTTATATATAATCCTATAATAGAATAATATAATTTATTTAAATCACTTAGCGAAATTCTATGGAATAATTGTGGTGCGATTTCACCCGGCGCAATAGTATTATGACGTGGTAGGGTTCAGAAACCAATCAGTTTAAGTCGTGTTTTTCTGACAACGACTTTCGCATTGAAAATGCCTTTTCAGTTGCCAAGGCAGTGAAGTCGCTGTTATATGCATTCCAACAGCATAGGGCGCTACAATCATCAGTATTTTATTTACCGCTTATTGTTTAAAAATGGGATAAAAGGATCTTTTATGATTATTGGCTTACACTGATTGGCTCCAGAACCCTCTATCTGCTAGTTTCAAAACATATCATTATAAACTCCGTGGTCGACCCGAAGGTCCTTTAAACAGCTATGTCCCTCAGAGAGGGTTTGAACTTTTGAAATTTCTTTAATAAAATTCAACTTCATTTAACATCCAAAACTATTGTTTTATTTTGCGTTTAAATTCTGCCTTAAAAACTATAGTTATTAATATTATCATAAATTTTAATAAAATCAAGTACATTTTGTATAAAAAAATCTGGTGTCATAAGTTGTCCTATTTTGCAGTAAGTTTGCACTACTTTGTGGCAGGTAATTGTGCTGCAACTTTTAATGACCGCTATAAAGGTCTTGGACAACATTTGTTTTCAAAAACCAATGGCGTTTGAAACGAATCTGCGCTTGATGACTGACTATATCTTCCGTGCTCTGTCCCTCCTATCAAGTTTATTTTTAGAAAGTCCGTCAATGAAATATTAAAAATAACTTAAGTATTTCTCAAAATTATATTAATCTATTATGAAGTACTTTTCATATTAAAACAAGCTGATATAAGCAGATGATTTGTCTGTGTGTGCAAACAAAGAACCATTTTTTTGAACTTCCTTTCCCTTTTATAATTCATGCTATAAATACTCCTTTGATTGCAATTTTTCTTGCTATAAGAAGTCTTATCTCTTTATATATACGCCTAGCACAGGCTGTACACATTTTTTTCATTATGTAGCGGACTTCTTGTAGAGTATTTTTATTTATATTTTTATCCAATGTATTTAATTTTATTTAAACACTAGCAGTACTCGCACGGCGTTGCCCGTGGACACGAAAAAGTTCTGAAAACAAAATCGGAACAAAAGATACACATTGATTTCGCCGGGGAAATTTCCCATTCTTCGCTATAATGACATTTCAACTGCAGAAAAACAGTGCATTGTACGTTAATCCGAAAAAATATTAAAAAATTGCAACGTGAAAATGATTATTATACAGAAGGCAAAATATGCGAGACAAACACGTTAAGGCACTGCCGGAAATAATAATCGAAGTCATTCAGTTGAAGGTTATGACGTATCCTGCGCTCTGCACCGTCAGCCAATGAAATTGCAACAATGCGTGTTGGGAAGGCTCCGGAGAAACTTCCGCGGGAGAATGCTCACTAGAGAAAAATCTCTTTGAACTGACCAGGAAAAAATTGATAAAAAATAACTCGGAAAAATATGTATTAACCGCTCTTGTTTTAAATCCGACAGAAACGTTCCACTCATAAGCTGAAAAAAATTGAAAATGACAGCGTTATTAGAACGTCGGATGCGAGAATTTTAAGAAATCCGAATGGAAAATTACTATAAAAGTGACTATTTTTCCGAATTTTCTCAAAATTCAGTAAATTGCGTTAGATGTATGAAACAAACTTCATTTGAACGGAAATCGTTTGCTCCTTTCGATAGTGTATCCATATTTTTCGTACAATTATCCAAAATCATGCTATTGAGAAATGAGTGCGATAAATTACCCAAAACAACACGAAATATTAAATAAATTTTCTAGATAAAATTTTAAAATTTGGGCTTCGAGGTGCCACTTCGAGGAGTCACCATTACGACTAACTTTGTGCGAAATTTCATAGCTGTAAGTACGATAGATTCGTCTGGACATCTCACACACGCACACACACAAACATTGCCTTTTATAAGTATAGATTTATATTTTTTATTGTATAGATTAAATGGTTTCGATTAATGTTCGATCAGCGATACTCATTCCATGAGAAAAAAAGGCTTGTAAATTAATTCCCTCTTTATTCCATGAAAAAAATTCTTTTCTTTTTCAGTAATTCAAGTTTTTTCATAGAAATTGTCTTTTATGATAATGAAGAGGAAATCCTTTTCCTTATCTGATAAAACAGAGGATAATGTCTGACTGCTTAAAGTTAGAGAGGGGAATCCGTTTAAAAAATCTTTGGAGAGATATATTTTATTATTTCCTTTTACGTTAGAGTGAATTTGCCATAAAACCATCATAGGAATTTTATTTGGCGTTGTGTGTTTTTGTGGCGTATTATTTGTTTGTAAATGACTCGTTCTTATCAGTCACGGATTTCAACATGATTAACTCACTTCAATGTCTTTCCATATCCCGAACTTTCTTGAGAGTAAAACTGATACCTATTAAAATCGCTGGCCATAGAAACGTAATCTAATTCTTAATAATCAGAAATTTTTGAAAAGAAAAAGTTTTTTTCTTTTCAAAAAATTCATTAAAGGATAATTTAAAGATGAATTTACTTCTCTGCCTTTGCCCCCCCCCCCCAATTGAGGAGGGGGAGTTACGGAGTACTCGAGTGCGGGGTTCACAAGTTCCAATACCTAAGGGGCCATTCAAATATTACGTAAGCACCCAAGGGGGGGGGAGGGGGTTTGCGATTTGCTTATTTTCGCTGACAAGGGGGGAGGAGGGGTATGAGTGATGCTTACGTAAGACATTAAAATCACTTTATTTCCGAAAATCTCTTGTAACTTGCACAAATAATTTAATCTTAAAAAATTAAATTTGAAAAAAAAGTTAAATTTGGCCAAAGAAAATTAAACTTGATTTTTGTAAGCTTAAATTTGAAATTGTAAGGAAATTAAACTTGCATTTTTTTCATTTTAAGCCGAGTTAGAGTTTATTTGAATTAAGTCCTAAAATTTTTAAAATTAGATTATTACTGTTATACGTTTTGTAAAAAAAAGAACAGGGGGGGGGGGGGTTGAAGTTGCGGTTTAACACGTAATTATAAGAGGGGGGATTGCGATTTGCTTATTTTTGCTGACAAGGGGGGGAGGGGGGTAAAAAAATACCCAAAACATGCTTACGTAATATTTGAACGGCCCCTAACTTGAAATTATCGACGCCTTTCAATTTTTATTTGGATCTAAATTTTACGAACATAGAAAGGTAAGAATTATTAAAAACTTGTAGGGAAACGAATTATTCCATGTAGTACATGGAATAATTGTAAATACATGTACCATGTATTTACAAGAAGTGCATGGGTCGATCCAGGCGAAAATTGGGGCCGTTTTGCGGCCCCTTCACAAAATTCCACTTCGCAAAAACGGCCCCTTCACAAAATTCAAATTCGTAAAATCGGCCCTTTTACAAAATTTCATTTTATAAAAATTATCCTTTTTTAAAATTTTTCTACGGCCAAACAACGATTCTCGAAAATTTGCCCAGTATTAGGTATCCTTACTTTTCTATATCAAATCGATTTTAAAAATGAAGATGCATTTCTGCATAATTAAGTGTTTTCTTAACAGAAAGTTCCAATGTTTCAACATACTTTTAAAAATAAACCACTATTATTTTTTTAAATCTCTTCTTTTTTACAAGTTTTTGAATGAGGCATTGCACAATATATATAAGAGTATTTTTTTTTTCTGTATTATATCAAATTACTGCATATATTTGGTTCAATTAAAAACGTTTGATATTAAAGGAAAATATAGAAAAATGACTGCTAAAATTGAAGGTTTTACATGATAAAAAAAAAATTTCACGAAAATATTCTTATTTTTCACAAAAATAATTTTATTTTCACAAAAATATTTTTATTTTTCACAAAAATAATTTTTTTTCACAAAACACTTTTTTCACAAAATTGGGCCCCTGAAAAAAAATCTGGATCAGTGATATAGATTCTTACAAGGAATGTTGCACTCACTCATTCTTACTTAACCCATTCATTCCCGATACAGTCGTACTCGCTCTCGTACCGGCTTTGATAATAAAAAGTAAAAATAAAAGAAAATTCCTAAATAGAATTTTTAATTATAAAACTTAACAATGCAAAACTCAAAATTTTCTATAGTTTTCGTCAAAATGACCTTCAAAGCACACTGAAACTCACCTAAGTTGTCCTCATTTAATTAACGATACGAAACTCAAAATCCTGCACATTTTCTTCGAAATGGCATTTAAACAGCATTAAAACTCACCCAAGTTGTCGTCATACAGTGATACAATTTCGAAGTTTTTACAAATGCGTGACGCGTTTTAAAATTGAATTAAACTGTAATTACGGAGCTATAAAATAATCCTGCCAGATGTAGCCACGGCAGGACATTTAAAGTGCCCCATTGTGTTCTCCTCATGATTTTTGGCACGCATCTTCCAAAAACGATGCCTATCGGTGCTGTCCCCTTTATTTATCCCCTTAATGTGTCCAATAAATGTAATGGATTGCAGGAAATATTGCCCATCACCTTGCATCTTCTTATCAAAAGTGACTGCTGCATGGGTAGCGTATCTCGAATAAATTACTTCCCTGTCTTCACTTACTGGATTTAATGAAGATTAAGTCCCAGTCGACACGCCACTGGCTTCGTGATTTCCCGAGCAACCTATTGTGTTCCTTTCCCGTAACCGCCCCCTCGTTATATTCCGAGCCCTTTTCTCTCTTTCTCTCTCGGCTTCCCGTTTAACAGGGACGCCAGAAAACGTTTGGCTTCGGTTTCTTTTTAAAACTTCGCGATTATTGCACCGTGAGAACAGTGGATTTGGGATAAAATCGAAATATTCGAAAGTTGTTAATGCTGGTGCTTAAAATGTTTGTTACTCTTTTATACTTTATTTGGGATAAAGTGGAAATCGAAATATTCGAAAGGTGTTAATGATTAGATGTTTAGATGTTTTTTACTCTTTTACACTTTATTTGGGATAAAATGGAAATCGAAATATTCGAAAGGTGTTAATG
>BGPR01000187.1:730712-786054 GCA_013235015.1 Araneus ventricosus | reverse complement strand
TGGAAATCGAAATATTCGAAAGGTGTTAATGATTAGATGTTTAGATGTTTTTTACTCTTTTACACTTTATTTGGGATAAAATGGAAATCGAAATATTCGAAAGGTGTTAATGCTGGTGCTTTAGATGTTTGTTACTCTTTTACACTTTATTTGGGATAAAGTGGAAACCGAAATATTCGAAAGGTGTTAATGCTAGTTCTTTAGATGTTTGTTACTCTTTAAATGCTAACTTTTGGCCTCTTAGAGGGGAGTGAAATATGAAAAGAAACAAAAAGGGGGAGAGAATCTAATTACTGAAGCTGAATACACTTTCTATTGATGCGAAAAAGAAGAGAAGAAAATTGGACTAGTTATGCAGATAGAAAACAACTCCAATTGCTCACATTTTGAGATATATATAGGTTATTTTTGTTAAACATTACATAAATAAGTTTAATGAAAACAGTTTTTAAAACACACTGTTATTAGGATACGAAAAAATATTTTATTTTATTTATTTCCTACCTATTGGAAATATTATGGATTAATGAAATCACCCGTTTCTCAAATTTAATACCAGGTTGTGCCACATATATGAAATAAAAATCTAGTTAAATCAGTATATTAAATGGTAATTAAGTTTCGAAAATATTAAAATGTATTGTATTGATTAATTAGGAAATATGGGTCCCTAACACTAAGCAGCATTAAAAGATGTAATAATTCGAAGACATTTTGTTTTGTACAAATTTGGCACAAAATCAAAAATAACTTTTTTGAATTTCCCAGAAGTTTTTTTATTCATGTAAAAATGTTCAATGTTATCACGTTCAAAATTAAGTTTTGTTCCAATACCCCTTCATATAACTTTAAAATGAATTGTTAATCTAACAGATACAATTAAATCAAATATAAATGAAAAAAGTTTTAAAATATTTGTTTTTCTCTACCTAGGCGAGTTTTCTCGGCCATCTGGATTTAGAGCTTTTAACAAATCATTGTGGAGAGAACCATTTATTAAAGTTTAAAAAAGGTTTCAGTCGTTAAGCCTTTTAAAAAGCAGTTTAAATTTCCGAAATGCTTTACGCTTATAATTGAACAACAAAATGTACTAAATTTTATAAAGACTTTACATAAGGAAATTGCTGTTCAACACAATATGTTGCATAAGTATGGGACAAAACACTAATTAATAATTATTGGGGAAGTTGGATAATGCTAAAAAAAGAAATAGTAAGCATTCATCGTCGTACACAAAATCCAACATCTCATTGCCTGTCTCTTTACCATTTGATATATTGAAATTATACAACGACACTCGGAGGGAAGAAGTGTTTCCTAGAAGAAAGGCACTGTCTTGTGAAATAAATCTATAAAAACTGGTATCTTTCTCAGCACACTTTCGTTTCGAAGGTGAAATTAAACCCCTCATCTCCTTCGAGGATCCCTTGGTCTATTTCGGGGGATTCATTCTTCTGAAGAGGGGGATGAGAAAAAAATACACCCCTGTGACTTTCGCGTGCCCTTGAAATGTTTGAGGGCCGCGAATATGCATTTATACTGGCGAATAACTCTCAGAGGAAAAGTGAATGAAGTCGGTCCTTGTGTTTTAGTGGAATGTTTTGACGCTGGTCTTCAGTAGCATGTAAACTGCTTTTATTTCTTCCTGTTTGTTAAAATATGCAATGTATTGCGAAATTCGAACAACTTTTTAATTTTTCTTTTCCATATTTTCCATTAAATAAAAATTCAAAATTAAAAAGTGTGTAAAATATCTTTTCGATCTTTGTTGCTGTTGTTTTTTCACAAGGATAATTCTCTGAACTTTCTAAAATGAAATTTTAAAATTTTCGATTTAGAAAGTTCAGAGAATTTAGTTGTCATGCAATTGTTTCCTCAATTTCTATAATTTCTTAAATATATTTTTGTGCAGCAATACTTTTCGTTGTTGCAATGAAATTCAAACCATTTTCATTGTTCCTTCAAATGTTTAAAATCTCTTAATTTAAAATTGGGTATGGTACGCAATAATTGTTACTCACATTAGACGGTATAAGTATCACTGGAAAAAAATACCAAACCTTTCTCTAGTAGGAGTTCAGAACGAAATTTGAGTTAATAACATAAACTACTGTTTATTTTGTAGTATGCGTTTCTCGACTGAACACAAGAATTAAACAAGACTTAAATATATTTCTGATCTGAAACTGGGTAAACTACCTTTGTTACTCTCCGCTACATATTAATGTAGAGGCATAGTTTCATAACTACCCCCCCCCCCCCATGACTGGATGCTGTTATCATAGCACTTCAGTTATTATTGATACAGTTACGATGAAATTGACTAAAATTAGCTTTCGTACGATTCCATACGATATTTGTTCAATAATATCTTAGTAAAAACTGTTATTGGTTATTTATGAGATTTTCATGCGTTTTTTCCCCACAAATAATTTGATTCCAAATCTTAAACACGTTTAAATTAATGTTTCAAAAATAGTTCTTTCGGTGTTAGAATATCTTAATATTTTCTTTCATAAATAATTCAGTTTTCATGTTTCATTTTAAATCATGATTAATTTTTTCATTTTCTTTTACCTCTGTTTAAAAAAAATCTAGCATGTAGCCACAGTTTTCTTATTAAAAAAAACTTCGTAATAATTTTATTAATTTTTTTTGTGTCTGCTGTCATGATTAGGTCACATTTGTTACTTTTTAAACTGCTGGAATCGCTGACTATAAATGCATAGATTTCATTGAAAAATTGATGGGGCATACTTTTCAGCCATAAAACTGTCAATAAAAGGTAGCAAAAAAAAGTATTAGACGGTATTAGTATCATTATTAAATATTAGACGTATATTATTATATTATGTAAAATTCTGATATCTGAGCAGTATAAACTTTCCTTACCGTTACGTTTATATTATAGTGACTATTTAATCCCTCGTTAATACATCAGATTTGTACCACTTGAAAGTCCCATTTGTGCACTTCTTTCAGCCATAAAACTGCCAATAAAGGATAGCAAAAAATTCATATCAGACGCGAAGCTTCAAATACTGATTTCTGAACAGTATGGACTTTCCTTACCGTCAAGTTTATATTGCAGCGACTATTTAATTCCGCGTTTTCAACCTCAGACTTGTGCCAGTTTTCTTCTGACTACTATCCTGTTGTTTTCCCCGCCGCACAGGTTCTCAGTATACATCTTTTACCTGCTCGTAAGACTATTCTTAGTTGTAAACCCATCTTTTTGAGGGGTCCGTTCGGGGGACAGAGATTTCGGTAGACGAATAAGGTATTCCCCTTTGAAAAACTCCCTAAAAATAAACAATGAAGAGAAGGGGAGAAGAGTTTTGTTAATGAGATTTCGGCGGCATTCGATGGGTTTATTTTTGGCTATTTGGGGGACACGGAACATCTTGAAGGTTAAGGTTGCAGTCCTTCTAATTATGTGGGGGCCGACTTTTCGAAAATATTACGATGCGCCATCGTCAGATTTCTCGATACTTAGTGAAAATGACTTTCCAATAAATGTTTATAAATATTTTTTTTAGAATTGTAAGCGCTGGTATGTGTTAATACTTAAAATACATAAAAGCGTTAAGGCTACTGTTTGGTTCAGAAGTAATATTGATGGTTTTGAAGTCTGTTATGTTATGCTTACTTCACTATTTCTACTTTTTTCCTCGAAAATTTCATCATACATAAATTGTTTCTTCATAGTTTGAACAATTCTAGAGAGTGGGTAAAATACGATCTTGATCCTTTAGATGATATTTAGAGAATTTTCATCAACGGAAAATATGATAAGGGGATACTAAAGATTGATGTGATACTCAGCTTGTTAATATATTTTAAATGATGAACATTAGGATTTAATTTAAAAATTCTTGTTTGATTTTTAATGGATTTAGGTAAATTTTCATTTCACTACTGAAAGAATTAAAAGTTACATAAACGCAATAAGTTTAGTTACAACTAAATTATCCATTTTATAGAATAATTTGATTGGTACTGGATAGAGTTTTTACGAACCTGCTTTTGGAATCTCATTCTAATTAAATGGGCTTTTCCGCTACCTTTAAGAATCATAAATGCAAAGGCCACATAAGTAAATTTTTTTGAAATTTCTACGAAATTCATTTTCGCTTTCGCCTACATTCTAGTAAGCGGAGGATTTCACTTGAAATAACTAATTTTAAGAATTTAGGAAACTTTCAGACAGTGTAAGAAATAAATATTTCTTCAATTGATGTTTTACTTATTTTTTTTAACCTATACGTCTACATTAATTTAGCAAAGACATAAGAAATCATTTTTAACTAACGATTGGCAAAAACACCGGTCTCTTTTCTAAGTATGTTTTTGTGCAAATCTCATTTGTAATCGATATCATTCAAAAGTAAATCGCATTTTGTGATATCCGCAATTGTTTCGAAGGCAGCTTATTAAAAAGCATTTAGAGACCATCAATCGGTAGGGATTTTCTCCTTTTTGTTGATATAGGGAATTTAATGCAGTCTGTCGTGCTGGAAAATGAAAAGCATCACGAATGTATCAATGCGCAAAAAAAGCAAAATTATTAAAAACATACGAGCTAAAAGAGTTTTCTTTCAAATTTATACGTAGAGAGGGGAGTTCCATTTCATCCAGGGCTAAACGATTTCTGTTATCGGACGTTAATAACAAAAAGGCATCGATGTGCTTTTTGTATTATTTATTTCGTCCCGTGCACTTCACTCAAAGTTTAATCGAACTAATAGCTTGATGTTGCATATAAAAATACATTTTCTTTCTTTTTCCTTCTTCATTAATGCCTTAATGCGAAACCGAAGTTTCGAAAAATTATAATACACCTTGTCACGATATGGGCAGAATGTTCGTTAGCTTTTTGGGCTTTCCAGTTGGCTAGTTTTGTATTGTTGCACGCCTCCGAACCGTAACAATGAAAGTATTGTTTAGTCGCTGCATATAAATAATAATCGAGTTATAAGGATTTATTTATGAGAAGTGCTTTTTCAAATAGTTCTTAACGACTGAACAGGAAAAACAAACTGTTGGCTCTTGCACAGTTACTCGGATTTGCAGAAGAAAAGACTAGATTCTATTTGTTTATTGTTCTGTTGTGAAACGGGTTATTAGGAGGAATTTCTAAGCAAATGGGAAAAGTTAATCGATAAATTACTCTTTTTTTTCCCTCGTCATTCCTGGAATTGTTTCTCTTCTATTTGCTTCATGGCGGAAAGAATTTTCAAATTCATGTATGAATATTAGGCATTTCGGAACTTTTTTCGTTTCACTTCAAAAATTCCCATAATGATCTTCGATTTCACTTAATTATTATCTAAATGATGGTAATTAAACTTTCTATTACTTAGCCATTTAATTTTATTGAATTTTCGCATCGGGAGGTGCAAATGAAAGATGTGATTATTAAAAAGTTTCTCGGTGAATGTGGTCAGTGACATTACACATATTTCGCCCGCTGAAATTTATGTTCCTTAAATTTGTTATAAAGGTTCGGTCAAAGATTTTGTCTGGTTTTAATGTCCATTTCCAATATATAATTTTCAGCTTAGGCATATGGCTATAGACTTCTGTTGCTACATAGAAAAATTACAAGTTCCGTACTTCTCTTGGGAGACTATAATGTTAGTTTTAGGCTTTCTAATGGGCTTCAGAAAACGTATTTCTCTTGGATTCTGTTTCGTTCTTAATTTTTTTTTAAATTTGAAATCCCTCGCTTTCACTCTATTTATTTTGAAATAATAGAATTTCTATTTTTAGTACGAAAGCTTTTTTCAAATAAAGTTAAAAACTTCTTTAACTGAATTAACTGTGGGTGGCTGTTGTGTAAATAAAAATAGTGGGAGTCGGAAAAACTCTCACAGAACCTTCTTTCAGAATTTTCAACATTTTGAACAGAAAAGGGCTTAAAATACCATCTGGATTAAAAATATTTCATTTTAATTGGCTAAATAACTTTTTAAATGGATTCCGTATTAGTTATCATTAATTAATGCATCAATTTCTTAATTAATTTTTAACTTTGGAGTAGCAAAAAATTTTTCTGATCCGAAAGTTCCGGCAGCGAAAATCTTTCACCAGGAAAGTAGTGTGTGTTAAAAAAAAGTTTAATAAACCTTGATTGATAATGAAAAAATATTATAGAGTGAACGCATTTGACTCTTGAAAATTAAATGTCATCGTAAACTATATTTTTAAAGCTAATATAAAAACTTTAAGAATGATAAGAGTGCAATTTGGTCAATTAGTATGCAACATATATTAAGGACCGAACTTTCAATCATAGAAATTTATGTTTAAAGTTTTACAGACAAATATCAAATTGATTAACCATATTAATTAAATGTGCGTTCTTTTTATTTTACTTATACTAGTTTTCTCATTCAGTAGTTGATATATTTCATTTGGACATTCATTTAGTTCAAATTATGTAGATTTACTTCTGTTCTTTGTTATTGCAACCATTTGACGCTTCATCCTCTCTTTAAAATTTGGAGGACAGAGGAATTACTGCTAAATTAAAGCTAAAGAATACTCATTGTTGAAAAAAAATCACCTTGCTAGCCTTGAAGATTCCCGATCTCCATAACAACGTTAGTAGGCCAGAGAGCATTTAGAAGAAATAACAAAACACACAGAAACCACCTGAAAGTCGTGCATTTAGCCCATAAACTGAGATGCAGACAGTTATAATACTTTTATTTGCCTATTACCGAGGCTCATAAGAAATGAAAATTCGTGCGCTTCAACAAAGTAAGAAAAGGAAGAAAGGAAAGAAAAGAATATATATATCTATAAATATAAGTACATAAATAAGAAGCTTATTTATAACCTTATCATCACTGACACATAAATCGAAGACATAAACGTAAAAATCCCCTTATGTGTCTGCTAATTTAAAGCGCATTTCTTTATTATTATTGTCCCATTCTGAAGAACAAAGCGTAATCGTTCTGTAGCTATAACAATCACAGCTTTCTCCGTAGGTGCTTTGATGGGAAGAAAGAAACTCGGCCCCTCTTTTCAGGGAAAGGTAAAGGAATTATTTATGCCGATTTTATGCGGCGATTCTTTCCCCGTTTTTCTTCTTCGGAGACGATTGCTTTCTGGTCAGATCTCTCAGAAATCTATAACGGCTCTTTCCGTGAGGTGATGTTAATGTGATAGAGATACCATTTGAGTTTTTTGTGGTCTATCAAATCCTCCTCGCCTGAAGGCCGACCGGCCGTTTCTTATGTGGTAATAAGGACATTTGTACAGAGGTGTATAGGGCGGCAACGGTTACAGTGGCTATTCTAGGTACTTCTATCCACTGTAATTAGGCTCATTGTCCGGGAGGAAGCAGTACCGCAACAGCCTTATCTATTGAAAGGATCATTGGAAGAGGCTGCATGCAGGGCAAGTGATAGCCCCTACTTTTTTGTGCGTATGGTCAGCAGTAGTTTTGGATGCTTCCGGCTAGTGTAGTGGTCATTTGAATTGCCCATCTTCTGCTGACCGCAAAATCAAGCATTCATCGCAGTATTATTCCTTTTGTAACGAATATACTGAGGAGGTTAGGGGAAGTTTTTCTCTGTGTATTTGGTAGATAATCTTTATTTGGTTGCTGCAATAAAAGAACTTTTGCTGTAGGGACATCTTCATTGTGGTCCTGCATTACAATTTCCCCTTCTTTTTATGATCTACGTGAATTAGTTACATAACAGTGCTTTTGCGTTGACGTTAGAGCTGTATGTATATATGTATGTATATATATATATATATATATATATATATATATATATATATATATATATATATATATATATATATCAAAAGAAACAAGAAACAAAAGACAAAAATTCAAAAAATAGACAAAAATTATAATAAATTGAAAAATATCATAGCGAGCCGCTTGTCAGGAAGGGAAGCACGCCTATGATATTAATATGTGCTTTTTCTGCTAACGACATACGAAACTCGTTAAAATATGTCGCCATCCCTTCAAAAAGCACGAGACAATTAAAAATGGAAAAATTCTGGAATAAAAGACGAATAAATAAATTATATAAATATAATCTCACTTAATTTTACTTTAAATTCTAATATTATATATTTTAAAATCTTAGTACAATATTAATGTAGTCCAAAATCGCTTTTCTTAAATTCCAGTTTCGTTTTATTTCCCGCGCTGGAGGTACATTAAATCTCTCGTTTTGGCATATTTAGTACTAAAAGAATATTTTAATCGCTTGCACGTGCCCACAGACAGTCATGACGGCGTCTTCTTGCCGCCAGACTTTTCACTAAACACTTGCGTAATTTACTAAAAATAGCTAATATTCCCTTCACTTTGATCACGTGTCTATATGTTATTCCCTTATCTGAGAGAATGCAGGGATTTTCTGTTCGCTTTTTACTTGAAAACTTCAACTAGGATGCACGTATGTCCGCCACTCTCCAAAAAATAATTTAAATATTTGGATAATAAAGAAAATTAGAATATAACTCGGCTTTTTACTGACTACAACCACGAAAGCATTTTTCATGTATATATTTCTCCTTTATACACCAACCAAATAAAGATTATATACCAAGTTCACCGAGAAAAACTTCCCCTAACCTCCTCAGTATATTCGTTACAAAGGAATAATAATTTTCGTTTTTAAAAACCTATATATATACATATATATGTGTGTTTCTAAAAACGAAAATTATTTATCCGATTTTTTGTTTGTGAGCAAAAGTTTTACGTATTACACTGCTTTATTTCAAACAGCATAATTCAGTCACGAACAAGCATCCACACAAATAAAATTGCTTTCCACTTTGTGTCGTGTCTTCATTTCGGATATATTTTCCTTTCAAAATTTTTAAACTTTGTACATGAATGCATATGCTTTTTGAAATATATAACTTAAAAAAATTATTTTAATACTTATAATTAGACATTTTCCCAGTGATTTCTTTTGTCTATGTGATCATTGAAAACATTTAAAATTATTTTCCGCGTCGAATCTATATCTTTATTTAGTTATTATTTTCTTTAATTATAATTCATGAATTACATTTTCATATATTATGTAAAATAATTCAACAAATAAAAAGACATCTTAACTCATGCCAATGTGAATTCTCTTCTATAAAACTTACGTACATTTTCCCAGCTACTGACAGTTCGGTAACACTTCCTAATGAAATATTATAGGGGATTAAAAGAAATTGATAGTGTGTGCCAAAATGTATATTTTTACTACCAAAAAGTATGTTTTAATGTGAAGAGATATACGTACACCCCGAACACGTGGTGCTGTCACAGCTAACATGGATACATATTGTTCGTGTGTTTTGTTTGCCTACCTGACTGGCCATCTTGACACTACTTGTGATAGAGCTGTCTCGCCGTGAAACATTGCAGTGTAACTTTGATTTAAGAATTTGCCTCCCGTCGGGTTTATTTTCAATTTCAGAGCACATGGCTGCGTGACCTCTTTCTCCTGTTCGAAACAAAATATTCATTTCGCAGAAAGATCCATAAATCTTTACGAGTCGGACAAATTCTTCAGGTTTTTCTGTTTCTTTATTTCCTTTTTGATAGCCGGCAAGAATGGATGCTGCTTCGGTTAAGGGGAGGATGCCTCGACTGACGGGCCATATTTCTTGACATTGAAATTACTTATGACTCTACTTTCTAGGGTTGCTCAGGTTAAGCATTTATATAAATGCTTTTGATTTATCCAGTGTCTCGGGGATGGAAAGGGGTCCCCTTCTCAGATTTTAATTTTCGGAAGAGGTATTTTTAAATACAAGAGTAATATGCAATTAAGAGAGAGAGGAACTTGCCTAGGAGTTTATTTTGATTTTCTGGTCGTCAGTGCCCGATGTTATAAATCACTTGGGTTAGGTGAGTACCTTCAGGAGGGGGGGGGGGGGCGATGATAAGTAGACTCAAGGTAGAGAGGAGAATGGCCCAGAACAAAATTAAGTAAACTGAGGAGAGGGAGGGAAAATGAAATATCAACGGTTTTTGTGACAGTGAAAGAGTGCGATTCCTGATGAAGATACAGATAACATCGTTGTTTGTTTTTTCAGTTGTCTTTTCTTATTTTTTTTATCATCTCCCATTGAGTTTCCCTCCTCCCACAGCATTTTCAGAAGGTTCACTTACCTGTAGGTCTGTGTCTAATGAAGACTGTTCGTGAGATTCACAGCCTCTTTTGTTTCTTTGTACAGCTACTGAGTAATTGAGTTTTCTTAGCCTTTGTATTGCCTGTCTAAAGGAAAATAAATATTTGTGTAACATGTAGAATTGATTGATTTTGCTCACACATTTCCAAAATGTTAATTTCTTTTATTTATTTGTCAAATGACGATGACTATATGCAGTTTTTGGAGGAAAATTCTGATTATTGTCTTTCATCCAGAATCTAGATTAGACTTACTCTCTCCTGAGTGGGATATGCATATGGCTAAAAGGAACGGTTACTCTCCTTCAGGTATGTTGACAGCTATCTAATTGTATTTAATTAAACTTTCAAATTAAGATGGAAAGTTGCTTCCTTTCCTGTTTGTTATATTTTATTTTGCAAGTGACAGCGACCAGTTGGTATTCTTGCAAGTGACAGGGACCAGTTGGTATTTTTGCAAGTGACCGGGACCAGTTGGTATTTTTGCAAGTGACAGGGGCCAGTTGGTATTTTTGCAAGTGACAGGGACAAGTTAGTAGGCTCTTGACTTCATGGTCGAGGAATCTTGTGATCCAGTAGTGGTTTATTTTCGTAAAAACCCCAATGAATATTATTGGCATGGAGTGGAAATTTAAACAGTGGCATATCAGAGTTGGGTATAGACCGTGACTCAAAATTACGTGACATATTCCCAACAAGCCGCAGTGGCCTCGTGGCAGAGTCTCGGCTTTAGCACAGAACGGTCTCGGTTCGAGAACCGATTTCACGGAAAATCCACTTTTGTCCCATATCTACCCAACTGTTCAATAACCATCATGGTTACAGGCATAAAAGTAGAAGGCGGCGTTTCGCGTATATGGATCTGGTGCGTGTCAAATCAGGTGCGGGTCAAACATCTTCTCTATGCGGAAGTTTGTAAATGGAGAGAGAAGGGGTGGGTTCAATTCAAATGTCGTCCTCGTCGCCTGACCATGTTTCAAAAATATTAGGTGCATCCCCAAATAGTCCTTGAGTAACCCAACAAACCGCTTATATAGTTAGGAAAGGGAGTTTTTTTAATTTAAATTAGAAGAAAAGAATCTTAAAATATTTTTTAAAAAATATACGCTATAGAAAAACAGTTTTATATTAATTATTATTATATATTTTATTGCATGGAACTTCGTCTGTATACTTACTCACTTAATAAAAATACAGCAGAATTCGGGAATCTGAATTAATTGGGGCTGACCTCGGTTCGGATTCCGGGAAATTCGGTAAAATACTCTTGATACACCAAATGCAGTCGAGTAATGACTCTGAGTGATCTGTGAAAGCGTACGAAAAGAGCACGCTGCCATTTTCACGGTACAGTGGCAAACAAGTTGAGGGTAAAAAGATATCAGAGTTTGTTTCTACTAATTAAGGCGTTGTATTCATTCTTAAAGATCACTTCAAATACTATTTTTAAGTTGGGAAGAAACATTAGCTTTGTTTCTGATTCGTAATTGTTATTTTTCCTTCATTTTTCAGTAAAATTTTTTCAGAAAATTAACATGTTTGTCAGTTAGATAAGGACTAAACTATGGTTCAAAACAGGAAATGGGTTCAAAACAATTAAGGATTTAGGCTACGCCTGTTTATGGTTTTATTTCTCTTTCTAGACGTTTGTGCGCATATTGTGTCATAAGATTCTCAAAGTGCATTATCTTTCCAAATCACGTGATAAATTTAATTACGCAATGAATGTGATAAAATTTCTTTTTATATGCATATATATTAAACCATGAGTTGTTCAATAATCTCTGGTCTAAAAAGATTGTTAATCGTAAAATTGATGAATTTTCGATGTAGTGGTTTAAGTGAAATTAGATATGGAGTTCATCGTAGTGCAAGATCGTTAAAGCTCATTGCTATTTTGGTACGGATGAATATATTTTATTTAAAAGTTTCTTTAATAAATATAATGATAACGTAATAACTACGATCATTAATTTGAACGCAGAAGGTAACTACTGCCATTTTATGTATTTTTGGTCCTGTATCGTAATTTAAAATGTGTGTAGCTTACTATTCAAACTTGAGCCAACTTTAGTCCGTTGAACAACAGACTACATAAATAGAGCAACATTTAACTTTTGGAAAAATTGCAATTTTAACGTAGGACTCTATGTTCCTCCCATTGGGGTCTCAGGAAGGAAATTGATTCACACGCCAAAACGCCACAAAACTTGGTATGGGAGATCCTCTATATCTCGGTAACTATATAAGTTTAAAACATAACTAATGTCTTATTTTAGAGATAAAGGATAACAACAGAAGTTACAAAAAAAAATTGAAAATTGGAATGCTATTTCAGCGGTTACTGAGTTGCAAAGTTGGGCAAAAATACGCATGAATTGGTGACGCGATCCTCTATATCTCGGTAACTACATATGTTAAAAACATAACTGTCTTATTTTAGAGATAAAGGGTAACATAAAAGTTACAAAAGAAAAACTTACTTAAACTTAAAAATTTACGAGGAGCTTCGAGGAACAAAAGAGTCACGCGAGTAAAGTAGTCCTACGCCTTGAATATCAGCTGCTGTTTGAAAAGACAGCCTCTCGTCATTTTTTTTGTAATGTTTTGTAAAAACAACTTATCTGAAAATTTGTATTTAAAACTGGTTTCCAATTGTCTAACACCTCCCAATAGAATTTCTTTGCATTCATTCAATCTCAACAGAAGTCTGAATCTCAAACAGATGTTTTAAAATTAGTTTTTTCTTACAGTAGTCCCCTGACTCTGCATTTGTGACTCGCAGTAGTCGGCTTCGTGTTACAATGTTATTTAATCGTATTCGAATGGGAAATGAAGTTCATTGTAGCATCACCGAAAGTCACAAGTTAAGTCGTGCAAGTGATTTCGAATTCTACCTCGAGAATAAAGAGGAAAATTAATTTATAAACACACCAAATTATAGGTTTTGGTAGGAAAGAATTAACAACAGCAAAAAAATGAAGCTCGACCCCCCTTTTCCTATGTTACTTTGATTAAAAAGAATCGCCAAAGGACAGGGAAGGGGGGGGGGGGTTGAAGGAAATCACTTCGAAGTTTGAAAATTCTAGCTATAGCGATCACCTTAATGTGTTAATCTCTCGATTGTCCTTCGGATGTTATAAAAAAAGCCTGCTATGGTCACGACTGCGGTTTTTGTGATGAACCCTATTACACGCGGTCCTCATTTTTGATTTCTTCTTCAACCCTTTCAATCTCTGATAAACGTGATTAAATTCAAACTGTACACGCGTTGGGGATTTAATACAACTAAGGAAAAAAGAATGAGAAAAAATCGAGACAAGGCTAAGAAGAAGGCGGGGAAGTGCAAGAACAGGTGGGGAGGGGGTGCACGATTGAAATTACGGAGAAAGAAACAATTATTTGCAACATTAAGAAAAGTCGCCAGAGTGCATCTTCGCGGAGTCATCAGAAATCACGGATCTTGTAAGGAGAGATCCTTAACGAAATAAAATAAGAGGAAAAATAATTACAAAAAAAGCAGGTCCTTAGGGCACCTATGTCTTCGACTTCGTGACTGTCACTCCTTTTACCGGTGGTCCGACGGTGAGTTGAATTATGCGCACTTTGCCAATTTTGGCAATACAGCGCCATTATTTCTTGCTCTACAAATCCGGGTTTTTCTAACACACTGGTGCCTGTTTCTGTGAGAATTTATTTCGCCTCGCACTTCGCGTTTAGATGATCTTAGGAAGAATTGATGAGATTTGTAGTTGGTTTCACTTATTTGAAAAAAATTGTCGGCACCTCCCAGCAGTTAGAGTTCGTTATGGCAGTGCTCGCAGATGAAGAAAGGACAAGTAGATTTAGAAAAATGCACATCCTCTTAATGGTCTTTTGCGAGTTCATTGTTGTTCAATCCTTTTATTTTCAACGAATTCGGTGTTTTCTGCGTTTATGAATTCGTTTTTAGAGCGAAAAAATAAATACAAAAATCAAATAACTAATTCGGCTATTTTACGAACCTTTGTCTTCTCTTTTTGTTCTTAAATCTCTAAAACTGTCTTTTTATTTTTTAAAAATATTGTTCCACTGGAAATTCTAAACTACTGAAACGGATTAGGAATGGGTGTTCTTAATGTTTTAATTTAGAAAACAGCATTAGAAACCGAAATGTATTTTCATGGCATATATTTTTGTTTATGTAATCGAAGTACAAACCATGTTGTAAACTTAATTCTTGCGATATTGCTAGATTTTAATACTACTCCCGTTAAACTAATATTAACAGCAGAAGTGTGGATATAAAAACCTTTAAAAACATGATAAATGTCTAATATATATATATATTTTTCCAAAAATCAATATGTACTTGCAACTTCTTAATATTATATCAAATTTTTTTCTTAATCGATGAAAAGCTCGTTGGCTGTGTGTGATAAGTTAAAGTACAGTTTTAGTTTTCTTAAGAAACTGCAATTAATTCAGCACCACTGAAAAATGGTCGAATATTTCTGAAATTCAAGAAAAACACGAAAGTTCAATAAATAAATACAATAAAAACTAAAAAAAGTAAGCAGGTTTCATAAGAATTTTTCCCTTTGGAATTTCATTAGCTTTTTAAAACTAAACAGACTGAAAAATCATGATAGCATAACTGTACAGTTCAGTGAGACCTTTTACGATATTTTTCCCTTTCTTTGACTATAATTGCGTATTACTTATTTTTAGAAAAACGAAAGAAAAAAAACAGCTTAAAGAAGGGAAATTGTTTTTTAAAGCATGGCAATTTTTATTTTAAAAGTATAACAATGTGTTCTAGTTAGATCTTTTGGAGTTTGTTTGATATTTGCTGCTATTTAGAATAACCAGAATTATTTTAGTCATTGATTAATTCAGTACTGTCAAAAAAAAAAAAAAAAAAACTGGGAAATAATTGTGAAAATCTTTCTTAAATGTCGTTTTCTTATAACTGCTGTGTTTGTTATACTGGCATAATTATTTATTCGCGATCTTTGCCATTGAAAGTGTTTTAAACTTTCTTAGGCTGATAGTGTTTTAATGAACTTTCTTAAATTGAGAGTATTCCGATTAAAATTGTCTCTATTTTTAGCTGAATTTAGTATTTATTTTAATTGCAGCATACTTTCGCAGCATTTGGCTCCTTCCAATAAAAACAAGAAAATTGCAACAAGCAAAAAGTAAAAATCCAAAGTGAAGAAAAAGACACGCCGAAAAAGCGCCAAGAAAAAAAGTTACCTTATCAAACTCCACATTCACCCTTTGCAACTTGTTGGCCCCTTTTGGCTTTATCATTAAAAATGCTTCACCCCCCTGCCTCGATGCTTACCTACACAGAGAAGAAGTACCGCCTTTTGTTAGAGGTTGCAAAAAGTTAATTGAATTCGGGATTATAGAAATAGGTTTTCGAAGAATCATACCTATTGTTGGACGTGAAAGAAAATTATCGAAAAATGAGTGAAGATCAATTTCAACCCCCTCCGCCCCAGTTTTGATTTTTAATTTTTTCATACCACGGGGCGATTAAAACATTTTTTTAATGCCGAGGCATTTTTAAGACGTTTTAGGATAATTAGTATGCAAAGCTGTTAACAACTTCTTTGTGCAGCTGAATAAAAATTTAATAAGAGATTATCCTACTTTGTATATGCTGGACGTTTTTCTTCCAAGACCTACACCGAAAAAATTTAGTCTGGATGTTTTTACTCTTTTAGTCTTTTGTATAGTGTTATTATAAATATGCTATGTCTTTCTTAGCTTAGAATTAATATATAATGCACAAAGCTTTCCCTATTTTTTTCTGGAGCGCAACCTTTTTTAAAGGATTATCTTTCAGATTTTCGAAAGAAAGTAAAATTTTTAGGCAGCAAAAATACTTAATAACTAGCAAAATCTAAAGAATTTTTTTTCGCCTTGTTCCTCGTTTCTTCATGTTATCTGGCATGTATAAATTTTTAAACTGCGTTTCATACAGGTAAAAGTATTGGTATATTCAACCTACGAACAAAATTCAAGCAGCCCAACTCTTTTTGCGAGCTATAATTTTTTTAATGCACGAAAAGCTATCTGCACATTTTTAGTGAAAGAAATTGATAACTCACATATAATCAACTGGAGTTTTAAAAAAATTATTCAGACTGAGAAAAAATTGTATAATTACATGGCAATTTTAATTACACAAGAAGTTGAATTTTCTGTGGTTTTCCGATATCTTAAACAAAGTTTTTAATTCCATTTTTTAACCCTTTTTAATAAGCTTATTTTAAACAAATTTGATTGAAAGTAGCATATTTCTACTGTGAAAGTAGCATATTTTTGCCCAGAAAAGCGGCAAAATAATTGCTTTATATAGGCTTAAAACAATTTTCTCTTTATTTCTCTTATAAGTACGTGGGAAAACAGGGAAGTGTTATTTTTATTTTAATCGTGCGTTTTATCGTTTATTATCGCTAAATCGTTTTATTTAATCGTCAAATTTACAACAGTGTTCTACAAAATATAATAATTTTCTTTTGTTCTTGACAGATTTTTTTAAAAGAATAAATAAGTATGAGGAATCAAGGAATTAAAAAACCCAACAAGTCGGAGTTTTAATTTTAAAAAAAAGAATATTCCAAATCATGGGTCGATCCAGGCGAAAAATGGGGCCGTTTTGGGGCCCCTTCACAAAATTCCACTTCATAAAAACGGCCCCTTCACAAAACAAATTCACGTAAAATATAAAAATATGACTGCTAAAATTGAAGGTCTGACATGATAAAAAAAATTTCACAAAAATATATTTATTTTTCAAAAAAAATTTTTTTCAAAATTTTTTTTTTCTCACAAAAATATTTTTTTTCATAAAAATGGGCCCCTACAAAAAACACCTGGATCGACTCCTGCAAATTGAAAGAAATTTTAGGGTTATTTATTTTGAAATTTTAAATGCATTGATTCAAAGATAAAATTATGTACATCCAGTGGGAGTTGACTATATAAGTGAACATATGCTCATAAAACAAATTATTTATAAATAATTCTTTTTGATTTTACTGTTGAAACCCAGTTGCTTATCATTGAAAATTCTAAGTGATCAAGCGAGTTTCAATACTGACAAAAAAATCGTATTTTGTGCTCTTTTCTCTCCCGTTTTTTACTAATAAATTTTCCTGTAGAACTATTTATTAATAATATATATTTAATATCCGAAGGCAGGTTGGATTTATTTTAACAAAGAAATTTACAAACAAGTTTAAGAAATGTAAATTTAATTCTACTCCTGAAATTTCATCTTATGTAATACGAACGCAATTGTAGCCGTTGTTTTTCATCTTTTCTGATTGAAATAAAAATGTCCTCTTTCCTTTTTATCCTTCACAATATTAATTATTTTTTTTAAAAAATACCTGTCAAGTTAAAAAGTTACAATGAAAGGAAGTCAATGGTGGGTAACAACCATAACAGTCTCATCATAGTGAAATAGGCGAAGCAATGTAGCAAGTCAATTACCACAATTAGAAATTTTGCAGTTTGAACTTTCAATAAGCATCTCTATAAAGCAAGATATCACCGATATATACAAGATATCAGTAAGCCAATTTATTACATTTTTTGAATGCGACAGTTTTTACACCGTTCTGGAGATGAGGATATATATATTTAGTCCCATTTTATAAAATAATTTTTTATAAAAATTTAGTTTAAATGGCTGTTACTAACCATCGCAATAGTAATTATATTTTTTTAACTATCCACCAAGTTAAAATTTGTTACGGAATCCAACTTAATAGATGGATAATAGCAACCATTATAAATTATCCACATATTAAATCGTAAATAGGTGATGTACAAACCAATTACCAAGATGGGATATTTTGAATTTAATGCACAAATGAGTAAAGACTTTCCGTAATCATCTCTTTATATGCAAGGTATCACTAAGTCTCTTAGTAAACCGAATGTGCTACATTTTTTTTTGATTGCGACAGTTTGTCCACCGCTCTGAAGATGCGAGTTGTATATATTTAGTGTCAAATTCGAATAAATATATTTCATTATTTAATTCCATCTCCGTCAATATTTCTGAGATGTGTCCTGATCGGGGCTTATTCCTCGCCTTTCCGCATAAATGCAAGTGTGCGGAGTGATAATTTATTTTGACAAGTTCCGTTTTAAAAACACCTTCTGCTATTTTTGCTTTGATAATCGCATTAAAGGTGCTAATTAGATGAGATGTGACCCGCTGGGTGCCCCGTGTGAAACGGTTTCCGTGTCCCTGCAAGAACTGTTCAGTCTTTCATCACTGTCGTCTTTTAATTGAAGACCGGGATGCACATCCTAATTACTTTATTCTCTAAAATCATAACCGCTGATTAAAGAGAAAGGCGCGCGGAATAAAAATAAACGCGATGAAAACCGCGTGCCAGGTCCCAAAAATGTCTGCAGAAGTTTCGTACGGTATTTGTTATTCTTTCAGAGCCACCTTTACTACATGCACTTATACATCCAAGTGGCGAGATATATCCCCCGCACCACACATCCGTTCGCTCACAAACGCTTCGCTTTTCAGAAATATGTAATTAGATATATGAAAATTCGGGAAAATTTAATTAGAAATTAGCCGTAACCCGCCGCCAGTATTCAAATTAGAGGCAATGCTCACACACATACACACACACACTTGAAGAAAAATATAATTATCTCTTCTCTAATTTTGTGCATTAAACGATCATTAATTTTCTACTTGTGCTTTCCCTTTCTTGACGCTTGCAGGATTAATGGAAGTTGCAGTGACGAAAATATATTGTTATTCTTGATTAACATGCGCGCGATACGGGTTTATAAAGTTATCTAATTAGGCACATAAATATTGGCATTTCTTATTAATAGATGAGGAAAGGTAGAGAGAGCCGACCAATCGGTGGAGGAGCAATGGCGCTGCCTAGCGGAATTTTAATTTTTAGATTTTTCCAAAGGGTGTATGGGGCAGAAGGGGTAGAGACTCGTCGTCTTATGAAAACTGAATCGATAGGGGGGTTATTGCAATCGTTCGATCGTTAACGCGAGCCGTTTAGAAGGTGTTTGGGGCCGGGAACGAGGTGAAAATGAGCTAGATAAATTCATGAATGCTTGATTAAAAGCGGCCGCGTAATCTGATAAAGTTTGTTTTTCCTCCTTATTTTTGGCGAGGTTTATGTCTTTTACTCACTTTGGCTTTCTGGCGCGCTATCTGATGGATGGATTCATAGGGCCCTCCCTCCCTTTCGAGTCTTTGGCGTTCGCTCGTTTCCCGAGTTGACAATCGGCCCATTAATTAACGTTTCAGTTTCGGAAAGTGAGCCATTTAAACATTTCTTGAATGCCCTTCCTCGATTCGGGATGGGAAAACGCTTCCTCTTGTTTGCGTAATGAACATTCTTACCGGAGGATGAAATTTAAACTATTAATGATTCCAGGCTCACTATTCCGACTGCACGCGCCTTTCCGAGTTTTGAAACCCTCCCTGTTGTCTGGAGACAGAAATCGGCAATGCAACGTACGGCCATGCCCGGCTTCAATGTAAAAAGCCAAGAAACCACTCTTCTCCATACTGTTTATTTGTGTTTCTTTTTTGCTGCCATTGAACAAAAAAAAAATAAAAATTCAAAAGATAATCAGCATATCTTACTTGTAACATAGTCTGTCTGTTCAGCACATTTTCTCGGGGCTGTCCACATTATATCATTTCCATATGAAACCTTTTTGGTATAGATAATCCATTTTTTCAAAAGACTTAATGAGAGCTCCTTCTCATGCTAACATAATGGCTTTTATATATAAAGAAAACAGGATTTTATGACTATATTTGGTACAAAATAACTGACCAGCTCTTAGGCTGGTCATTCACGATCATTTCAAGTTACGCAAATCTATCCACTACCAGTCAATCCGATCCATACCCTCACTTGGTGAACCACGCACCTAAAGCATCCACGTACCTCTCCCGTTGCATTTATGGCACGGTAATCCAACTGGAGTGATGAAAATCGGGATGGGTTGGATATTCGACCTTCCTGCCACGCCATTTCTGATCGTTTTCCCCATTGTTGATGGGTTCTAGCGTGGAGTGGTCGGATTTGCGTGGCGTGGAGCTCTCATGAATGACCGCCTTTACAACTATCAAAAATAGATCCCATTACGAGCATCTTATCCATGGAGTTCTCATAAACAGGTACATCCCATCATTGATGATGGGGCTGTTAAACCAAACACAATTATTGTATCGCTGAAGGAAACCAGAGCCTATTTGTTGATGCGGAAATATTACAATCATTTTGTATTGGAGAAGTCCCTCCGACTTAATCATATAATTATAAGAAAAGCGGAGAATGATCTGTGATGATAAAGTAGTTTTTACTGTTGAGTGTTAAGGTTACGGATTGACATCTTTTCATGTCGATTGCAGAATGCATAGGTTGACGCAACATAACCACAAACATTTTACGCTATGAAGACTCATTAATCAAATCTCCAAAAGTTGAACCATGATACTTGGCAAGTTTATGTGAAGTATCGCAGAAAATTTTGTTACTTTTCTAACTTCGTAAAACATAAATTAATTGTTGATATTCTCCACAGGTGTTTTATCAGTATGATATCAATCACAGTCATATTATTTAAATACACAAACTTGTACGTCAGCATTAACCTTAACCCCTTCTCTGCATTTCTTCTGATTTTGTATCGTTTATTACTGAAATAATTTTAACCTGAAAAAACCAGACAAGCTAGTAATGCAAATAAAGGCGCAGTTTTTAGTTTCCTTATTTCTAGCTTTCAGAAATCAATAAATAAATAAAACAAAAGTGTCACGCTAGTGCATACCTCATTAATTCATGAAATAACGAACTTTATGTTGGGATTTGTTTTAATGTAGGATTTTCTGCTTTTACGATTAGAAATTTAAAATGCTAATCTTAGCTGTAAACTAAAACGTCATTGAAATTATTCTAGGCGTAAACCGACTGTAAATTTTAAATCCAGGCCTAAAAGCAAATGCTACCTTCAAGGCAAATAACTTCGTATCTATGGTATGATGGTATTTGTTGAGCAACTTTAAATGTAATTTTTTCAGTTTTGATTTTAATTCTTCTGCGACGCATTTTCATGGGATATTAAAAAAGTATTGTGGATCAATATTTTTTCATTATTTTTCAGTTATATACATCGGTTTCAGATATTAGTTGATATCGTTTGTTATACAGAATTCCACTAATTTCGATCTTAGTTTTGTGTCCATTAGAGGTTGTTTTGGAATCATAGAACCTAATTTATTGGGTTTAAAATCTCTACTAACTCGATTTATGAATATAGAGATTGTATTTCTCGTGATTAAGCGAATAAATCTTGAAAATTAACGTGTTTTTTATGGTTTGTATACTGTGTGTCAGAAATAAAATTTAGATGAACTATTTTTGTTAAAGAAAGAACTTAACATACTCTATTTGTTCCTTCCTGCTATACTTCTCTAAATATTTACTTTAAAAGCAAATAGTTAAACCTTAATTTTTATTGAAATAAGTGAATTAATAATCTGATTATACTTTCGTTACCACCTTCAATAAAACTGGCATAGTATTTCTTATAATCATTGACGGCAATTCTCTTAATTTCTATCGCGAAACTTTCCTCGAAGTAGAGTGTCAGAAACATAACAAAAGTATACATTTTCATTCAAATGCAGAATGGGCTAATAATGTTTCAAAATACAGTAGAACCCCGCTAATCCGAACTAATTGGGACCGGTGCCTGTTCGGATTACAAAAATCAGGATTACCCGAAATTCCGATAAAAATAGAAAAGAAAAAGTTGTGTGCTAAAAAAAAATGTTAAGTTATAAGCACTCAGTACTACTATGTCATGAATTCCTTTATTCAAAAGCAATAGAAAGAGAATATGTCTCCCTTTTCATTAGAATAATGGATATGCTCCTGTATGAAGTGACTTTATTCTTGAATTATTGCGTTAGTTTCTTTCAATGTGTACAAAATTATGCTTGCTGAAAAAGTACTTTTTTGTTTTTAGTACGTATATTTGAATCTTTTCAGGCAATCTTTTCAATTGCATTAACTTTTCGAAAAATAAAATCGGTTCGGATTAACCGGAATTTCAGATTAGCGGGGTTCTACTGTACTTATTTTGATTTAAGGGAGAGAATTAATAAACTCGAACGCGAAAGAGAGTAGAAGTTAACTTGGAAAGGAAGCTAAACTCTCGCACACAAGCCGAGCGCTCAAGTTTTGAGCTCAACCCTTTATTGGCCAAAATACTTGATGTTTCTTTTGACTTTTGGCGCCATCTCTCGGGCGTCGGCCCATGCAAAAGCGGCGCGCGAACGGCGGAGAGAAAGAACGGCTGGGCAGCGCGGTTCAGATGATTGATAATTGAAAAATGAGAACCCAGAGCCTGTCGTGCACCTAATTTATTTTATGTCATACTCAGGGGAAACCTGCATCCTGTTGCTTAGCATTGGCTATGATGAATGAACCAGAATTTGTTCTGGATTATACATAGAAAAGCTGGCCAACAAAATAGTTTTGTTAATTGATGAGTAATCTTTGGCGAAAGTTGGCCAAGTAAAAGAAGTAATTGAAACTGAGTTTCATTAAATGAAGAGGCGGGTTTTGCTTTATTTTTCTCCCTCTCTCTCCGATTCCTCCGAACGTGGTCTGTTAATTCTCTTTTGTGTGCCCCCACCCCCTTCTCCGAGCTCCTCTGCATTTCTTTCACGTTTATATGAAGCCCTTTTTATAATTATTTCAGCTATCGATGGTAATTATGTGCTACTCATATTTATATACCCCCCGCCTGAAAAATCTTGGATTTGGTAGGCTTAGCAATTTCTCCGATGTTAGAACCCCGCTGTCTTTCATGCCAAGCATGTATTTTAATCGTTTTTCAAAAATAGGGGAGTGTTGCAAGTAATAGAAACCCCAGTGATTGTTTTATACTGCAAATCCACCTTTCTATGTGTCGTTTCAGTCTTACCTTTCTTATCTTGCTGTATCGCTATCATAATGCATTTGATACGAAATGTAAAAATAAATTTACCACAGCATTTTCCATTTCTATTGGTGTAGCTTGAAGTGAATAGTATCCAAACATGAATGGCGTTAATTTTATTCGCATACTTGTCACTTTTTATCTTGCAGGAACATACGACAATAAAGCAGTTTATCTGCTTTATATACGGAAAAGTTTTTATGAAATAGTAAATCACACATACATGAACTGTTATGGGAATTTTTAGAATTGTTCTTTCTTGCTAAACAAACCTTTCTAAATAGAATATGAATACAATGTAGATGCTGTTATAAGTCGTAGGTATAACTTGTAATAAATTTTTGTTAAGTATGAAGCTAGTACACGGCGTACATTTTTAAGTACACGGCGTACATTTTTAAGTACACGGTGTACATTTTTAAGTACATGGTGGCGAGGGAAGCTTTTTAGTGTCGGAATATCTTCTCAAAATATGTTTCTGTTCCATTCTTTATTGTTAGTTACTGAGATGCATTACAAAAACCATTTAGATTTAATAATTTTTTTTTTATCAATTTATGTTACGATTTTATAAGCCATAACACTGAAAATCGGGTTTGCTAAATTCCCAATGTGAGATGGCTGGAAGGTTGATCTGTGTCTTAAGGGTAATTCATTTCGGTATCTTAAAAATGAAAGATGGGTATAAGTTAAAAACGTATAGCGACCACAGGGCGAATGACAGCTCTCCAATTCTAATCAAATATCCTCTGTGGATAGAAATCGCTTTCTAGTTATCCTTTTGATGTTTCTTTTTTTCTCGCACTCTCAATATTTAAAGTGTTGTATAATGCCTTTGACTTTGACTTCTATTTCTTTCTCTTTGACTCTTCCAAGTTTGCCTTTAGGACATTAGGGAATATATGTTACTCAAATATACTAGCTCTTTCGTTATTTTGTTTCTAACAAACTTGCTGTTCCATCTCCTTTGGATGTCTATAAAAATTATATGCTGTTTTTAGTATATATTGCATTAAAAAAATAATAATCGGAAATCCAAAATATTGTCAGTTATCGGAAGTGTTCGAAATGCTGACAGTTTTGGTTTACGCACTGCTGATAATGCCTACCGATGGAATTGCAAACATTGCCAAGCGTATCATATGGTATTTAGTCGCCTTCTCTTTCAATGGAGGCTCGCAAGTCGTCGATTGTAGCTCGGTTTGAGCAATAAATATTATGTTTCAGCTATACCCATGAAAATAAATTCACCTGAAGTGAGATCTAGTTAGTATGGAGGGGACTCGGTGTTAACCCTTCTCCACAACCTTTTGCATAAGAATTCCAATACGATACGCTGTCAGTTCTTAACACTAATTAATAAACTAATAACAATCGAAATTAAAGTATCAATTAATTTGAGTTATGAAACGTTAAGGCATGCTATTCATTTTCTGAAATAGTTAGAGAAAGTATGTATATATTTTTGGGAACAACCTGTATATATGTATATAATATTATGGTTTCTGTGAGTTATAAACGTGTGTTTCCAAAGCAGACAGCAGTCGTTGACTAAAGATGAACAGTTTCCTTATTTGATTCATAAGTTTCAGCTGATTAGGGTAGAATTTAGAATGATATCAAACCATGATTTAAAAATATAAACGCAAAGCGCGGTCAGCGGCGACAAGAAAAACAGCCACGCCGAAAACAGGCGTCTGGTGTGAAGGTTACATGATTTTAAAAAGAGAGAGTGGCACAATCGCAGCGATATTAAGTAGTATTGCCAAAGAGGGGAATTCCCGAACGTTAGACCGGTTGAAACTGGATTTCAGCCAGTTAAAGTGACAGTTAATTGTGTGTTAGAGCTTAAGGAGAAATAATTTTACGGATTAAACTTTGAGTAGCGTTTTCTAAAATTAGGAAAGTGTTAATTTATTACATGTATATAACACCACTTCATGCTAGAATCATTCTGATTCTTTGCACTTTGTAATACATGAAACATAGCTCTTAAACTTTCAGAAGATTTTTAAAACATAGTTTGTCTTTTTACAGGAGAAGAGGACAACTGCAACAGTATCCCGTCCACTCCCAACCCCATAGTGATGCCTCAGCAAGAAGCACTGAATCTGGAAGTGTCTCGAAATTCATCAGTGAACGATCAAAAACCTCTCAACATGGCCTCGAGAAATTCCCATTCGGATTCGAAACCCCTGAAGAGACAGCCCATGGATGATACCGAAGACCTGAGAACATCCTCCAAAAGGTTGCTCATTGAGGAGGAAAGGAGATCCAGCATGCCTAGCACTCACATCAAGATCAGCAACAGCAGAGGTGAGTCTCACTTTGCAGTTGGGAGACATTTCAGTCGAGTTTTGATATCGTCTTTACTGAAAATAATGATTTAAATAAAATAAAAAAATTAATATACCACGTTTTTAAAACGGACTGAAAAGTATAAAATAATTTCTTCTAGCTCCATACAGATTTATAACTCTATACAGATTTAAAACGAAAAACGTGGGGCGCATGCAATAGATAATTGATGCATAAATAGTTTATTTCGGTCACTAACAATTTTATTGCAATGGAAATGATATGAACTGTTGTGCGAGTGTTCTCAACGGCAGCTACTCCCTACACTTCTTAATATTAAATATTGCATGCGCCGCACGTTTTTCGTTTTAAATCTGTATGGGGCTAGAAGAAATTATTTTATACTTTTCATTCCGTTTTAAAAACGTGGTATATTAAAATTTTTATTTTATTTAAATCATTATTTTCTGCTTTTTAATCTTGTGTGTGTGTGAAATTTTGCAATCGATTTTAAACATCTTGATGAGATTATGACGGAGACATGCGGCAAATTTCAGGTTTATTTCAGTTTCTCTTCACCTGATCATAAATAGAACATTGTTATTTTCCTGAAAAATTAAGTTACGTGACGCAGATACGTTCGAGATGTAATGAAAAACGTACTGCGCATCCACAAAGATATAGCTAAAATATGGGGGTGCTTCGAAGATCCCATGGGCCATCCATATACCCAAGAACCAAGTCTGTAATGTTAATAGTTTTCGAGATATAATGAAAAACGTACTGAGCATGCGTCATGCAAAATATGAAATGACAAACAGACAGACAAGAAAGCGAATTAATATTGCATTGTCATCTAGTTCTGAGCTATGTTTCAAGTTTCAAGTCTCCAGCTCATCGGGAAGTTAGTTTAAAATCGATTGCAAAATTTGTATCGAACAGACAGACAAATAGGCAAGAAAGCGAGTTAATGAAAACGTGGTAAAAAGAAACTTCAACTGTCCTGTTTTTGATTTGAAAGATTGATACGATGAATATTGCAGGCAGGTTAATTGAGGAAAGTTGCAGATATGTAACAGAGTTATTGCCATGTCTTAGTCTCGATAAGAGGAATAAAGAAATGCCGCAAATTTTGAAAGTAAAAACTTCTCATTTAACTGTGTTATTGCGAAAATGTAGAAATTTACAGGAATCAATTTTAAGAACCGTCTTTGCTTTAAATATATGTATCTTGAACTTTCATTCAAGTTGCGATTCCGACTGGCCTGTTTTAAATCTATATAATTAAAATTCTAATAAAAGTTTTGTTCAAAGTTTCATTGAATTTTTAACAAATACAATGTTTATTTCCGTTGATAATGGCAGGTGTGTCCTAAAGTCACAATCTATCAAATTTAAATTAACTTTAGAAGAGATAACTTATTTTTTCAATTCATAGAGCATTAAATTAAATTTTAAAAAAAAGGAAATTTGATAAAGATTTTCGTTTTAACTATTTAAATGTTTTTTTAGAATATGGCATTTAAAAAGATTCCATTTTTCAATATATGTTCCAGTTAAAAGAAAACATTATTATTGCATTCAATACTGGACGATTACTGAGGAGGAGACTTGCCATTCTAACCCTTTCTCCTCTAACGATTCTTATGTACAGCTTGAACACTCTGGAAGCTAAATTGATCCAGAAACGAAAGAGCCGATAAATCGTGCTATTGAATCTCATTTGAAATAAATCATTTATTCAAAATTAATTTTCTTGTATAAAGGAGGTAGAATTCGTGCTCAACAATGTGATCTTCCCTCTCGTATTTAGACGTTTATTTTGATATTCGCATTTTTATACATACCTCTGTTTCAAGTGAGCAAAATAGTCATTTAGTTGATTAAAACATTATTATTGAATATGCTTGCACCGTTTCGAACATAGTTAGGATATTGTTAAATCTGAAAAATGTATATGGTTGCTATGCCTTTTGGCATTTATTAAGATAGTCATCGAGTTATTAAGAGACCTCTCAAAGTGTCGTGTCTATGGGTCTGGCGCACGTTAAATTCGCTGGGGTCAGACGTCCTCCCGTTGCTTTGGTGTGGAAGTTTGGGGCTCTAGTGTCGCCCTCATCATCTGACTACAATTCATATTTATAAGGCCTGTTCCAAAATATTTATCTTCTGGTTTCAAAATGGCACGTTAACTAAACTAAACCAATCAAAAGCGAATAAAAATATGATATAAATCAACGCCTATTCTTTATGGTTATTCATAATAGTTAAGAATGATGTTAACCCAACTATACTAAACTTATACAAATTAGATTAAAATATGTATGTATCATACATAAAAATTTATAACAAATATAACTAGACCAAACTAAATAAAGCAAATTTAAAATGGATGAAAAGTATGCATTACTACATAGCTTAAGTAGATACATTACTATAATATTATTAACTAAATCAACTACATAACACCACAGCATGCCCCCGAACTCAACTCGGAGCCTAAACGGCTCCCTATCGGTTGGATGAGTATGTGTGAAACTTTATTTAAAAAATACATGATGAGATATGAAAACACATAAAAGGTAGCACAATTGTCATGTCACTAACCTCCACATAGCTGTTCCAGCTCTCAGCCAAAAGAATGTGAAGTGAGGAGTGGAAGAAACAGTTGCGCGGGAGCGAGGTGGTGGGCGCCATTAATGGTATCGGGTCTCTGCACAGAGTGTGCACGTTTTTGTAGGAGTTCTCGAGGTGAGCTCCGAGTTAGTAATAATGAGTAATCTTAAACGTGAATCGTGATTGTACATATGTATATATCTCCTATTTAATCGTATATAGTGGAATTAATAAACTAGTGTGAGAAAAAAGTGAATTTATTGAAGGCTGGAGTGCACAGTTATCACAATAATTATACATGAACAAAGAAGAATATAATGAAAAGTACATAGAGGGTTATAATCCGAGTATAACCCTCTGACTCCTAAGCCGGCCATAACCGGCCATGCAACTTCTATACTAGTGGGGCGGATTTCTGCCGGTTATTGTTTCGAAAGCGGAGAGAAGGCATTTGGGCGAGTGATCATTAAGGGTCCTTGGGGTGGAGATAAGAGATGAAAGGCCTCCCATTCACATCTTCCACCACCCGTAGTAAGGGGATACGGGGAGGACGAATCTTATTTCACCTGTCCATTAGTAAACAAACCTCCGTTTACAACTGTACTCAGATTTTGAGAACCCTCAGTGGTCAGAGGGATAATATAAAATATATACAAGCGGAATTATCGTATGAGTGCAGTGAAAGGGTGGAATGTTTCCTTTAGTTGCATTGTGTCCTACAGTTGCAGTTTCATGATTCGGGCTGTTAGTGTTGTTCGATGCGACGATGCAAATGTAAAATGTGTAAAAATTAATTGCTGACTATTTTTTATTTATTTAATGTTAAATCGGTGTTCTGTTTTTCTTTTAAGGTCCCGATGGTCGACCGCAGTCAGATGGATCGCTGAGTGTTAGCATGGAGGTGAATGGCATCTTGTACACGGGCGTTCTGTACGCCTCCACTCAACACAGAAACCGTCTTTAACCGACGAATCGTCACAACTGCCTTTGGTGCCTTTTTAAAAGACTTTAAACTGAAGTAAACAAACCACGTTGGTGAAGTAATGACATACACACACACAGAACAGCGCATTTTTTTTGGATTCGTGATAATCTTTCAATGAAGCAGCTTTTGCCAAACTTCAATTTTTCTTCTGATGATAAAAAAAAGAAAAGAAAGAAGGAAAGAAACTTCTGGAGACGGAAGTTTCCTCGTAATTTTTTTCTTTTTTAGTATTCGCATCCTGCGAAGCAATGATTTAACATCGGGCATCAACTGCTGAAAGTCTTGGAAGACAAAGGACCTGACGAATCAACCTTCTTGAGCTGTAGCCAGTACTGAGCAGTCTTGAAAATGTTTCATGCCCGATATCTTTGATCAAATGTATATTTGAACTTGCATGAAAACTGCTTTGCGTTAATTGTACTTTTTATCATCGTTGACTTCCCAATCACAATAATAAGGTCATCTATAGCATCAATGTAAAAAGAAACGAAACATCCTATTAGCATATTATAGTGAATATTGGAAATGTATGACAAGTGACATATTAAAATGCATTGATTGTTTTAATTTTGAATTCCAAGTGAATAAATATCACCTGGAAATAAGTATTTGCGGTTTCTTTTAAAAATAGGAATTTAAGTGAGTTCTCTTTAAAGCTAAACGTCATTTATTTTTAAATGTTTTTAATATTTTAATCAATATTGCACTGTGTCTATATTTTAATCAAATGTTTTTGTCTTTTAAATTTTTGTATGGCGAATCACAAATGGATTAAATTTATTTTAAAACCTTCAATAGATTTTTACAAATGTTATGCATTTTAATTTTGATCCTGATTATTTTGCCTCGTATGCTTTGAGCTTGTTTTTGGACTTAGTACAGCGTACCATGAGTGGTTCAAAAAGCAATTTGTTCAAAGACATATTTGATAGCAATATATAAGTTTAGGTATCTTTTCGTATCTAGTTTCTTGGAAATATTAATTATACTTAAAGAAAACGTAAGTAATTAAATGAGCTTTTTAATTGATTAAATGATTTTAACATTAGAAAAAGGTCTTAAAGCATCGGATTTTCATTCATTTTCACGATACTTTTATTCATTTGTGTGATGGGACACATAGCTGATATCTTTATTTTCTTATGTCCCTTTTTAAGCTGCTCTTGGAGGATTTTGTTATTCAGAGTTTTCCACTTCCTCTGGTTAGTTCCTTGTTCATGTATTTATTTTGTGTTTCAGTGATGTTTTCGTGTCTGCTGCCGAATATGTGATCTCTGGATGATTATACTTGTGTGTGTGTGATTTTTGCAAGCTGTGCAGAATCTCAGGGACTGATTGATTATTTTTTTTCTGTGCAGCTATTCATGTCTTTAGTTTATTGTTTAATACATTTTGTCCGTATTTATTTTACTTATGAGTAGAGTTCGCATAACTGATTTCGGAACCAGACCGTAAGAAATTCGACTTTTAAATTGGGCATTTAGTAAGTTGGAATTTTTTTTTTCCCCTCTTGATTCTTTTGAATCGTTCAATTTTTTTTTTTAATAATTCTTTCTAAGCATCTCGATGCAAAAAAATAATAATTATTTTTCGTTATTAAATTTTGAGTAGTGAACATGTTTTTATACCCAAGCGGCAAAAGATGTTGCAGGATATTATACACTATTCTGCGACATCGCGAATTCTGTATAATATCCTGCTACATCTTACATTATTAGGATAATTTTTACTGAAAAAGGTAAATCTTTTTTCGTTTGAATCTAATTTCTTCCTCAGAAAATTGGATTCTATAAGATTTTTAGGTTTTTATTGCTCTTATTTTTGTTTTGAATAAATTAGTGTCATACGCCAGTATGAAACGATATTATTTTGCCATTTGTAAGAGTTTTATCTCATGACTAAATTTTTCTCGATTCTAGGATTTAAATCGCTTACTGAATATGCCTAATTGCATTTTTTCCTCGAAAATTATTATTAAAAAATCTGCCACTGTTAGAAGGACTGTTATTACTTGAAGCATGTCACCGCTATTCTTCAAGTTCTTGCTAATGGCCTTATATCAGTGTTTGATTTTGTAATATGGCACAACGGCAGTTGTTTCCTCTGATAGACCAGACTAATTAGAAAAGGTATTTTATTTCGATTTTTCATAAAATTTTCACATTTCTAAAATTCTTACTTTTTAGAGATTCTTTTCCTAACCTGAGAGATACTTTTTTGTTAGTGAGCTATGAAATACGAGCTACAGATTAATTCTTGCTGAATATTCGTCTGTTTGATATCCAATTTAGAATACTTTATTTCAAATAATTGAGCATCAAAATTCAAAGTTCTTTTTCATGTCAGTTGCAATATAAATCAGAAGTTTCATTAAAGCCTTAATAAAAAATAAAAAAGAATTCTTGAGTAATGGTTGATGTAAAATTTGCTTTATTGATCTAAAATCAATTTTAGCCTTGGATTATGTGATATTGATCTCAAAATTAATGCCTTGTGAAGATTACATCTAAATAAAAACATTTGTTTTGGCTAATCAATTAAAGTTTCCAGAAAATAAAGGTAAAACAAATTTTACCAGGTGTTTTGTAGAAATTTTGAGAGCTTATATTGGCCGTTTGTTTTAGGGGCATTCACTGTTTTCGTAAATGATACTTGTGTTGAGTTTGTCACATTGATAATGTTTGTTTAATTGTGCTTCTTTTGTATTTGTATTTGTTAATTTTATGACTTGTATTTAGCTCTTTTAGACTCCAAAGACTAAAATAGCTAAATTCACATCTTATGTGGCAATAAGCGTCCACTATATGTTTTAATTTATTTCAGATTGAAAAAGGTGAGATGGCATTATCTTCTCCATCTTTGTGTTTTCAAATGTATAATATCGTGTGTGAAGTTCTTAAAATTTTGCTGTTTGTTATTAAATATGCAGATTTCATTGTACTTTTTTTGTATTGTACTCGTTTTGAATAAAAACTGACTCATTATATGAATATTTCGATGTGAATAGTTATGCAGCATTAGTGAGTTTGCCCTTTTGCGCTGTATTTATGAATTTCAATGAGATAGGGACACTTTATGATCTTAAAGGGAAAAAATATACCACTTTGAATTTTGCACTGTATAAAATGTGTCATTCTTTGTTGTTCTAACTTTGTTATTTATAAACTCTGTTATTTAAATATTTCTTTGTTCGGTTTTAGAATGAATTCATCTTTAAATAAATCCTGAAAGTTCATACATAACCAGGCAGAATGTGTAAAATGTAAATAAATTCATCTACATACCTATAGATTGTGATACAACTTCCATATCTTTTGACTTCTTGTTTTGTAGATTGCAAAAATCAAGCTAAAAGTCTTTTAGAAGCCGGCATGGCAGAAAGATATCCCCAAAGATAATTTTTTACTGTTCAGTTTCATCTTAAAAATTATTTTTGTTTCCAGAATTATTGTTGACTTATAGCTTCTCTAAAGGAAAATGTGAATTGTGTTCTTTGATTGTAAGGACTAGGAATGCATGAATTGTCTGTCAATATCAGGATGTATTGGATCGAAATAAAATAAAAACTAAAATCAATGATTGCTCTTTTATGTTTGTTTTCGATATCCTTATTTTTTTTGAATTTTTATCGGTTTCATTTGTTTATTGGTATGCTCGTTATCATTAACAGTGCTGAAGAAAATTTTTATGAGCTAAAAATAATTAGTTGCTTATTGCTTTAATTTAAAAGTTTGTTTTGAATATGAGTGCTCTGAAATGTTTCCAGTGTCCAAAAAGGAAAACAATATCTGTGAAAACCGAACAGGAAAATGAAACAGAAGAAAAGAAAAAATTAGCCTTTATTAAATATAAATTGAAGAATGCGCTAGTGTTTTTAAAAGCAAAATTCGCAATTTAAATTTGACTGTACTTTAGCGAAAAAAGAAATATTAAACTAACATGTTAACGAAAGCCTACTGGATCGTGCATTCAAAAAAGCATCAAAAATATTTTAGCGTTATCTAATTAAATAACCCAATGATGGATTTTTATTTATAAACACTTTTCCAAACTTCTGAATAATATAATTATGTAGATGAGAATAGAAAATAATTAATTTTTAAGTGTTAACAGAATTATATGGAAATAAAAGACTTATCTATTTTACAGGGTGCCCATGAAGTTCATGAGCAATTCCAAAGAGATGTAACTTTGCATAAGTGATATAAATATAAGTGATAGTAAGAATTTATAAAATAATGGAAACCTTTATATTGTTTTTTTAAATTTTATTACTGGAAATTTAACTTAAAAGTTAATTATTATTTTTTAGAATCACTGTAGGCCCATAGCTTCACTTATAAAAGAAAGACTGCGCATTAATAGATTCTATTCTTTTAATTTTTCATCATTTAATTTTATGATTTTTTTTTCTTCTTTTGCAAGTTCTAAAGGTTCTTTCGACATATCAAATTTTCCCTCCTTTTAAATATTTTTAGAAATCCATCTTAAAACTAATTATTCTTTAGAAAAATTCTGGCCCATGACTTCACTAGAAGAGAACGGCTTAATATTGATAGAATCTAGACTGATTTAACATTAATTTAAAATTTTCAACCGCATATGGAATTCTGTGTGGTACTGCTTTTCTTTAACTCAATTCTAAAACTTCTTTCGATAATTGAGATAGATTTTAGCATAGCCAAAGATTGGTATTTATTTCCTCGTCTTGTAAAGCCACGGGTCATGGTTACGCTAAAATACTGATAAAAAAGTAAAGATCTCGTTAGTCAATTTTTTTACTGGTACTGGATTCATTGCACCATTTGAAAACAAAAAAAATCATCTTCATTCTACCCATTTCTATTACAGTTATGTTCTGCTTGCATAGCCCTTATCGAAATTATTTGGGGAATTCTGATTGCCAGCAAACTTAATCTCTTAAAAAAATTTTTCGACAATTGCTGCATAATATGAAATGTGTAAATATGTGAATGATATTATTCAGTACTCCTCATGTGCTTCGCGATTATCACAGCAGATAATCTTGAAATTCCTCCGTCCATGTGTGCAATGCATTCATTTCACGACGAATTTGTGTTCCCATTACATCTCTTAGAAACCATTTTAGAATTTGGATTATTATTAAAACGCGAGAGGAGGAACATAATATTATGACCTCTGAGAGAGTTGAAAAGTTTGGATGGACGATGCGACTGTGGCCGTAAAGATATGGTGCTTCCTTCTGTCACATTATATTAAAAAACAAGTGAATAAACAAAAATGTTTTGTGAACAGAGATTAAAAAAAAAGGAAAATGTGTAATATAATGTTTTCTTGAATTTTTGTCACAAGTTTTCAAGCTTTATTCTATATGTGAATGTATCGTCTGTACGCCGTAATGTCCATGTCAATTTTTTGTTGTTTTTTTGATCGTCGAATACGACTGCATTTTTAGCTCTTAAACTGTGACACTTACGGATTTATGTAAAGTGTTATCTCAGCTTGTAAAATAAAGATCGTTTTCTCTTTTCTCATAGCTTTGCCTCCAATTATTCTGAAAAACATACACCTACACTCTGTCCTAAAAGTTTATAGACTCTAGTAAAATATGTTTTAGCAAAACGAAATATTTAGAAAAAATAATTTGTATTTGAATTATATAACAAAATGGAAATATTAGGTGTCCCAACAGTTTATAGAATATATGACATTTCAACAAAAGGTGCTCAATGCAATGTTCTTAATAGTTTAAAGTCTTCCCATTTCTCAGTATGACATTGTATACACATTTTTCCATCGACATAACTAAGGTTTGTAATATCTCAGGTTCCAAGTTGTACCATGCACTTTCAACGGATGTCTTCAAGGCATTCACTGAATAAAATTGCCATCCATTCTCATATACCTTCCGAGACATAATGCCCCACACATTCTCAATTGGGTTTAGATCAGGGTGGCCACTCAAGAACACTAACATTTTTCGAGTTTAAATAATTTTTCGTAGCACTGGAAGTATGGGTGGGAGCATTATCATGCTGATATTCCCAATTTCGTCCCTCTATGTTTTCTGCAAATGGCATAAGATGATTATCTAGTGTTTCTATGTATTTAGGAGAATTCTGTCGGCCATCTGAAAGGCCAAACCCACTTGACCGTTGAAACCACAAGCCGCCCACACCATCACAGATCCACCATCACTTTGCCTACTGAAAAAGCTCCTGGGCTCTTTTCGTAAATCATGCTAATATTTTATATTCCCGTCAGGTCCATCGAGGTTCCATTTTATTCATCACTGAAAAGGATAGCCATCCATTTATCGTCATATGACATATGATTACGAGCCCATTATAATCTCTTACTAATGTGAAGATTTGAGAGTGGTAATCTGTGAGACATTTTTGTGTGGATCATATAACCAGATTCTATAATTCGTCTATGAACAGTGTTCTTGGAGATTTGCAACAGGGAAGTCCCAGTAATTTCGTGAAACGACATTTTCTGATTGGAAGCCATTCTTTGTATCCGTCTATCACGGCGAATATCCGTCGCATGGGGTCTTGCCGAACGTGGTTTTGGCTCATATGGTGTCTTACGAGTTAATACACGATAAATCATACTTTTAGACAGATTTAAAAGTTTCGATATTCCCTTAACAGTCTTGCCGAGCAATTTCAAATTCAGAATTTTACTCACTTCTTCATCAGAGAGTTACGAAGCTTTAGGCATCTTGAAACGCAGAACAAACGGCCGCTTTCCTTTTCTTACAACATATTTATTAGGCTCCGAATCGACGACATGATTACCAATACCATATTTGCATAAAATTGCATTTGTCTATAAACTTTCGGGACAGGTTATTTCTGTTTATTCTACGATTTAAAAATTGGCGTTAAATGTACGGGGTAGAACTGCTGTTTTTTCAATATAATATACATAACATATCTATACAGTAAGTTGCAATTAAATATATCATATGCAACAAAAAATATAGGCAAAATACGCGATTCTATAAACTTTTGGAACAGAGTGTATTTTCTTCCCCAGAAATGATCTATATATTATGTTGTAAAATACAGAGTGATTTAAAATTCATCGTACAAACTGCTAGAAGTGGTAGATAGCGCCAAGACCAGCCAGAATCGATATGAATGTATGAACAGAAATCCCATATCATTGAACTAGAGGATACACGAAGGCGCAGAAATTACAAGCCAATAGTGGATGAAAATGTTTTATTTGGCGATAGTTTACACTTGTGTAGTACATTCATATGTTCAATTTTAATAACAACCGCTCAAACTTTTCACCATTTACTATTATGCACACATCTAGCCGAAGCCTACTAAATCTTTGGAAAATAACCGCCAATTCACGGACATCAGAAGCGACGATAGAGATTATGATGAGCTCGGCATTCGTAACTTGTTGCATGTTCTCCGTACGCAGTCGGAACGACTAAGTGATGGATTAGCTATTATTAGTTAATTATTTGTTTTTGAAATTTCCAGGCAACGGCGAAATTTTTCGGACTGAAATGGGGTTACAAAATTTAACTCTATCCCAAAATCGGCCAGGAAACAGGCTATCGTAGGAGGAATCCATTTCTAATAGGTAGAAGTTCATTCAAATGTGCTACATTGGCACATTTAGCGCCAAATGGGCTATGTATGGTAACCGAGAATACGAATGATCAACTACTCTTTTTACCACTGCAAACTGGCGCCAAGAATAAAATAAAACTCATACTTCCGTCGGATTCCTCCTATTCGAAATGGATCTTCCCTAGCATAACCAGTTGCTATAGCGATCGCCGTAAACTAGACATTTGGGCGATCACAGTTCTTGCGGCGGACAGACAGCACGTTGTGCATAATTTTTTTTTGCGGACCCAAAGTTGGAAAACAATGGAAAATTGCAACATAAATTAACGAGACAAAGGAAATTCAATTAAAAATAGTTATATAAAAATTGTAGTACAAAATTTAATGGAAATATTTTAAAAAGACAATTATTTTTTGTTAACTATTTTCGCTTAGAAATAAATAATCTGACCGAAAAAGATGTGAGAATTTCAGCGAATGAATATTTTTCTATACGATTCCACTGTTTAAGAAATCCATGTTTTAGTACATGATTTACACTGAAGAGCCAGAAAAACTGGTACAGGCGTGCGTTTGCAAATGAAGGGGGTATGCAACCAATCATCGTAACCCGATGCGGTCGGCAACGCCTATATAAGACGACAGATGTCTGACAAATGTATTGGATCAGTTTCTGCTGCTGCAATGGCGTGTTTTCAATATTTAAGTGACTTTGAACGTGGCGTTATAAATCGGCGCACAAGAGATGGGACATAGCATCTCTGAAGTAGCGATGAAATTTGGATTCTCACGTACGACCATTTCACGAGTGTACCGTGAATATCGGGTATCCGGTAAAACATCAAATTTCCGCCATCGGCGCGGCCGGAAAAAGACCATTGACGTCAGACGCGAATCCTTAAACGAGACAGACGTGCAATACTTCCTCATATTGCCGCGAATTTCAATGATTGAGCATCTACAGGTGTCAGCGTGCGAACTGTTCAACGGACCGTCATTAATATATGCTCTCAGAGCCGAAGGTCCACTCGTGTACCGTTGTTGACTGCACGGCACAAATCTTTACTCCTCTCCTGGGCCCGACAACACTACCATTGTACTGTTGATGACTGAAAACACGTTTTTTCCTGGTCTGAGGAGTCTCGTTTCCAATTGTATCGGACGGATGCACGTGTACGAGTATGGAGACGACTTCATTAATCCATAGACCCTGTTTGTCAACAGGGGACTGTTCAATCTGGTGGAGCCTCTGTGATGGTATGGGACGTGTGCAGTTGGCGTGATATGGGACCCCTGATACGTCTAGAGACGACTCTGACAGGTACTTAAGCATCCTGCCCGATCACCTACACTCATTCATGTCCATTATGCATTCCGACGGATTGGGACAATTCCAGCAGGACAATGCGACACCCCACGCGTAGAGAATTGCTACCAAGTGTCTCCAGGAACACTCTTCTGACTTTAGACACTTCCATTGGCCACCTAAATCCCCAGAGATGAAAATTATTGAAGATATTCAGGATGTCTTGCTACATACTATTGAGAATAGATATCCGCCACCTCGCACTCCTATGCATTTGTGGACTGTCCTGAAGGATGAATGGTGTGAATTGCCTCCAAGATACCTTCAGACATTAGTCGAGTCTATGCCACATCGTGTTGCGGCACTTCTGTGTGTGCGTGGGGGCCCTACACGATATTAGGCAGGTGTACCAGTTTTTCTGGCTCTTCAGTGTATATTATCATTTAAAAAAACTAGTGGGAATGAATTTTCCTGACATGATAAATTGGTGAAATGATTTTGATTATGATATAAAAATTTTAGATGAAAAGAATAACTCCTTAAAGTCTATTAAAAAAAGAAAAATGTAGAAGAAAAGTAGAGAAGAATCCGGCCTTGCATACTTTATTCAATGGTCATCTGCAGGCAGGGATTCAATATTTAAATAAAATAAAAATTTTAATATACCACGTTTTGAAACGAACTAAAATGCATAAAATAATTTATTCTAGCCCCATACAGATTTATAACCCCATACAGATTTAAAACGAAAAACGTGGGGCGCATGCAATAGATAATTGATGCATAAATAGTTTATTTAAGTCACTAACAATTTTATTGCAATGGAAATTATATGAACTGTTGTGTGAGTTTTCTCAACGACAGCTATTCCCAACAATCCTTACTATTAAATATTGCATGCGCCCCACGTTTTTCGTTTTAAAACTGTATGGAGCTAGAAGAAATTATTTTATACTTTTTAGTCCGTTTTAAAAACATGGTATATTAAAATTTTTATTTTATTTAAATAATTATTTTCTTCTTTTTAATCTTGTGTATGTGAAATTTTGCAATCGATTTTAAACATCTTGATCAGATTATGACAGAGACATGTGGCAAATTTCAGGTTTATTTCAGTTTCTCTTCACGTGAACATAAATAGAAAATTGCTATTTTCCTGAAAAATCAAGTTACGTGAAGCAGAGATTTTCTTGAAAACAACTAGCAACCGCGCAGCATTTTACTTTTTTTCCTCTTCTGGAATTTCACGGCAAACAAATTATTGTCACTCTGGTGTAGCAAACCCTTCCCTCCGAACTTCAATCCACTCTTCGATGTTCCCCCACTCATCGCTGCGGAATTTCTTGGAATCCACTTCTACAAACTCAAGATTCCTCCTCCTCGCTGTTCACGAGTGACGACTTGACAGCGCCGTCTATCAAAGCTCTGAGTCGGTAAAAAACAAAATATGAAATAAAAAATTAACAGGCAAACAGACAGACAAGAAAGCGAATTAATATTGCATTGTCATCTAGTTCTGAGCTATGTTTAAAGTTTCAAGTCTCCAGCTCATTCGGAAGTTAGTATAAAATTGATTGCAAAATTTGTACCGAACAGACAGACAAAGACAGACAGACATGAAAGCGAGTTAATAGAAACGTGGTAAATATGGGATCCTTTTCTGTGAGAGCCTGACTTTCGCCCAAAATTCCTCCTACATGTAGTGCCACTTTCTTCTTTTTTACTTTCTCGTATACGAAGTATACAAAGAGAAAGTATTGTAATCGTCAAAAAATTCGAACTCGAGATTTTGACGGATCTCCACGTTTTAGACCTCCCTGAATCCGAAAAACATAATTTTGGAATTATGTCTGTATGTCTGTCTGTGTGTGTGTCTGTCTTTGAACACGATAACTCGAAAACTATTAGAGCTACGGGGATGAAATTTGGTATGTGGTCTTTCAACATAATTTGTAGGTTTGTATCAAATTTTGGACAAAATCCGTCAACGGGAAGTCTGTCTATTTGTATGTCCGCGGTCATGTGAACGCTATAACTCAAAAACTTGAATAGCTAAATGGATAAAATTTGGTACACAGTTTTATCGTTATGAATGTAGGTCCGTATACAAGTTTGGGCCAAATCCGTCAAAAAGAGGCATTCAAATTGCATATTCAATTTCTTTTAATCCGATTCTCATGCGCATGCGTATTGGTAGCAATCTGTTATAGTTGTAAATTTTATTTACAACAATAAATAATGTTTTCAAGTATCAATTGTTAACAATTTTTTTATTGTTGTAAATCAAACCGATCTCATTATTTCAGCAAATCTTTTATTCACGCGCTTTTGCAATTGTTACGGTTGTGGTAGTATAAATTGCTTTCTTGGGAATTCAATTCCAAAGCAGAATTTTCGCTTTAGTATTCATTGCATTGCCTATTTTATCGCGCCTGCTTCAAAGTAATATTTTTTTGAAACGTGGCAACAGATATTTGATTTCAGGTTTGTTTGTTTTTTTGTTTTACTTTCCCGTATACGAAGTATACAAAGAGAAAGTATCTCCACTACGAATCTCCACTTAGAAAGTATACGAGAAAGTTTAGGGGAGACCACTCCCGCTGGTTTAAAATAGACTTTAAGGGTAACTTAATTATTCCTTTCATCTAAAATTTTTTTCTACATTTGTATTTCGGTTGCATCAGCTTTCAGTTGTTTCCCGAGGGATTTTTTTGTATTTTTTTCTTTTAGTTGTATCTTTTTTTAAATTTTTTATTCTAGGTGTTTTTGGATTATGATATATGTGAAAGGATTTTGATAAATTTGTAAAAAATTTACGTGTTCCACATAGGGGCCAAACTTTTTGAGCCATATAAATCTCTCGTGTTTCTGTGAGAAAAATTCGATTATAAAGATTGTAATCACTTAAAAAGATTACGCAAGATTGTAATACGTAAGTTTTCTTTACCACAAATTCATAGTGTCTTTCTTAATGCTTCTTTCCCTCCTTTCCTTTATTAAATTATTATTAATTCTTTTCCTTTAATTTAAACCCTAAGTTATAGGGTTAAAGATAATTGAAGGATTGTCAACAATAGAAACTGACGGGGGAAAAAGAGATCAACCTAAGATTTCATGCTAAAAGCAAAAATTTTAAGATCTAAAATATTAGAACAGATGCACCATTAAAATAAACATGAAAAAAAAATTAAAATATCATGTGTGGAATCTTATTTTGCTTGCAAGAAGCAAAACGTTTAAAAGAGAACTTCCTTGAAGTCATTTCATGGTTTTTGTCGCCCTTTTCGTTCAGCTACATTTGCGATTTTTATTGTTTCAAAGCTAACATTAATTATCTGGATTTAACCATTACTTCTAAATATTATTTTATTTTTATTATACATACAGATTTAAAGGAAACAGTTGCGATAAAAGTTGTAAAAAATAACATTTAAGATTTAAGTATTTTCATATTACAGAACGTTTCAAAATCTTGATGAAAGAAAGATTTTTCCCTTCCAAAAAATGAAAGTAATTTATATCCAAGATGTAAATTTTTTTTCCAACGGCACCAAGAATGATAAGTGAAGAGAGTTATGAAACATTCAATTAACCTATTAAATCTATTAAAAATTAATCTATTAGGAATATTGTTACAAAAATCTTCTGGTGAATGTACGTGAATGCAGTTCAACAAGCAAGATAATAAAAAATATAAATGACTCTCTATTTTATGAATATTCCAGAAAAACAGAACGTAGCACAGGTAACGAAACTAAGCAACGCTTTTATAAATTAATAACTCAAACAAACAGCAGCTCACTAATAAATATCAGTCACAGCACTTTCAATAACGCTCAATTTCTCTCAATTCATCAGCTTACACTGCTGACGAAACACCAACTGACTGATCGATCATCTAACGTAGCTTGGTATTTATACTTTTTTCGACGTGTTGTGACATCATATAGAAGTCTCTCGAAGGTTCATCATATTTCTGCTTCTAGTAGAGGTAGGATCATAATCCCGGCAATTTCTGGAAGCTCCGTTTTGTCGCCAAAATGGTCGCCAAAGTCGGGGTTCATTGGCTTGGTTTTCCTTAAAACCTCTGCAAAACTCTCTTTCCTGCCATGAGATTAGCATGTCAGAAAAACAACTTTTCAGCTTCGTAACAATACCGTACAATTATATTACATACTGTACAATTATATTATGTACAATATTCATAAGTAGCTTGCTTTCTTTTTCGATAAAAATTGCTAACTTCTAAGACTCGCTGCTGGGAAAGCTGCGATAAGTTTCAAATAGTAAAGAATGGTCTCTGGCAAGATATTACTGTAGAACCTCGATTATCCGAGCTGATTGGGACCGTAATCACTTTGGATAATAGAAAACACGGTTAATAGAGATCAAATTTCAAATCACGAATTCTTTTCTTTCGGCAAGTTATCCAAAATTGTTAATTTGAAATACAATACAACCCCGGTTAACCGAACTAGAGGTGGGAGGGAGCCGTTTCGAATAACGATTTTTTCCGCTAAGCCAAGAGCATCTATTACTATATTATATCTAATTATAGTATGTAATTCTGAAATGTTTTGAGTGTAAAACGAATTCAAAACTCTCTTTGTAGGAAGCATTTATGTTCTTTATTAAGGTTAACCCTCCGTCGGGCGGAAATATTCATACCGGAGAGTTCGGGCACAATGCGCCTGACTGGCACAGGTAAACAATATCGTAATTAATATTGTTTATATCCATTAATTTTGCATTCTAAAATTAATCACTGACCTTCATGGGGAGGCTTGAAAGAAAAAAGTGTGGATATCGTTGCAAACCAGCAGGAGTGGCCTCCCCAAAACTTTCCCGCAGACGAATAACACGGGTAGCGGGGGGGGGGGGGGAATACACCGCGCGCCGGAAACGTTCGGTATTCCCTAAGGTGGGGAAACACTCGCACCAGCGTTCGCGCCTTTTTTTGCGTCAAAGAATGAGGGAAAAAACCCCCGAATATGCAATTTCAACGCCTTTTTTTAACCGATTTAAACGAAAATAGGAGACAAATCTACAACTGGTGTTTGAAGACTACATATGAAATTTCATTTATCTAACTAATTTTGTTAAGAAGTTATGGCGTTCAAAAGTATGCGATTATACAGGCCGACTGACGGTGAACCCTTTGACGGATTTGGCCCAAAACTTTATAGGGACCTACATTTCTGATTAAAAAACTATGTACCAAATTTTATCTATCTAGCTATTTACGTTTACGAGTTAAAGAGTTCACATGAACGCAGGCAGGCAGACTTCCCGTAGACGGATTTCGTCCAAAATGTGATGGAAACTTACAAATTATGTGAAAAGACCACATACCGAATTACATCCCTGTAGCTTTAATATTTTTGAGTTATCTTGTGCACTGACCGACATAATTCCCAAATTGTGTTTTTCGGACTCAGGGAGGTCCAAAACGTGGAGATTCATCAAAATCTCGAGTTGGAATTTTTTGACGATTGCAATACTTTCTCTTTGTATACTTCGTATACGAGAAAGTAAAAAGTCACACCTTTGCGATTATTTCCATGCAGTACATTGCGTGTTTTTTGGATTTGCAATTTCAGAGACATTTCGGATAACCCGGGTTTTCGTTAATCCGAGTTCGGTTAATCGGGATTTAGCTGTAAGAAAATAAGTTCACAATTACTACCACATCTTAGCCGATGTACCGTCCAAGTAATTCTTTCGTGGAATTGCGAGAACATAAGATCCATCACTAATAGGAAAGGTCAAAAGATCAATCATTGAAAAGAAAATTCACAAATTCTACTGATTTTCGCCGTTTCCTTTGAATTTTCCCAATGATTCCTTAACTCTATAGATACGGGACCGTCCCACACGCAGGGCCCTTCAAGCAAAAGACGATAGCCGTCCGAATGTCACTTTAAAATTTCCACCTCCTTTCCCTAAGTGTGATTGATTTCACACCCTCTGCGCGTGCTTTCTTCGTTAGAGTGGCTCGCCCCAGGACCAGAGAAATACCCTGGTCCTCTATTTCCCTGGTCCTGAGCTCTCCCAGATGTGCTTGGGGAAAAGGAGAGGGGCTCTTAGAATTCGGGCAGTGCTAGCTGTCATTGCGGTTTTTAAGGGGGAAGTGAATTTCCCTTATCTTTTATAGAGGAGCTCGGGTGTTCCCATATTTTGAGGTCCTCCATGGCCTTAGGAATCAGAGGGTTAAAGATGTTCTTAAAAAAGTGTTTTCCTTCTCTCAACAACGCGAATCTTTCCGAAACGCGAATCTTTACAATGCTATTTTTTCATGAAAATGCATAAAATTTGCTCACATCAGTATAGAAGTGCTTATAAAAGAAACTTCTTCTAAGTAACTTCTTGAGCTATAAAAGATCACTTCCTGATAACGACATTTTGCAAGCCTTCGCATCGTGAAATTCGACTCCAACTCGTTATTAAAATTTTTACTTTTTAAAATTTTAATCATAATTAATTTTATTAAATTTAAAAATATTAATATTAAATTTTATTTCTTATTAAAATTAAGATTTAAAATTTTTTAATAATAAATATTCTTAAAACTCAGACACCCTTCCTGAAAAACTCATTGACTTTAATGAAAAACGACAAGCACAGTTCGATTTTCCGGTACCGGCTCGGTTTACAGTGACGTTGGTTAATAGAGGCCCGAAAAATCGAGGTTCTACTGTGTTTTTACTGATTTTTTCGCTCGAATGGGGACCGCGGTTGCCTAGTGATAAGGTTTCGGCTTCGGGGACGAATGGTGCCAGGTTCGAAACCCGATTCTATGGAAGATCCACCATGTATGTGGGGCCCGATGAACAAAACTGGACTTTCACCATCGATCTGTTGCAATCCGTTTGGAGGGCTTCTTAGCAGACCGTTTTCATTTCCAGCGCATAACATTTGGTGGATCAGGGTTGCCGGATCAAAATGGTAAAATAAGGCCAAATCTTCTTAAAAATAAGGTAAAAAATAGGCCAAATTTGTAAAACTGCTTGAAGTACTTATTTTTCGCTAAATTTACCATAAGAAAAGGCTTTAATTCATGGAAACCAATCTCATTAGATTGACATATGTAAAATACTCTATTAGTAAAACAGTATTAAAGTTTTTAAAAAATTAAAACTTCTCCATAAACCTTTTTGCAGTGAAAATTGTTCTTCTTCCAACACTAAATGAAATAGCCGAACATATATTATCTCATGATTGAAAAAATATACAAGATTAATTTTTAATTTGCTTATAATGAATGAAAAGCGATTCCGTACTCAAATAATTATCAGCAAAAAAAATTGTATCCCATTTACTATAAATAAAATTGATTTCAGACTCATAATAGATAGTTTCCAATAAGCGATAAAAATATCAGGAATTTCCTGCTTTTAGTTTCGATATTATTCAGTTAATATCCAAATTCAACACACCTTGCCGTTCTACATATTATTTTAAGAAGTTTTTATGTTTCTTTTAGATTTAAAGTTAAGCGTTTGTTACCCAATTGCCGAAGTACGTATTTTGTTCAATGCCACAAATACAGGCACAATTTATTTGAGAACCTGTTGAAAATTATGTACCCTTTTTCTTAAAAAAACAACCTAATATTTTTGCATTTTTGTATTGTTAACAAATGTCCGTTGAAGAATTCAGTCAGGAACAGAAAGGAATAATAAAAGAAAAAGTGGTCCTTTAATATGCTCCTTCAAATAGCTTGATACGCAGCAACGACACAAGGCTAGAGACATTCTGACAATCCCAGTCACAAAGGGAACAGAAACTTGGTTCTAATGAGGAATTATCTGGTTTGATGGCTGACTGTGGGCCATTTGGAAAGTTTAATATAAAAGTTTTGGTAAGCCAACAGTAGAATTAGTTACGAAAAGCAGTTATAAAAATCATGAATGAAAATAAAGCAAAAAAAAAGGGCCAAAAATGAATTTAAAGCCAAATGAAAATTCTTGAGGCTAAGCTCTTTGAAAAAAGGCCAAATTTTCACAATTTGGCCTTAAAAAGTCCAATTTGGCAACCCTGTGGTGGATCATTCACAGGCACCGACGAGCAAACCCGGTCCTCTTGGTTACCTTGGCTACTGCGCCTCCTCTTTCCCCCACTTTCAAAACGGGTCGCCCTCGCCCATATTCCGGCATGCTGACTCCCACTCAAACTCACCCCTCTCCCATTTTGTGGTTTTAGCTTTTGTGTGAGAGGCTCGGTCCCCCTAACCGCCTATCGCATTTCAGTTTTATGGTCAAATGGGTAGAATGAAAATCTAATTTAAATAAAATAAAAATTTTAATATACCACGTTTTTAAAACGGACTAAAAAGTAAAAAATAATTTCTTCTAGCCCCATACAGATTTATAACCCCATACAGATTTAAAACGAAAAACGTTGGGCGCATGCAATAGATGATTGATGCATAAGTAGTTTATTTCAGTCACTAACAATTTTTTTGCAATGGAAATTATATGAACTGTTGTGTGAGTTTTCTCAACGACAGCTACTCCCTACACTCCTTACTATTAAATATTGCATGAGCCCCACGTTTTTCGCTTTAAATCTGTATGGAGTTATAAATCTGTATGGGGCTAGAAGAAATTATTTTTTACTTTTTAGTCCGTTTTAAAAACGTGGTATATTAAAATTTTTATTTTATTTAAATAATTATTTTCTGCTTTTTAGTCTTCTGTGTGTGAAATTTTGCAATCGATTTTAACCATCTTGATGAGAATATGATGGAGACATGTGGCAAATTTCAGGTTTATTTCAGTTTCTCTTCACCCGATCATAAATAGAAAATTGTTATTTTCCTGAAAAATTAAGTTACTTGACGCAGAAACTTTCGTGAAAACAACTAGCACCCGAACAGCATTTTACTCCCCCCCCCCCCTCTGGAATTTCACGGCAAACAAATTATTGTCACTCTGGTATAGCAAACCCTCCCCTCCGAACTTCAATCCACTCTTCGATATTCACCCGCGATTTCTTGGAATCCTTCTGTTAGGGGGACCAAAATGTCACGGCATCAAATGTTGAGGATGTTGGGGCAACAAATATTACGGCAGTAAAATACAAGGGGTAGCTAGGATTAAATTAAAACATTGAAGCAAGGTAGATGCCCAGAAAAATAATTATTAAATTAAAATATATATTGAACAATTAATTAATTCTGGGTACTAAAAAAATTAACACGATAAAAAAACAATTCTAGCAATACTGATATATCACCTACCTTTGCTGACCTGAAAACCCCAGCTACTTAATTAAAAGTCAATTCGAATATAGTGGTAGTACAATGCTAAAAAAATAATTAAACAAAAACAAATTTATTAAATTTTAAATAATTTTTTATTTAACAATTATTAATATTGAAATTAATTACTGCCACAAAAATTAGATATATGCATAAAAATTGATGCACAGGAATGAACATTTATCAAACAAAACAAAAAATAAAAATTGTAGCTACACATTAGCACTGCAGGCCTAAGAATTATATACTAGAACACAAAGTAAAAAAAAACAACCTAAATTTGATAGAGATGTAATGAACATTATTCATTGCCACATAACAAACACTTCTTGAATTGATGAATATTATTTAACAGTGAATTTTCCTTATATTCACTTAACAATGATATTTTGAAGTATGCAAGTTGCACATTTTCGCATTTTCTTCGGCCATTTTTTTAGACTTGTATCACTCACTCAAAAATCGGAAAAGCTGAAGATGGGAAAAAGACGTTGAGCAGAAACTGAAGCTTAAAAGATGATCATAATCTCCTTAATTAAGTGTCCACATTATTACGATGAAGAAGAAAAATGCTGAAGGTATTACACATATTGCAGATCTTGTAAAAGGTGATGATCATTTATAACTCTGTAACATTGATGAAAACTAGCGTTCATACCACCATGTAGCAGAGAACATTTTAAAATGAAGAAAGAACTGCTTTCTTTCACACACAGCACCTTAATTCACAGATTGTTCCGGAATAGTGTTGTAGAAAAAAACTTCATCTCGTCTTTCAGACCATTCATCACTGTGGTTTTTTAAACTGCATCTTTTTAGGAAAACCAATGAAGAATAAAAAGAATCTTCAGCTTCAGACTCAAAAATACAAAAAATATTAACGGAAAAAATAAAAGCAGAGGCAAGACAAGACCCCAGGCCCAACCGGCCCTAGGGCCCGCAGCTGGAACAACACCAACCACTCGCTTACCCCATCACATAAAGAATTGAAATCGTAAAGGAAAACGATTCCAGATACAGACGCCCAAAAACTGATAACGCCAAAAACCTACGCGAACCAAGATGGCGAAGAAATAATCCCGTTGCAAAATTTGAATTTAAAAATTAAAAAAGTTGAAACCTTAATGGAAACAACAACAAAAGTTAAGAAAAATACTAATTAAATCGAAAACAAAGTAAATAATTAAGTAAAATTTGGAAATTAAATGAAACGGCTAAAATTATCGTTTGAATTTCAAAATTTTCCAAAGTTGCCACAAGAAAAGAAAGAAACTTTAGTGGCGAAGAATTAAATTAATTAAAAATACTGACAAAACCAAAAAAATGATGTTGATGCAATATTTGCAATCTAACACCTTCAAACTCGAGATTTCCCTTCCTCGCTATTCACGAGTGACGCCTGGACAGCGACATCTATCGAAGCTCTGGGTCGGTAAAACACGAAATATGAAATAAAAAATTAACAGACAAACAGACAGACAAGAAAGCGAATTAATATTGCATTGTCATCTAGTTCTGAGCTATGTTTAAAGTTTCAAGTCTCCAGCAAATAGGGAAGTGAGTTTAAAATTCATTACAAAATTTGTACCGAACAGACAGACAGATAGACAGACAGACAAGAAACCGAGTTAATAAAAACGTGGTAAAAAGGATGGAATTCCCACTTTTCCTCGGTCTACACCAATTTTCACCGCTTTCTTACATTGACGAAAGGGTTTTGCATCCTGTGTTCCAAAAAAAGTGGAGTGGATTACTGGTGAATGTCCCGCTTGATAAATCGACTTCGAGAATGAGACGCCTTCCCGCTGGCGGCGCAGAGAAGAATGGGGAAAGAGGTGCTGGCTCAGGTGTCGTTCTTGTCGGCTGATGACCATGATTCAAAATTACCAAAGCCGTCCGAAAACAGACCTCGTGTGACTTCAAATTGGGACGTTATATAACTAGACTTAAAAGTTCTCTCAAATGCTTTTTTTTATTATTATGCTAGGGTAACACACTCTATTATGCATTTATATGTATGAACAATTTAAAACAGAATTCAAGAAGATCAATTGTATTCTCCAATTATAGTAGATAAGCATATACCATAAAGTTCGTTTTATATTAATTTAGAGGCTTAGATGTTATAAGATTTCAAGCACAGCTTTGTGAAAATTTTGCTATTTATTCTGTTGAGATAGATTAATTTAGAGCTATACAAGGAACAAAGAAATGCTCATGCATATTTATAATAATTTTTTAATAAAAATATAATTCACGATTTGCTTGCTCAAAAAGAATTTTGCTTAGATTATAGAATCAAATTTATTGAACAAATGTGAAAACGCCGAATTTACTCCTTTTGAGATATTAGCAGTATAGAAAATTCAACCGTTCTGCGGTGGAAGAGAGTGGTTATTGAATTTACGAACTCTTTTTAGTATACATGATTATTATCAGTAATCATTCTTCATTAAAACTCCACTAATTAAGTTATGTGACTACCTTCGGAGCACTTTTTTTCAAATTTTTAAATTTTTAATGAAACATTCATGTTTTTAATTAAAATGAGTTATAAAACTAAGAATTCCAATGCAATTTCATTGGAAATTTCATTGACTTTCAAAATATAGGCAATTTTTAGCAAAATTTTAGTGAAAATTTGCACTTACGCCAAACTTCCTATAACAAGTTCTATTGAATATATTTCATCAATATTTGCACAGTATATAGCTAACATGCTTATATGTGTTATGAACTAGGATATTTTTAATACCTCGAAAGGTGTTGGAGATATTCCAAACTTTGTGAACAAACTCGAATTTTTTAAAAAAAATCATCTATTTTTCTCACTAAAAAGTCATTAAAATAAATAAATATAGGCAGAGAGCTTAGATTCTAGTTTATAACATAGATAGAAACAAATAAAACATTTTGGCCAAATTTCATTTTAATATCTTAAAAACATTTTCCAAAATCATGTTTGCCGCGTAGAAAAATATCGAAAATTCCAATTTCTCAGAAAACACTTTTAAAGATTTTCATAGAGTACAAAAAATTTTGTACACATCTTAGAATCTTAAAACCCGTCATATTTACAAGTCAAACCCTCTTTAACTTGATTTTAAACGACTTTTGTGTTCTTTCAGCTTTTTAGAATTTTTCTGAATAATTTTGTGTAGTAGATAGTTAGTGACGTCTCGATATCTGAATTAGCTTTTTGCCAATTTTCATGTAATTTTTAAGCATCTATGGATAAATTTACATTTAAAAACACTTGAGAACATGTAATAGTTCAAAATAAATGGAATTAAATTATAACACTGCAATTTGAGCTCCAAAAAAATAATTTTTACTGTTGTAATTACTGTTGTGCTGTATTTTTTTAAAAAAGCGTCGCCAAAAACTAATAAAACAATAAAAATAAGAAATAGAAGCTAAAATCCATATTTTTAGACAATATATTGCTTGAGAATTTAAATATAGTTGTTCAAACTAATTTTTTGTATTTTTAAGGCTCTTTCAATTACCACTTCCGGTATCAGAATTGTCACTTCCGATTATTATTTATGCTATAACTTTATTTGTAATTATAGTAGAAACAAAAATAAAGCATTTTTAGATACCTAAATGTACGACCTATAAAATGAACAAATAAAACAAATTTCTAAAATTTTCTGCAAAACGAGGAATTTAGGGTAGTCACATACCTTAAATGAATGCTATCCAAACATCAACATTCAAATATTAATCCTCATCGAATTAAGAGTTCCTTGCACTCTCTGTTATGCTTTGATAACCTTAAATAAAATGAGAATCTGAAATTGATGATGAATTAATATTTTTTGATATTACAAGAATAATCCAAACATTTTTGGACTTATAAATATTTTTCTTTAAGTTAACGTTCTTTTTGTTTCATTAATGCGATTTATTTTGTTTTATTGTTCTAGGAACATGAAAAACTTGGTAAGATGTTTATTATTGGTACATTGTCAGATGATAGGGTAAAACTGGACTTATTGGAGGTGTTAAGTTTGTAGGCTGTACGTTGAAACTACTCTTTATGTTTATCAATGGGAATGGTTGTGAGAATATCTACTGAAATGAGATTTCTGAATAGAAAAATAACTTTTTCAGAACATTTTTCATATTATCTCTATTTTAGTATTTTAATAGCAAAACTTTACATAAACTGCTATACTATCATATTGCGCACTTTATTCCATTCAGCACACGGAGTATCGGGAAAAAGTGGTACAGGCGTTTATTTGTTTCCTAAAATATTGCACTTAGAAATATACTTCCGATAATAAAATTTCATTAAAAAAGGAGCGTTATTGTATGTTTTTTCCTTTTCCTTTTATGGTAGCTGTTGACAGATATAAATATATATATGTAATAATCTTATTTAATTTTCCTTTAAATTCTAATATTATATATTTTAAAATCTTAGTACTATAGTAATGTATTCCAAAATCGCGTTTCTTAAACTCCAGTTTCGTTTTATTTCCCGCTCTGGAGGTATATTAAATCTCTCGTTTTGGCGTATTAATTACTAAAAGAATATTCTAACTACTTCTACGCGCCTACACAAATCGCGAAATCAGCGACTTATTGCCGCTATGCTTTTTCCTAAAACACTTATGTAGTTAACTAAAAATAGCTATTATTCCCTTCACTTTGATCACGTGTCTATGTGTTAATCCCTACCCGAGGAAATGCAGGGATATTTTCTGTTCGCTTTTGACTTGAAACTTAAACCAAGATGTACGTACATTCCATCACTCTCCCATAGTAAAGGAAAATTAGACTATAACTCGCCTTTTTACTGACTACAACCACGAATACCTTTCATATATATATATGAAATGTTTTCGTTTTTGTAGTCATTAAAAGGCCGAATAAAGAGCTATTTCTTATTTATTATTCAACATATTATGAGAGTGGCGAGTATACGTACAGATGGTATGAAAGTTTCAAATCAAAATCTAACAGAAAATCCCTACATTTTCTCAGATAAGGGATTAGCATATAGACACGTGATCAAAGTGAAGGGAATAATAGCTATTTTTAGTAAATTACGTAAGTGTTTTAGGGAAACGTAAGGCGGCGACAAGTCGCTGATTTCGCGATTTATGTGGACGCGTGGTAGTAATTAGAATATCCTAACGCGAGATTTAATATACCTCCAGAGCGGGAAACAAAACGAAACTGGAGCTTAAGAAAAGTGATTTTGGAATACATTAAGTCTTTACTAAGATTTTAAAATATATAATATTAGAATTTAAAGTAAAACTATATATATATATATAAGAAACAAACATAGCAGAATTGTAAAAGCAACATATACAACAAAAACATTCATAAAACAAAATGTCAAGAAAAAAATCTGCGGTAAGAAAAAGCCGAGAGTTCTTAAAGAGAGAAAATAAACAAAAGTGAAAAATATATATAAAAGGGGAAGATAAAATAATATAGAAACATATAACGCAACGACTTTCATGACATTGATATATATACGCTTACATTCATCTACGAAAATACGAAGTTTGATGTTACTATCACAAAATTTGCCGAGATATGTTGTTTTTTCAAGAAAAATGTAAAGGATTTTTACAAATTAACATTTTTGAGCAGTGATCATATGCCAAACCTGAGCCTCTGATCTTTGACGGAATACTGATCTGACTGTTCGTACAAGAGCATGAGGATAATTTGCAATACATGCCAAAGTGTCAATTACTTAGTCACTTGCTGAATACCTCATCCTCCCTGGAGAAGTAAAGACGAGTTCTACGAGACAAATATTTGCATATGGCTGGAGGTGATTTTTTTTTTTTTTGCCTTGAATAAATTTGTATTTTTACAATAAAATACGTGCACAGAATAGTTCAGAAATTATGATCTGCAGGATCCTTACTTTTCTAGTGTATATGAAGCGTTAGAGGAACCTAGTTTTGAAAACAGATTCTTTTATGAAGGATATACCGAGCAATAAAAGCACACTTCATCTCAAACCTGCCGTCATGGGTTGAATGCGCTATCTTTGTATTCTGTCAAAGGTCAGCGCTCAGATTTGGCATATAATCAGTGTTCAAAAGTTAGGAGTTCCATATACTACAGTCGACGCTCGTTATAACGACCCTTTGCGTCCCACAGCAAAAGGTCTTTATAATGAGTGATCGGTATATTGGATATAATTAAAAAATGTGCACATGCACGCTCAGCAGTTCCGTAAAAATAGGCGATTTTTAAAGAGATTCCAACTAAATACTCAAATTAATTTTCATCATTGGTATTAAAAATAAAATTTTATCAATTAAAAATATATTTCTAAAACAGATTTTAAGGTAGAATATAAAGGGTGTTATATACTTACAAAACATTTATTTTCTAAAGAAAAAAAAAATCAGAAATGGTCCTTTGTCTTTTCTGCATATGTGATTTTTGCAAAACATAATTTTCCATTTCAGTTAAAGATGATAAATAAAGTTCTGTATTTTCTTGCCTTTCAAACATTTTAAAGTCTCAATAGCGCTTGAAACATTTTTTTATTCTAATTCGCTGTGGTGAGTAGTACCCCCCCCCCCCCCCCTCCCCGTCAAAGTTGAACTGTAACACTGAAAATTCTACATCTACGAAGCTTGGCAATACAATATTTAAGGTCATTTACGTTTAGAAATATGTTCTTTTTGGAAAATTCGTATTCGGACGTTGTATTGGGATTAGACGACACTGGACGGTCGTTATACCGGAAGTAAAATAACATAATGCATAGTGAAACACAGTTGGAGATTTCATCACTGGTCGTTATAATGGAATGGTCTTTATAATGTGTGGCCGTTATAATAAGCATCGACTGTATAAGATTTCAGTGGGTTCAAAGTGCGATTGGTGTAAACCCACAGACATTTAAATGTTATTAACCATGGTTATCATCTAAGTAAAATGTCTGTAATCAATGACAATACAAGTTTGTACGCTTTATGCTACCAAACTACGAATGGCCGCATTTCTGTTAACGACGTGTTACTTGTTTTTAAGCGTCTTAGCCAGAGATGAGAGAGTTTGATCGAAGCGCATGGCCGCGAAGGACCACAATCTTCGAGCCTAGTAATTTAAAGACTTAAAAGAATTTCCTAACAAAGATGCCTTAACTGATCGAAAAAGGAAAGAAAAATTTTGCTGATCGGGGCTGAAAGAGAAAGGTCATTATTTAGTGAAATTACATTTTGGGCTGAAGAAAGATCTGCATGAAATAACAGCGCTTCCATTTGAAATGTAGTTTTAATGCTCAGAATATCAATTATTTTTTATAATTAAATTCTGTTTGAGTACATTATTTACTTCTAAATGCATTAGAATCATATTAAGTACTATTTAACACTACTATTGCTACAAAAAACAAGATCTTTCAAACTTCTAAAAATTTCAAAAGTTTTGTTTTGTAGCCAAGTATCTAGAAATCAGGGAAGATAAATGGAAAACTGCTACTATAACATTGCTAACTTGGTTGTTATATTGAATGTTACCGAGACTATTTTTTTTGCCTGCATCGGTTATTATTTATAGTTTAATTTTTCATATTCTTTTCTAAAAAGTCTTGATACCCATATTTACATCATTTACATAAAAACGGTTTTCTTCAAAGATCTAAAGTGAGATTCTGTATGAAAGCTCAGAAAACAATCAACTAGAAAAATTAGAATAAATTTAAAAATAAAAAAAATTAACTTAAACTTTAAACAAGAACAACAAAATATTTATTATAAACAATAAAATTTAGAGAATAAAATTTAGAAAATAAAATTTAAACAATGTTTAAGCCGCACGCAATTGCAGCAGAAAGCAAGAGAACAATAGAAATGAATTTCATACAAATAAAGCCGAAAAACAAAGATAAACTCAGAGGTAATCGAAAAAAAAAAAAAAAAGCAAACAAGGAACCCATTCTAGTCCGTTTTTCCAAGGGCTTAGGACTTTATTCGAAACCGATTCAAAATAATAATCCTTACAGAAAAATTTCCCAATTATTATTTTGAATCCATTTCGAATAAAGTCCTTAGCCCTTGAGAAAATGGACTAGAACGGATTCCTTGTTTGCTTTTT